>VXBN01007628.1:7670-132486 GCA_013397395.1 Sinosuthora webbiana | reverse complement strand
TTTTTTTTTTTTTTCCCTGATTCACTACCATACAGCCCCTGGCTCTTAAATTGAAGAATGTGCTTTTACTAAAAGAGTGATTGGGGGTGATCTGCTCCAGGTGCCCTCCAGCCCTCCCAGGAAGGCTCCTTCCATTGCTGCCATGCTGGCTGCAGGAATTACCTTGGCTGCTGCTGGAGCCTGTTTTGGGAGGGCAGCTGTATTCTTGTTCCTTGCCTTTTTTTTTTGTGCTGTGAGTGGCCTCTGAAGGCAGAAAGGCAGAGGGCAGTCTTTGTCTTCCCTGCACAGGGCCCTGAGAGGCTGCTAACACATGGCACATGTCCACGGAAAACAATAGCTACATGAGAGATGGCTGCGTCCCATGGGTGGCCTTTCAGGAGCAGGGAGATTTTGAAAGAAAAATGCTGCTGTGCCCAACTTCCCTTGTGTACATGCTGCTACCAGAAGCTCCCCCTACGAATCCCTTTTCTTCAGAGCCAAATCCTGCTGCAGTCCATAACCAGAGGAGCGTCCTGCTGGCTTTCTACAGGAGACTTGTCTGAGGGTGGCATGGAATGGCTCCCGAACAGCAAATCCTTCCAGCTCCCTTCTTGTGAATGCTGTGGTTTTTAACTCCACCAAAGTGGAATTTAGAACTAATTCCATTAGTCTGGGAGATCACCCCGCCCTCACCCGTTCGCTGCTTAACCCTTGGAGATCTGCAAGTCCTGGTGGTGGCTCTTCTGTCCATGGCCATGGTGGCTAGATGGGGATTGCTGCAGAGTTCAGTACCAAATGTGAAGTGTTGAGGACTTCCCCTATTTATCACATCAAATCTGTGTTCTTTTATTGAATCTTTGCTCATAATACAGAGCGGAACAGGAATAAAAGATGAGATATTAAGAGAGCAGCTCTTAGTGTGCAAGACAACATAAGGGTGAGTGCTTGCAAGCCCTGAAAAAACTACAGCTCCTACCTGAAGATCATTTATATGAATTTTAAGAGAAATCCTTGAAAGGTTTGACCCAAAGAAAAGCTTGCACTCGTTTTTTTGTGGTTATTTTTGGCACTGCTTGTCTGGCTTCGAGGTATATGAAATGTCAGCTCTGGTCTCTCATGGCTTCAGGGAGGGACCCTGAGCTTTTGGGAAGAAAGGAACTGTCTGTTGGGTTTCAGCTGGAATAATGTATTAAATTTTCAGACCAGGCTTTCTTCAAGCACAGTGTTGACAGCACGCTCAACTTGTAGCCCTTGGAGTTAGATGGATATTTACCAAAGTAACGCATCTTAAACAATTTAACAAAAATGGAAACAAGCAAAAGCCTCAAAACAAAACACTTTTCTGACAGATTGGTAGTTATTGTCCTAGTGTGAGTGACTTTGCCCCTTCCTCAGTTGTCAGTGTTTTTTTTCCCTGGGACCTTTGCTATTACACCCCCAAAATTTCCAGCCTTCTAATTACACAAAAGCATAAACAAATAGAAAATAAGGACAAATAAAAGGCAAGAGCCCAATGTGTTTTCAGTTGTACATTGCTCCTAATGAAAGTCATGTGTGTGAAAACCTCAGTGATTTTGTCCTGGCTTACTGAAATTAAACAAAGAATGATACCTATTTATAATCCTGAGAGTTCTGCCAGTAATATATTTTATCACTATGGTTGCAAGGAAAACAAATAGCTACTGAGGAAGTATTTTTCACAAAAAATGAATGAGCATGGAGGGTTCCATGGAAAGAGTTGCTGCTTGTGGTGGAGTAGTGGGGAAAAGTGAAGCAAGTGAGGAGAAGCAGTTAAAAGCAAAAAGGCACTTGACTTTATTATGGTGCTGATGTTTACTGTTCCCTTTCAATTCATCAGCTCAGTTTGCAATAACCTTCTGTCACTTACATAGGCCAGTTTTTCTACTGTAGTTTCAGCAGGGAAGAAAAGCGGGATATTTAAAATAATTCCGTTTACTTGTAATTAGAACGCAAGTAATTTAATTTCTTTCTCTTAAATTGAATTGATTGCATTTAATAAATACAGCAGAGGCCCTACCAAAGTGTTCTCAAAGTAACGTGTACCACATGTACCATCCCACAAAGAAAGGACATCAAAATTGAGTTTCTGAATGGCTTTATGTAGATTAATTTATTGTGGCTAAATGCAACCAGCCTCCTTTTCTGCTGCCCCATTGTGTTCAGAGCTCACCAGCTGGTATTAACTGCATAAAATATGGTGCCTGGAAGGGAGTGGCTGGGACACCGTAATTGTGATGGGCAATAGGTGAGACCATGGCAGGAATCCATCCTCAAACTCTACCTGATCCAAAAAGTGCCTATTGCAGGCAATGTGCTCTGTGTGACAGGTCTGAAAAATGTGACAGCCAGACTCAGACCTGGTGCTCATCCATTTCAAGGAGCATGCACAGAGTTCCTTGGTGGTGGCAGCAATTTTGGGAAGACCTCTGCAAACTGTTTGAAAAGTGAGGTTCCAATCCTTACCAGGGCATTCAGTGTATGAGCAGTGCTCATCACCAGTGGTAATAATCCTGAAGGCGTGGTGCTCAAATCCTGTTTGTCACACCTTCAAGGACCCCTCTAGATGAAATTTTCTTTACATTTGTCATCTGCTAAGAAAAGAAAAAAAAAAAGTGATTTATTCCTAGGGAGGGAAACTTTTAAAAGACATTTGCAGCATTAAACCTTTTTTTTCCCTCAGATGCTGCACCTCTTTGTCTCTTGCATGTGTGAAGAGCTAGTTTAGGTCTGGCATCTTCCATAACCCCACATTAGTACTTGCCTGTCATATCAGGTGTGTAAAACTACTCTGCCTATTATACAGAGAGCCGTGATTGAATCCTTTATTTATGACTTCTGCCCCACATTGCATTAATTAGAATGCAAATTAGGTGTTTCCTGGAAAGCTGCTGTTTACTTCTGGCATACTTTACATGTTTCATTAGTCTTAGGACCCTGACAGTCGAGTTATGTCAATTTAACAAGTTATCAGTCAGCAGAGCTGCTGTAATTGTACATACACATGCACGTAGGCATTGAGGGCTGCAATGGGATGCAGACCTGGGTTTGCCTCCAGCAAAAGGCATTTAAGATATGTTATCTTGTCTTGTCTTAGCTACTGGGCTCAGCTAATTAGAGGTAATTTTTTTTTTTTTTCCAACAGCATAGCTTGATCTTGTGTGCCAGCCTTTAATTTACACCAGCGCTTCTGAATTTGGCTTTGTAAGGTTTTTGTAAGTGAGAACCTCAGTTTTTGCTAGAGAGTAGGTTATTTGGCCACTGCCCCTGATGGTAACTGAACAGTTACTGGGTGAGTAGTAGGACATGAGAATCATAGATGGGTTTGTGTTGATAACCTTAAAGGTTGTCTGGTTCTAAACCTCCTGCCATGGACAAGGATGCCACCCACTAGACTGGATTGTTCAAAGCCCCATTCAACCTGGCCTTCAACACTTCCAGGGATAGGGTATCCACAAATCTCTCTGGGCAGCCTGTTCCTCTGCTTCACCACCCTCTGAGTAATGGGTTTCTTCCAAACATCTGATTTAAACCTGCTCTCTTTCAGTTTAAAACCACTGCCCCTCGTCCTGTCACTGTTTTCCCATATAAAAAGTCCCTTTCCCTTCTTTCCATAAGCCCCACTACAGATTTTTACTTTTAACTCGATAACTAACCACCTGCAATGTGGATCATTTCACCCAATTACAAATTACCACCCAAACCCTTATCATCCTTACCAAATGAAGAAGAAGGTGAAAGAAAAACTTAGTCTATGCCCTAAATCCTCCATAGTGCTCTATATATATTACTATATACTAAAATCTTAAGCTCTAAGTTTTCCACCCTGTGATACCACACAATTCTATTCAAACTACACACCCGTGATCCCAGTGCTGTCACTCAATTTTGGAAGCCTTTTCCATGGCCTCAGATCAAATGTAGTGTTTGCTTGAGGGTCAGTGCCTGCCTGACAGAAAGCCTGAAATTCTCAGTGCCCGGGGTTCCAACACATGAGGAGCAGCTGAAGTCACTTGATCTGTTCAGCCTGAAGAAGAGGAGCCCTCACTGCAGTTACAATTTCCTTGTCAGGGGAGTAGGCACTGATCTCTTCTCTGTGGTGACCAGTGACAGGACCTAGAGGAAATGGCCTAAAATGGAGTCAGGGAAGGTTTAAGTTGGATATTAGGAGAAAGTTCTTCACCCAGAGGGTGTTTGGGCACTGGAACGGGCTCCCCAGAGAAGTGGTTGCAGCCCCAAGCCTGGCAGAGTGCAAGAATCATTTGGACAATGCTCTTGTGCCCATGGTGTGATTCCTGGGGTGACCTGTGCGGGGCCAGGAGCTGGACTGTGAGGATCCTGATGGGTCCCTTCCAACTCTATGATTCTACAGCTGTGCAAAGTTAAAAGGTTACATTTTCTGTTTTGTAAAATGCTGGGAATTATGTCATTTTGGGGGAAAATCTATTTTGAGGGCGTGGTTAAAGAGTAAAAATGGTGGTGTTGCTGGGTTGATGGTTGGGCTTGAGGATCTTAAAGGTCTTTTCCAACCTTAACAATTCCAAGATTCAAAAATAAGTGCTACTTTCTTAACCTTTCAAGATTCTGTGATGAAAGACTTCTCTCTGGATGCGTTTGAACCCCAGAGGAAGAATTTTCATGCGAGAAGGGGCTTACACCAAAGTAATGAAGAGTTTGGCCCCTGGCACCGTTATTTTCCTCAGCTCCCACAGTGACAGAAGGGGGTGGAGGGAAGTAACCTATCCCATTTCTGTTTGAAAATATTTAGCTTGAGTGATGTGAAGATTTCAGTAGATCTGTGACAAGATCAAAGACTATAAATTATTTAACAGTGGTTCTACTTTTGTGGAATTATTTAAAGTATCATAATTGCAGCTCAGCTTCCCAGCCTTCATTTTCAAGTCTGGAATTCTGTTGGGAACTATCATAATCACTGAAGAGTATAATATTACAGGCTGGGTATAAAAATATCTTTTTAATGACTAGCAAATTAGTGAAATGTCTTGACCTAAATCTAGACCAAACAGAAGACAGTGTTTTTTATGGAGGGGTAAGAAAGACTAAATTGTCACCACATTGTTATTCTTGTTAAATTCTCCACTACTTAAAATGTCAGTTGATTAGATAAAATTTGTAACACTGTGCATCAAGGCAAGTGATGAAGGGCTGTGTGTTACATAGTATCTTGGCATTTCTGCACTTTTGTTTTCCTTTTAATGGTAGCATGCGCGTTCTGTGACCGAAACTTGGAGAAATAAAGGCTATTCATTACTTTAGTGCCCTGTGAACAATAGAGACCATGAAAGGGCTTGCAGGGAACTCCTCTGCGTGTTGGCTCTCCAAGAAGCAAGATGAGCCCTTGGAGGGTTTTCTCATAGGCTTCAAGTGGTTGCTGTGTGCATGATCAGCCTGGCTGAACTCGTTGTGTCTGACTTAAATAAGATCTAGAAGAGAGAGGAATGTCTCACTCTGTACTATGTGATTCACAGCCTTAACCAAGTCTCTGTTAACACAGAGACAGAAATTTATTCTCCAAATTCTGGTTTGCACACGACTCAAAGGAAACCGAGCCCTCGTGTTCTTGTGTGCAATCAGTTTTCAGTGGCAAAACACTCAGTTTGATGAATTTTGACCATACAGTGACGATACCACGCAGGTCTCTGCAGATGAGGACTCTATTTCTAATTATGTTGCCAATTTTCCCTGTGATTCGGGGCGAGTCACTGGCCTTTCTGCTGTTCACTGGCCCCAAATCTGGCCAGAAGTGATAACCCTGTCTGGTTTACATGTTCAGCATTATTGTGCTGCAGCTGCATTTGCAGTGCAGGGTCTGTAATGAGAGAGGGAAATCAGAGTGGTGCTGCAGACAGCCTGTCTGCATTTTGCCTTCGTGCCAGGGTACAATAGATATTTCTGGGGCAGAGACCACCTTAGTGTCCTGTGTTCACAGAACTCCCCATGCAGTGAAGCTGCAGTCTGTCACTCTGAGCACCAAAGGGAGCAGAGGGAGCCCAGAGATAACACAAGGCAGGAACAGAGGTGGTCTCCATCCTTGCCCTTCTCTCCACATGGTGCTCTGCCTTGCAAAGACAAATGGCAAATTTGCTCAGCACCTGGCTGCAATGAATGTGATTAGTCTTTAATTGATATTAATTAAAGCATGAAGCACGCGTGAGCATGAAGGAGGTTCATAAATTAAACGGGAAAAGACTGTTATCTTGAGAATTTGTGTCCTGGTAGGACCTGTGCAGCAGGTTGGAAGCCACCTACACCAAGGTTACACTCAGTACCTGCTCGGATTGTGGATGAGTGTCAGATGTGGAATGTTCTCCCGGGAGACAAACACGATGTGAACAATCCCTTTTTGCTGGCAAATGTCATCTGTTAGATATCAGCCTGATTTTCTCCAGTGACACAGAGCAGGCTTCACCCTCGCTGTGCTGAGCATTTAGTTTGGCTGTGTGCAGCCCAAGGCTCTGGCTCCAGCTTCTCCTTCAGGCTGTGTGCTGACACACGCTGGGGATCTGGGGTCTCCAAGGCGTTTAAGTGACTTTGTATCGTGGTGCAGCCATTTCTTTCACTTCCCCCTGCTGAATAACCTCCTCCTACTCCTTGAAAGTACAGTAGAAATATGTGGCTTGAAGAGTTTGCTGGTTTTGTTACCATTCTTTGCTGTCTGGTTGTGCTGACAGACCAGGAAGGGCTTAGAAAAGGAGGATGATCAGAGACCTGGAAACCCTACACACATAAGCTCAGTCTAGTTACTTTATCCAACACCATGACCTAATGATTCCTAGAGGTACTTTGAATGAAGAGCTTTTTGGTTAGTGGATATCCATTTTAACTATGGATGAAATAGGAAATGAGGATTTTGTTCAGGTATTTTTATTTTGTTTCTGTTTTGTTTGCTTTTCTCCCCTACTCTTAAACTGTAGGAGTGATTAACTACTGCTTTCCTGGATATGTGGTGGGGTCTTCATAATTTTCAGTCTTTTGAACTTAAGCTTTTCATTTCTGGAGTCAGGAGACGGTTTTATGGTGGTTGTAGTAGGTCATGGTCAAGCAGACTTGATTCTTCCAATTGTATGTGACGGGCTGCAATGACTTTTTTGGTCCCTTCCAGCACAGTATTCCTAGTCCTGTGTCTTCCAAAAAAATCCTCTCCTTTGATTTTCAAGTAGAATGAAAGCTTGAGTGGAGCAACCACTGACCTTAGATTTTCCAGTATGAGAGCTCAGATGTCCATCCACATGGCCATAAATCTGCAGCTGTACAAACTTGGCTTGATAAGTGCTAGAAACTTTCACTGAAGAAGCTCCAAACCCTTCTCTTTACCAACAAGATTTTTGCCAGGAAGTCTCTTGGTGAGACTGTGCCGTGTGTAGAGCAGGCTTTGGAAAGCTTCCAGACACATTCCACACTGTACACAAAGTAGACAGGGCTGAAATCTCATCTAGTGTGTGTCCTGGAATTACTGCTCATCCCTCTTTATAATAAATGAGTGCTGTTTGGCTATAATCTTTCCAAGCTGTAATGCAGTGGCGTCCTGGAGTGCAAGAGTCCTATCTTAGATGACTACATTCAAAACATACCCTAGGGACTGTTAGAGAAATTTATAATCGTCCCTTTAGAATCCCAGGATTAAATTCTAAGTGGCAAGCAAATAAATAAACAATGTTTCTCCCCTAATGCCTATTTATTTACTGTAGATCAATGGGACATTCAAGGATGAAATTGGTTTTCTCAGAGGATTAAAGATATATTTAAAATAGGCTTTATTATGAGAATTAATAGTGTGGGTTCTGGAGGGGTGAAGGGTTAGTGTGAGCCAGGTAATCAGAAAGTGTTCCATTCTGAAATTAGGGATAGGAGAAGAGAAATTAAGTTAAAGGACGCCTAATTTTGGTTCATCAGTTTGACATCCTGCTAAAAGAGGTCTTTGAAATTGCCTGCTGCTGCTGGGAAAACTGGGCACACAGTGTGGAAATGCATTGAACACGTGACATGTGGGCCAACAGATGGGATTGCAGTACCTATTCAGGGCAGGACCTGCAGTTTTCCCTCTTTTTGTGCCTGGTCCAGAGGAGCAGATGACATCTGTGTGCTTGAGAGGTGACCTCAGCAGCTGCAGAGTGGCCTGCACCCCACTCCTGCCTCCTCTGACAAAATACACCTGGCCAGGAGGCAGGTTCCTCCTGCTCTTGGGCTAGCTGTGATAGCTGATGCTGCTTTCCTTCTCTGGTTTTTACTGGGATCCTCATCTGCCTGAGTTGGGGAGGATTCTTTTGATTCTGTATTGCCAAAAGGAAAAAAGAGCAGCAGCAGCAGCAGAGAGTCCAGGGCTATTCACCCAAAGTGCAGGATGGTTTGGAGTGCTGTGGGTTGGGGCACTGTTTGCTGCCACCTCATAAGAAAACCCTAAAGCACCCTCTTTTCATCTTTGGGAAAAAAAAAAACAAGCCAAAACCACTGAAAAAACAGTGTTAGCAACCACAGAATGAAATAACAGCCCATGCAGTCTGTAGGAGCAGAGTTGTTAGACCACAACATCAGTAAGTGCCCAGGTGAACGAAAGGCCTGTGAAATGAAAATATCATATTGAAAATATATTTTGTTTGTATAGAAGGTTTTCTCCCCTCTCTTTCTGGTGGTTGCTCTCTGTGGTTTCTGAGTGAGTTGCAGTGTTCTCAAAGACTGACAGTATTGCAGCTCTGTTGACCAAGATGAAGATTTCAATGTAGCCTCTAGTGATGAGAGAATGAAGTGTATTCTGCATTGTACACATGGAATCTGTAAGGGTGTGTGTAGATTCTCAAAGAGTCTTCTATATGCTGCATATATCTTCTCTACCCTTACATTTTTTGGTATTGTTTTTCCTGTACATATAATTTTTTTAATTTAGTCTCATTTCTACTGAAAGCTTTACCAAACTGTTAATTTCTCTGCTGTGGTGGTGGTGACACCTGGATGTTTCACTCTCAGGGCTGTAAAATCCTCCTGTTGAAGCTGTGTCCATAGTATTTCTTTCTAGAGCACAGGCAGTGGAATTTGCACCTGCAATTCTTGTGCTTCCAGGATAGGGGAGAGCCTGATGCTAAACTCCACAGAGGCTGTAACAACACATGAGCACGGCAGGACATGAGGGGAAGTTCCTTTTGATTAATTTTTTAGCACAGTCCTTTCTTTTCTGAGTTAAAACTTGTGTTCCACAGGAGACAATGATTCCTGTCAGGCAAAAGAAAAAGATTTAAATGTTATTGGGTATCTGTGACTCACATGTGGAAGAGAGGGATGGCAGTGATTGAAACAACTATGAGCGAGAATAACTGGGGCATTTGGTTAATCATGGCTGAAATCTGAAGAGGAAGGAGGGTGACAAAATATGAGTACTAGATAGTGAATAGAAGCCTGAAGGAATGTGGGAAGTACATGCAGTGGCAAAAAAAGAGACACTGCAGAGGTCCATAAATGATGCAGGAAGTTGTGAAGACTAAGATACAGTTGGGGGACTGATTATATATATGTGATGGACTTAAAAATTCTCACAGGTGTCTGGAGAGGTAATGTGGAAAAGAAAATTTGCGTGATGGGACTAAAAGGCATTGCTAATTGATAACTACAGGCTCTGCTTTTGAAAGGCCATGAGAATTTTAAATGATGGGAGGGATGATTGTGGGCTTTGCAAACGAACTCGTCGTGTTGGGGGGAGGTGAAATATTCCTCTACACTTTGTTTGAGGACTGGAGTTTGGGGGTTGTTGTCAGGGAAATGCTTATGGCTGTAAATTGCATTTTTTTTTAACTCTCTTTAATTTAAAAACCCTTTGTCCCATTTGCCGTATTAGTCTTACTGTTCTTGCTTTAGGCTTATATTAAAAGTTGGCAGTCTCAGCTGGAGGAAAACTAGGGGATAGGTCAGATGCTAATTAATTTCATGCTAATTGTGCCATAATTTGAAATCCAGTGGATTAGTTTTCTGTGGGAGAGCAGAAATACACGGAAAAACAAAAATGAATAAGGATAATTAATCCCTGTAAAATTGCTTGGGATGCTCTAAGAAAAGAGGGTTTGTTGTTGCTTTTATTTCTTTTTCCCCCTGAAGTGTTTTAAAGACGCCTGCGCTGTGGGTTATATGTAAGATTCATTTCTGCTGAAAAACCACTTTTTGCTCCTGAAACATCTAAAAAGAAATACCTCAGTGGCTGGCTAAGGTCTTGCTGAGGGTTCCCTCCTCACAGGATGAGGGTTTGGATTTGGACAGAGCTCCTGTTTCCCCACCATGGGTAAGCCCAGACCTCTGAGCTGAGTGGTTGGGAGGGAGAAAACAGTATTCATCACAGGATCATAGAGTGCTAGGTTGGACCTTGAGGATCACCTGCCCCAGACTTTCTTGGCAAAAGCACAGTCTAGACTAGGTGGCCCAGCACCCTGTCCAGCTGAATCTTGTGAGTTGTCTATTCATTTCTATTCTAGCAGTAGACAAGGCTGGAATGGACCAGGGATGGATGCCAACCACTTCTCGCTCTCTGCATTTCCCTCCTGCAGAGTCTCCAGGGGCTGCTTGGAGGGCTTGACTTGGAGCCAGGCTGGGGCAGTGATTTACTGCTGGCCTCTAATGGCCATAAATTACTGCATGCCCTGGGGAATTGCAGCTATGGAGGTAGAGCTGTGACTCAGAGGTGGGTCCCATGCTCACCACCTCTAAGGTTGTCCTCTTTCACACGGAGCACCAAGCTCTGGCTGGCAACAAAAAACTGCCCTGTGTTTCCAGGCTGGTCCCATACAAAACGTCTCTGATTATTGGGGTTTTCTCCACACATAGTGTCAGTCTACTAACGTAATTCTGAACCTCTGGGGAGCAGTGACTTCCTGAGAAATCATCTCTTGCCCTGAAATCCAAGGAGCTCCAACTCCGTGAGAGGCAGGGGGCAGTGGCACGGGTTTCCACCACCGAACTTTTGTTTTGCTTTCTGCTTGTGGAGACCACGCAGAAGTTCAAATGACATTACAAAGCAGAAAGCCTGATGATTAATTATGCCTGGCCCAGGTATAATTTAAACTTATTGACTTGTCTGAAGTAAGTGCCAGACGGTGCAATAGGGGAGACAGGAAGTGGCTGGTGGAGATTGCTGAACCAAGCTGGAATAAGAAGTCAGGGAGAGGAAGCGCATCATCATTTAAACTTTGCTCGGCAGCTCAGCAGAAAAACTGATGCAGCTGCTGATGGACGCTGATATCAAAGGGAGGGGAAAAAAAAAAAACCCATGACAAATTCTTTGTGCTTTTAAAATTAATGTAAAGCTGATCAATAGCTCGACTTGGTGCAATATAAAAACGTAGTACTGGGACCTCCATTAAAATGATTTTGCTTTAAACCTCTATTCTGGGATTGCTATTAGAGAGGCTTTAGAGATAGTCAGGGCAGTTAAAAGTGAGCTTTCCAATTCCCGCCAGGTTGTTGCATTTCACAGCAACTGGTCTGTAGCTGTGCTGGGAACTAGGTAATGTCAGCCCTTGAAAGATTGTATTTTCTTTAAAGTTTTTTCTTTATAGACCAGTGGGTCCCTAGGAATATTTAAGATAGCAGTTAAATGGGGTCAGGCACAGAGAGAAGAAGAAACCATTTGACTGTACTAGACTCGCTGTGCTAAAAGTGACCTCGACTGCTTTTTTTTTTTCTCCCCCCTCTCTCTCTCCCTCCAGAAAACTGTGACCATATGTGAATCTGTGAGCCACAGTTCAGAGTCCAACCAGCTGCCTTAGGTTTCTGATAACAGATCATATTGTAGTGAGGGCTCTCATACCTTCGATAACTCATGTGTCTAAAATCAGAATATGTGTATTTTTCTCAACTTAGTAGGTGTGTTTTATCATCCTGTGCTCACATCCTTCACTCTCTCACTCAAGCTGGCCATAGCTGTTTAATGGTTATGACTGTGCCATCTGTAAAAGTGTTACATGGTTGGCCACAAGGTCCTGCTCAGAGACGTCAATTCCTCCTAAATCATGTCTCTGTGGGTGCTGGTCACAGAGGCTCCAAAACTCAGCCCCTCCTGGCGATTGATGCTTCCAGAACTCCAGAGTTCCATGATGCTGGCTGTGCTGAAGCCAGAAGTGAGCCTTCTGCCACCTCTGCATTTCTCCCTCCTCCTTTCCTGAAACGTGCTGGACGTGAAATCGCATTTGCACAAACAGGGAACGTCGTGCAACTAGGTGACACTTGCACAGTGTGGTTTTGGAAATGGCTTTTTCTTTTTGTCTGTGCAGGGCACTATTCCAGGTGTTCTGGTTTTACTTTTTTTCCTTTGAGTAGCTTCTGCTCTGAGAGAGCTGCAGTGTTTGCTGGACTACCTTTAGGGAGTGCAAAGTGGGTTCATCAGGCTCTTCTATCACCTCAAATACGATCTGAGCTTCCCCATCATCTCAGATTAAATCTCCGTTTCCCTGTGCTGGTCTTCTGACTCCTAATGCTCCTGTAGAATTTGCCAAAGCTGAATCATGGTTCTGTGGCAGCTTCTCCACTTCATTTTTCAGAGGTTCTAGAGGAGATGATTTTGTGGTTTGGAGTTCCCCGTCCTCAGTAGCTGTCACCAGTATCAGTGTGGGTGAGATAAAGTTGCAGAATGTTTTGGTGTTGCATGTTGCCCTGCTCTTGAGTTGGTCCTGGAGCTTTTGGATGGTAAGTTACAACTTCATTAGGAATGCTTACAGTATAACTTCACTGCAGTTCCCTTTTGACAGCAGTGGTCACAAATATGATGTCTCCATAAATCTGTTTTTCACTTTAGTATGAATTGTTGCATCTACTCAGACCATGGTGTTGCTCATAACCCATTATATGAGGCTGCAGCAAGTCCAAAGAACTGCCTTGATGTGACTCTTGAACATGGAATAGGATTTGTGACTCAACTCTTAGGGTTTCTTTTGCATAGATGGGGGCATGGGAATGATGGGAACCTCCAAAGCTTAACACGAGCATCTGGATGGGATGGTAACGAAATTTCACTGTGGGAGAGATTTTGAAGGCATGGAGATGGCATTGTGAGTTGTTCTGAAAGCTGCCAATTGTTGTCAGTATGTTGACAATTATTTTCAATTTGTTTTGTTTTGGTTTTTAATTGTGAGAATGTTCCCAGAAGCTCAGTAAATGGGGACATGTTCTTATAAATATTGAGCTGAAATGTAAAAGCTCACATGGCCCAGCTTTGGTTATGAAACCTGCCTCTTGCAGTTGGTGTCATTCTGCTCCTTGAAAGCCTGTGTTCAGAAGTGATGCCTCTAGTTGTAGGATGAGGGTATTTATCTCAGTCTACAATGAGATAAAGCTTAGAATATGCTTTTTTTTAAATTGCACACACAGCCTTGCAAATGTATTTAATCCCACTCCAACACATGGCTCTGTTTGTGGACATAGGATGCCAAAAAACAACAATATATTCTGTATGATATTTATAAGCTGCATGCAAAACTGCTGAACCAAAAAACCCTAGTCTTTGAAAATTAAGATCAGGATTGTGCTTGCAGACGTGTTTTGCAGTTAGTTTTCTTTCATCCCTTAGATATCTTCTTTTTCAAAGATGTTGGAGGTTGTTGAAACTTCTGGTTGTATCAAAAATAGTTTGTGAAATACCACCTCGAGTGGGTCCGTGACATTTCCTCCTTCTTTTGTGCATGACCAAGATCAAAATTAAGTGACTTCCTCACAGCAGTTTAGTTAGCTGTTCCCAGTAGTGAACTGGGGACATGGGAGCTCTGGGTGACCATCCCAAAGCCAGTTTCTGAAAGCCAAGTGTGCACTCACTAGGGCTGAACAAATGGAAGGTTTTTAGCTTCTTGCTCACATTTTTACATGAGTCTTATGGAAAATGTGGAAAAAGTACCCTGTTGTTATTTACCTGCTAATAACCTCCCTGTTCTTGCCTATACAGTGAAAGACAAAATAATGGTCAATCAGTGGACTAGAGACTTGAATTCCGCTTGATTTCTTGATGGCTCCAAGGAGCCCTCCAAATGAGTACTCCAAATGAGTACTGCTTAGAGAGTAAGTTATCCCTCACTGTGAACACAAGTGGCAGAATTTACCTCTTTTGTTTCTGAAAACCAATGCTTCCAATTCTATGCATCTCAATTCTGCAAACTGTTTTTCGTGGCTAGAGAAAGTAAACTTGCAAGCACGGTAATTTTTGCTTTGCTGCTGATAAACCTGCTCCTACAAATATTTGTTTTTAATGCCAAAAGAACCCCTGCTGGCTTGTGCAAAGTAACACCTTGATTTATTCCCGTCCAAGATTCAAAGCATTCAAGCTCATCTGTGGGAAGGAAATACATTAAGAGAGGTTATTCCTCTCCTTATGGGTTTTCCCATGTCTTCTGTGGTCCATCTGTGAAATGGACCATAAGGGGGAAGCACAGGGGAGTGGGAGATCAGCATAGTGGGAAGACAAAAAACAATGAAACCTCAAGGAATCGATGATGAAAGGAAGGGAGACAAAAAGACTCCAAAGCGAGCTGTGGGTGAGCTGGGGGAAAAGAAAGGAGAACACAGTGTCTGAATGCCCAGGGGAAAAGAAGGGGCCACAGAACTGTCGGCCAGTTAAGCAAAAACTAATGAATGGGGAGAACAGCAATAAGCTGATACAGTTTGCAGCAAGCAGAATTAGAAACAGAGTCTGCAGACAGGAAAGGAATACATTTTGCCTGTTGTGTTTTTATTGAGTAGGACCTTGTCCTGTTCTCAGCTGGGACACAGGTCATTTTCCTCTTAGCAGCTGGTACACAGCTGTGTTTTGGGTTTAGGATGAGAACAATGTTCATGCACTGATGTTTTGGTTGTTGCTGAACAGTGCTTGCCCTAAGTCAAGGACTTCCCAGTGTCTCATGCTCTGCCAGTGAGGAGCAGCACAAGAAGAAATGAGGGGGCATGGCCAGGGCTGCTGACCAGAGCTGGCCAAAGGGATATTCCATACCACAGCACAAAAACTGGAGGAATTTGGCTGGGAGGGGCTGATCACTACCTGGGCTCTGATCAGCAGGTGGGGAGAAATAGTGCTGTGCATCATTTGTCTATCTTGTTTTGTTTTATCTCTCTCTCCTTTTTCATTACAAATACCATTATTATAATTAGTGGTAACGTTAGGTTTGGGGTTTTTTTTATNACCACAGCACAAAAACTGGAGGAATTTGGCTGGGAGGGGCTGATCACTACCTGGGCTCTGATCAGCAGGTGGGGAGAAATAGTGCTGTGCATCATTTGTTTATCTTGTTTTGTTTCATCTCTCCTTTTTATTACAAATACCATTATCATTATTAGTGGTAACATTAAGTTTGGGGTTTTTTTTTTAAACTTTGTTTTAATATTAAACTGTTCTTATCTCAATGCATGAGTTTTTACCTTTTTTTTTTTTTTCCTTTCCCTGATTCTCCCCTTCCCACTGGTGGAGGGAGTGAGCAAGCAGCTGCTTTTTTTAGCTGCTGGCTGGGGTTAAACCATGAGAGACCTTAACCTCTGAATGGTTTACCTGTCTTAGTGGGCCAACTGGAGAAATTGGGTGTGATGCAGAGTGAATGAGAGGGACAGCATCTGGCTCCAAATTTGCTGTACTCCTGCTTCATGTCAATGCCACGGAATAAAGTTTTGTATTAGGGAAATTGGGACCTCCATTAAAAGTGCATATCACCTTAGGTGATATATTACTCTTCCAAACCCTGGTCTCGGACATCCAAAAATAGCTCGCCACGGACACGTAAAGGCGGGTCAGGGGCTCTGGTGAGCAATATTTAGTGTTCCGTGGGGATGGGGGAGAAATGCCCTAATGAAATCACCAGCCTTGAACTGAGCTGCTTTTCTTAGGTGGCTCCCCCAGACCTCAGTAAAAATGTGTCTGTGCAGGTTCAGCCAAGCTGCCTGTTGAATAGTTTGGCCAAATGCAGGAAGCAAGATCTTTGACCTTCTGCAGTGTCCTCATTGTAGACGCATGCATATAATTTCCAGTAATTTAACAGGAGCTTTAGTTTGAAAAAGATTTGGGTTTTATTACTTTCATTCATCATCATTAACTCATGCCATGTGGCGGAGAGGAGGGAATGACATATTTCCGCAATTAGATTCAGTATTTTGCATGAAAAAAATGAGCTGTTACAGCAAATGCTTCTTTTGAAATAGGGACTTAAAACCAATGGAAACAAAAGTTGTGATGTGTGCTTGGAGGACAAGAGTTAAAAAAAGGGATATTTTTTACTATGAAGCCTTCTTTAAGTTGTGGTTAGGAATGATTTAACCTTCTGACCTGTTCCTACCGTGTACTTGGCTTAGGTTCAAAAAATGTTTTCATCCAGTACCTTGATGCTCTTCTAATTTGTCTGTTACAAATGTGTTCTATTTCTGCTTGCTCTTAAAAGGTGCACTGGCTTCATCTGCTGAAAGTACCTTTGTGTAGGGCTGCTTCAGCGTGCAAGGGGGAGTGTGAAATTTCATTTGATTTTAAGTTCGTGTGGGTTTGCTTTGCTTGAGTTTTGATTTAGCTGAGCCCCAACAACTTAACACAAAACACAGGTAGGAAAATTGTATTTCCTACGGTGAGGAATGCAAAAGGGATTAGTTATTTGGAGTGGCCTGCTTTTGGGCTGGGGTGCACTTCAAGCATTTTGCTACACTTTATTTTTTAACCCTTTGCTGAGCAAGGGCCTGATCCTGTTCTCCATGAAGTGGAAGGGAAGTTTCCCATCATGGGGCCTGACGTAGGCAATGAAACCCAAAACTGGGTGAGTTTTATGTGGTTGACTGTTCCTGCCAGCATTCCTCACAGCTGTGTGTGTGACACATGCTCCCTTGATAATCTAACGAAGAATATGTGTAGAGCCAAACATGTATTTTATTTTACAGAGCAGGCTGCGTTTTCGGTAATTTTCCTTTTCTCCTTGTATGCATCTCGTCCTTGTGGATGTTCACATGAGCCAGTACTCCTGATAGCTTTTCTGCTTTCCTTCTTGGAATGTTGGTTTTCTTTTCTGCATGTTCAATTACATGTGCACATTCATCTGTCATTAGTTCCTCTCCACTGGAGGATGTTTTGCAGAGCTCTTTATGCAGCATTCGTAATACTCTCATCCCTGATTTGGATTTCTTACTGACAGCAAAAGTTCAATCCTTTTTGCTGCTGTTTTATTAATTTTATGGCTTTATCTAGATAAACTACTTGCAAGTTCTATAGTGGAATTTTAAGTAATTTGGTTGAATTTTCCCCTCCTAATTCAATTGTGCATTGAATTCTGTTCAAATTTATGTTTATTTGTACTGGTTTTAAGGCATTTAAAATTGTAAAGTCCTCATTTATCAGGATTTCTCTACTGATTGCATTCTTACATTGTTGTCATAATTCTCACTGGAGTTTGTTGTTGCTGCTCTTGCTCTTCTTTGGAAAAACGATTCTCATTGTTTGATTATGCTTGTCAGCTCATTTCCGTTTCACGAGGAAAAAAATGATTCCTTTCAGGATCAAATACTGTATTACCTGTGTTAGTAGTGAGAGTGAACATGTCTGGCTGTGGGTGATGGGGAAATGTACACAAGCAAACCAGAAGTCTCTCCTTGCTCAAGACTATTTTTGCTAGAATATCCACCATGAGAAAGATGTTGAAAATGCCACCTAGGCTCAGTTTATGACATATTTTCTCATGAGAGGAGGAATTCAGACCTAGTTTGATTTCTCTCCTGCATCTTTGGGAGAGCACGATGCCTTCCTGGTACTCTTAGGAAAGTTAAAACTTGTCCTCTCCATAATGGGAATGTTTGGGGCCTCAGTTCTTACTCCTCATTTCAAACATACACAGCATAAGACTACTGGAGTAAAAACTTTCTGGATTGGATATATTTTCATGGCAATACACTGAAATGCAGTCTCTAACATTTGGCATAAGTGTCAGAGAAGAAACTACACCAATAACTTATTCCTTTAACTAATAATTCATCTAGCTATTGATCTAGGTTGAGTTTGGCTCCAGCTCTGCCCTTCAGCAGCTTTTTTGTAAACAGGTTTTTCTTATCTTCATGAGTCAGGGTTTGACATTCCCACTCTGTGCAATAAATTACACCTGTGTCTTCAGCACCATGCTAATGCCTGGATTTAGTGACAAAAGGAAGGAATTTGAGCTCAACATTTTATCTTGGAAAGCTTTGCCTTTTCCATTACTCAGGCTCCACTTGAAACTTCTTTCTCTCTACCCCCTTTAGGGCCTTTAGAGGGAGAAGAGCAGAGTGAAACAAATTCATTTCCCATCTTTGGAAATCTATATTTTAGTCTACCTTCTTAAGTTCTTGGGGTTAAATTTTAATTAAAATTAAAGGTAAAATCTGGAAGGGTCACAAGATTACTCATGTAAGAAATGTATCCATAGAAGCAAATAGACTCTCTACACTGAAGGAGATTGTTAATACGAGGTGAATTTACTAAAGAAATTCTAGGATCAGGCCCATGATATGGAATTTGATTTAATTCACTCATACATAATGATTACCCACAGCTCTGAGCAGATGTAGTAATGACTACAATTACTTGCAGATCATTTTTTTACTATGATTAAATCTGTACATTTTATTATTCTTGAGGCAGCAGTTTTTAATATTCAGCTTGCTCCCCTCCCTCATCAACACTGACTGTACACAAGCTCAGAGGCAAATCCCCAGTTCAGCAATGAATAGCTTTTTGCCAGGAGCAAGTGTTGGTTTTTGTTTGGAGTCCTTTGGTGTATGCATCTAATGCTCCAAGCTCAGCTTTGGAGCATCCAAATTCTGTGTGTGTGCATGTTTCCAAAAGTATTTCAATTTGAAATTTGCCCGCTCCAGCTTCAAGTCAGAACTTTCAGGATAATGGTGAGTGTGCAAATGAAACTGTGACGTGTCTCAGTGAAGCCATGGAGTGACCAGCAACCTGACCTGGAAGTTTGATTGTCTCTTAGGAGCTTCCAGCTGACTCAGGTTGGTTTTGCTGGAGCCAGCAAAATTCCTGCATTCCTCTCTTGGTTCTGCCCGAGTCTCTTTGCGTAAGCCTCGAGAAGTCTACGGGCTGTCTTCTAATTTTGTTCTTTTGTGAGATCAGGGTAGGGGTTAATTTGGGAGCAGAGAGGCTTGGTTTGTGTTAGGGAAGGCTGAGGATAGGCAAAAGGTCTTGTGCTGGTGGGCATGGGAGAGAACAGGAGAGTTTGAACGGGGCATTTGCCAAATGTTTGTCATTCGTGTGTGAGATGTGTCTCAGCTTTTAGATTAAACACAGCAAATATCACAAATAGACCAAATAGAGACAAATATAACAACATTTAAAAGCCACTTTATGATAAGCTTGATCTATTTTCGATTAAAAAAATCTTTTTGGTAATTGAACAGCAGGTTAGAGAAAATCAGAAGGATATCATTGTCTGTGGACTAGCTGGAGATACTCTAATTAAGAGAACAAGTTTCATCAGCCACCTCCTCCCTCAGTATTTCCATTTCAGCAAAATGAGACTTGTCAAAAAATACTCACCACTCTTGACTGTGGTTCTTTATCCACCTAGGGAGGATCACTGCATCAAACAAAGGCATCTGTCACAGTTCTTGTCATCTTTGTTTGTTTCTGGATTTGTTTTTCTGATGAAAGCCATGACAAAATCTCTGATTATGATGAGGCAATTCTTAAAAGCAATGAATTGTGGTTGGGAGGTGAAAAGTTGTTTTTCCTGTAGAATTTCTACTCAGCTGGGTGACCAGGAAAGAACCTGTTAAGGAACATTTTGTTTCATGTTGCCTCATGGCTAATAGTCTTGATTTCTAGTTTGCAGTAAGTTTTAGGAATGCTTTTGACTGCAGGAGATGACCTAAAACAAAATTCTGGAAAATTGCTACTCATGAACACTTCCTGTTGCAAAACCCATAATTTTAAACCATTGCATTGCCCTTAGGGCACTGTGATAAAGGAGCAGAAAGAGAAAAAAAGAAAAAAAAAAAAGAGACTGATTCACGGTAAAATGCCAATCTGTGTGTGTAGAAATCAATTCTTTGCATAAAGCAGCTGAAAGGAGTGTCAGTACTCTTAACAATTATATTTATCTTAATGATTAGCTGCAGTAACACTCAGGAGCAGTGGACTCTGCATTGATCACAAGAAAAATGATGAACGTTCCTCGACGTGGATGAATGATGTCCCGGAGTGACAAGTTGATGTCTCCAGATTGAAGAAAGCCCCCCCACCCTGTGTTTTATCAGCTGGCCTCTGGCCAGAAAGGGTTACTGTGATCTGCAGCGTGGTCTGGAGGTGTGCTAATAGCCAGGTGGGTAAGAGCTGACATGATACTCAGGGTTTGGTTCCATAAAAAGTCATTGACCACTTTAAGGGACGCTCTTAGGCATAACTGCAAACCTGGAGGCCATTTGTCATAAAGATTATTACTAGGTGGTTAAGCACTTGAAAGGCTACCACTTGATGCAAGACCTTCCCTATAAAAGCTTGGCTATAGGTCGGTAATTTGCCAATATCCCTGGGTCAGGAGAGAGCAGCTTAAGATCAGAAATAATAATAGAACATTTTAAAGCTGACAGTACAATGCCAGAAATGGGGGGAGTATTAATAATTTTCGTGATAAAAAAAGAACCCTATCAGGTTTAGGGGGAGGAAAAGAGTCACAAAGGAATCTAGTTGAAGATTTGAAGAGATACTTCAAAGGGCTTCATTAATATAAAAGGAAAGATTAGCCCAAGAACAAAAGAATAGGAGAGGAGTTCGCAGGTATAAACCCAGCAAAAGAATTATAATAATGTCATACATGGGGTATTTGAGTGAAAAGCTAAAGAGAAATTAAAACAAAGCTATCTTTAAACTTTTCAAACCAATAATGTCGTTAAGGGTATCCTCCAGAAGTTAAGATGAGGGCTTTTATGGAATGCTGCTGTAAAACTTAATTTTGAACACAAATGCAGTGCCAGCACGAGGAAGGATAAGAAAAGCAGCAGAGGACTTACAGCCACTTTCATACACAACCTAGGGCCAAGTTCTTCAGCTCTTTGGGAATTTCACTGCTCTTGTGAGACAACAGCAACCGTAATTTCTTCTTCTAGGGCTTAGAGTGAAGTCCAAGAGCTTAATAAAACAACGTGAAGGCGAGCTCATTTGCTCGACTTTGTATGCAAGTTCACATTTGAAACTGAAGAGCAAACAGTGCCATGAGATACCCATTGTGGCTCATGAATGGAAAATGAATTATGTTGTTCAAGTATCATGTTCACTTGCATATTTCCACGTTGCAAAACAATGGCTTACAAAATACTGCACGCAGCATGCCTATAATTTTGGGTTGGAGTTGAAGGGCAATTTAGTAATATTTTGCCCAAAGGCTCCGAGCGGCATTGACACAGTTTTGGCCCCTTGTGATGATCCCTGTTTGAAGACACAATAATGACCTGGTTTATGTCCCAGGGAGCTTACAATCTAATTGAAGATCCAAGAATGCTGATGACAAACAGGGAGGGATAAAATAGATGGAGGGCAAAAAGGATAATATCCATTTACCTACTGGTAGCAACAGTACCTGTCCTCTGCACTGCTGTGCTTCCATTCAAACAATGTCCAATGGCTGTGACATCCCTGCTGCAGAAACATGTATTAATTTGGAGGCTCAGCAGCTTGGGTTGACTGAGCTCTTCAGTTTGGATGGACAGAATTTCTTCTGGATTGAGGGAAATTGTGCATCTAGCTTTCTGCTGCTGCTCGTGCTTGTACCTTAGTTTTGAGATGCTTTATTCAGTGTCACAGGAGAAGGGTGTAGATGAACTGTAGCCCAAAGTGTTGAAGCTCTGCTCTGTTGTCAGATCCCGGGCCATTGCCAGTGTGGCTGGTGGGAAGGAGCTCCTTGAGATGATGTCTGCCCTTGGATGGAGGGGGAGGTTCTCCTTCTCAGGCTGCTGGGACTCCAACGCAAAAGCTGGCTCATTTCTCCCAGGAGAAGGCAAAGGCCGTCCTGTCTGCAGAATTTAGGCTAAGAAAATATCCCTTCTGGAAAAAATGAGCAGTTCTGTTGAGTGGACCCTGTTAATTGAGTTCTTTCCCAGCGTGACCACATTTTTTAGAGAGACACGCTTTCATGCCCACATGCATCTCATTGGCATCTCTTGTAAATAAGTTTCAACTGTTTTTCTCCATCAACATCCCGATTTCTGTGCAGGCTCTTTTCATGTCTTGATTGTTTTAGCCCACTGTTCATTGTTTGCAGAGGTACTCTACACACACTATTTTTAATTGACTACCCAAATGAATTACTGTTGCTGATTTGGTTACACTAAACCCTGTTCTGTTATCAAACAAATTTGCTGTCAAACGAAAGATCAATGTTATTATGCTATGTCCCACTTCATGGATTAAAAAGGGTATTTATTCTAATTAAACCATCAAGAAAAGCACACAGAATGTTCTAAAAATGGGCAGCACTTATAGTCACAGCTGTTAACAAATGTGTTACATCTGATTCGAGATTAAGATACAAAAGGAAGAGCAATTAGAATTCAATAAATTAAATAGGATCTTAGGACCAAGGTTACAGCAAAAGACAATAGTTTTAACCATGCCTATAAGAGAAGGTAATTTACTATGCATGGCTTAAAAGCCTAAAACCTTTCAGTGACTCAGTTCTGGATCAAACACATAAAACGATGGTGATGGTGATTGCCATTACCAATGGTTCTGAGGATGGACATGCCTTATGTACTTTTTTCTTTTTTCTCCTGTGAGTAAATGCTTAGGTAAGAAGCCTCCCAAGACTAGAACGCACGGCTATCAATCATTTATGCCAAGCACAGACAGTCCTGCTCACCTGTCATGGCAGAAAGTGCATTTATTCCATTTCTGAGCAAGCTGCAATAAGATCTTTCTCTCGTTGTGGAATGTAGGCTTGCTGTGTTACTGCTCAGCCTTTTTTTTTTTCTTTTTTTTTTTTTTCATTTGAATTGCAAGGAAACAGAAAATACTGAGTTGGTTTAACCTGGTCTCACAGCACACCAGACAGAGCTGTACAATATCTTTAGGCTTTCTTAGCTTTACATACAGTCAGATAAGTTTTGGCTCCTTCTGTCTAATGCTGTTTCCTCTAATGGTCGAAGAAATGGAACATTATACTACCTAACATGTGGGGGTCACATTAATCACAGAAAATTCTTTTAATGTCTCAGAAGTAACTGTCAAACTGGACATACTGAATCTATTTAAACTAAAGCATGCCATTTTTTATCTACAGTGATCTTTAATTCACATAAAAGGGTCAAGAAAATGTGATTAAGTGACAGTTTTAAAATGTACTATAATATTAAATAGCTTGATTAAGTGACAACTATAAAATGTAATACAATATTAAGTATCTGGCTGTGTCCCAAAAGAACTTTAAAGTATTTTGAATGGTTTGGGAATTCTCTAGCCCATCATGAGTTACAAAAGTGCATTTTTATTAAACATAAACAGGTGAACTCAGGAGAAAACCCAACAGGTAAATGTCTTGTCATGGTGCAAATAGTGTCAGTCCTGGCTTCAAATTAAAATGACTGCCTTTCCAAACAAGATCCAAAGGAAACAAACAGGACTCCTTCTAATGGTGCCTCCCTCATGAGAACACAGGAACAAAGAACCCTCTGACTGAGGATGTACACAGAACAGTCCAGTGGGTCAAGTAAACACTTTTACACTGTGTGGCTGAATTAAAAAAAAAGTTCATATGTTGCTTCTATAGCTTCCAAAGTGTGAAATATCTGTCCAGTGATGTGCTTGTCACTCTGAGGAGTGAAACCCTGCAAATTCCTGTTTGGCTGGTATGCCCTGCACTTTGTTAGGAGCCTGTGTGTGCCATTGTGCTTGAAAAAAAGAAAATTCCCTTGGAATTTTTAGTTTCACAGCTTTTCCCTAGGTGAAGGTGGGAAATTTGCTGGATTTGGGCGTGGGCATTTTGAAATTCTAATCTGTAACACATTCAGTCATTCAGTTTCATCTGTTCTTGGTGTTCCCTGGGTTTACCTGAAAGGATTCAAACACGTGTGAAGCTCAGCAGTTCTCATGCTAAGGCACCTGAAGCAGAATTTGAGGGGTGTGGGGTGGATTGGATCGGGAATTCCTGTCCACAAACAGGATCATGGAATTTTCTTGTTAATGTTAAATGGCATCCAATTCTGGGTTACCAGGAACTCCAAGCCCCTCTGGTGAGCTGCTTTGCACATGTCTAATGTGTGGTTCCGGGTGTACAACCACTCACTCTTCCACATGGATTTATGTACAGAGCACATGTGAAGAAAATGAAGAATGAAGAAAAACACTCCCATACTGTGCTGGTTCTGACCAGTTCTGGAGTTTTCAAGTCAGGTGCTAACCCAGTTTTAGCATAAATTTTCCAATTTCTTCATTTCTTCGTGCCTTTTGCATTTTCTCAGGGGGTTATGTGGAGAATGGGTATGGTTTCCCTTTAAATATTGGGAGCCACTCTGGAGTTGCAGCAGTATCTGTCACAGATGAAAATACTATAACTGTGTTTCTTTGTAATCCATTCATTGGTTTATGGACCCCAGATCCTCAGGAGAGGGACACAAATCCACATAATGTTCTTACATGCTGGCTTTTGCATTTGGATCTCTGATGTAGCTGACAGATGTGCAAAATCCCATCTAGCCAGATATCTCCCTTCTGACTGCATAATCCTTGGAGATCGAGAACACACATTATTCCAGTTAAAGCCTTGAATCCAGGCTAATAACTTCCCCTCCTGATCTGCTATTTTCAGATGCCATCCTATGAATTAGGCTTCTTAAATGTTATCCTTAGTAAGCGCAGGACAACACGTAAACTTTTGCTGTTTCCTAAATTGAATAATTAAATGATTTGTCAGCTCAGTAAGTGATAAAGCATAAATGAGATTTAATCCACCAACCACTCTTGGTTGCAGTTTTGCAGTTTTTTAGGAAACTGCAAAAACCTTAAATACAAGGTTTTACGTTCCTGATCCGAGAAGCAAAGTAATTGTCACAGCAGGCGAGGTGTGAGATCTATCAAGACCTCTATGGCTTCTTTAGAAATGTCCAGAAGAAGAGGATCCAGAAAAGGATCTGAGAAATTAAAATTTTGGTCTCTGCCAGTCAGCACTGGGTTTCAGTTTTAAAATTTAGCTGTTGTCCTTGTAAGAGGAAAGCCCATGCTTTGTCCTGGAGTCTCAGAAGCACCAGCAGAAGATGTTCCAATCTGATGATTCTGCAGCAGGCACAGTTACCTCTGGGGGCTGAGCTCCTGGATAGGGTAAATCCTAAAATATTTGCAATTAAACATGCCACAATTTGTGTGTCAGAGACAAGGTAGTTGCCTTGTGGGGGGTAGGAGTCACCCTGAATATCCAACACCTGCACTGTAATGTCAGCGAGGATAAATATTGGAGTGGAATTGTTTCTGACCTTAAAATAATAATTTCCACAATGGAAAAACCAAGCAGACCAAAAAGAACACAAGGAGATTTCAGCAACAGTGCTGCTCCTGAGTAAGAAAAAGAAAACCAGTTGTCTCCAGTTCTCCTTAAAGCAAGAACCCATACTTCAGCTGAGAAGAACAGTTTATAAATGCTTGNATATATATATATATATATAATTTTTAAGGTAATATGCATGGCTATTAGAAAATGTTGGTGGTTCTGTGGGCTCTTTTCCATCATCAGCTGATTTTCTTTGAAAAACATTTCAGAGAGAAACTAGATTTCTGGCACGCTGGTTCATTTTCACACACTCTCTCCACCTCCGTGGTCCTTGTGGAGATACAGGTGGTCCTGTAGAAGAATAGCTGCTTGCTTCAGGACCCACTGGGGCTAATCTCAGTATTTCAAAAGGTAAAAAAAATCCATCTAGGTGGCTCATTCTGGTTTTACGGCCGGCTAAGTGATTGCAGCTTGTGAAGAAACAGCATCGAGGTGAAGAAAGAAGCCAGCAAGAGGACAGCTCTATTCAGGACTGGCTTTCCTGAGGATTACAAGGGAGGGTGAGGACAGGATCCCTGTGTTGGGGCTGACTCCCATTAGGTGAGATTCCACCAGGAATTACCCAGCAGCACTGATTGTGCAGCGCTGTGCACACTTCCTTCTGGGAAAGCAGCCCAGCCTGCTCCTTTTGCAGCCCGTGACACGTTTGTTGGGAGCATATGCACAGTCTGGGTGTTTGCTTTCATGATGAATCCAGGCAGTGAGTAAACACCTACCAAGTAAGAGCCACCCCCACCTTCTCCCAATCAAACAGCTGTCACTTGGGTCTTGCATTTTTATTTTTATTTTTTTTTTCTTCTAGGCTAACTAGGATGATGTTGAAAATATGAGCTCCCTATCCTTGAGTAATTTTGAAGCAAATTGAAATCCATGCTGGGAACCTGATGTGCTTGCTTTAGCTGACTTGTTAGCGGCATGTAAATTATTTTAATTACAACTTGTGTTTGATGCTCCCTACAAGACTTGATCCTGCAGCGCTGTGCAGACCAAGAGCTTGAGATTTGCTTGCAGGGTGATGCTTCCAGGTTTGTGTGAGCTTTTGAAACTGAATGGAGCTGGAGTAGCCTGCTCCAAAATCTTTTGAACTGAAGGGAAAAAGCAATTTTTTGGGCTTGGCTTTAGATTGAGGGATTTGTTTTGACTAAGTCCATCTTCTCCTTCAGTGCTTTTCTGGTGTCTGTTTTATGTATTCCGAGCTCAAATGGATCTGACAAAATTTTTTTTGCAAATGTTCTTCCCCTGTGAATTGACTGTTTCAAACGTGAGGGATATTTTTTTCTGACTGGCTGCATAAGTCACCTGCTGGTGTTTCTGTTCTGTCATTGGTTGTGTAGAAATATTCTTCCAAAGTAAATAACGGCGTTTGCTTTAACATTTGTTTTCTGCAAACACTTGTGCCAGGAAACCAGATTGTATGGCTGAAGTGAATGAATATTTTTATCTGCATTAGTCACCCGAATCTAATTTTAAATCTCTAAGGAAGAGAGAGGTGGGAGTTCGCCTGATTTGTGCTAATCTTAGTTGAAGATGTATGTTAGTGCTCCAAAGTCAGCTCCTTTTAGTACCCTGCTTAATAATCAATAAATGAGCTAAAACATAGTTTGGAAAGATTTTTACATTGGCAGTAACAAATTATTTTTAGTGTATTTTTTACTGTGTTTTATTTCTTCGTACTTCTTGTGGGTGCTATTGGCCAAGGTTGCTGAAATGACAGTGGTAGCTTTATTAAAATAATGGAGGCTGGGGTTTTCAAAGGGACACAAGAAAGAAGTGCCCTCCCATTGAAATTCCATGGAGTAACCTGTATTGTCAGGATCTTGCATTATAGTCTGTTTTGTGAATGCATTTTCGAGGCTGTGTTGTACTGCAGACATAAATATTTATAGCTGGGGCTGTGATCCTGCCTTTGCTTATGCATGTGTCTAACTTAAACACGTGTGAGTATTCCCCTTGGCTCCAATGGGGCTATTTGCATTCATAAAACTGAGGATGCATCTGGTATTTTTTTCATGGAATTGTTAATAATTCTACCGTGCGGAGCTGCAGATGCACTTTTGTGAGAGAAAAACTACACCTCTGCCTGGGAAGATAGGGTTATGTATCAACTGATGCTTCTGTGACCTTCACTTTTATACTCCCAGGACAGAAAACCCGAGCTGCTGCACCTCCTCGGACACACTGACCATCTACTCATTCCTCCCTATGAATTTTTTATCACTGCTTGTCTCTGTAAGATAAAAAGCAAAGAGACAGATGCAAAGTTGGCCATCAGTTTTCTAATGGAGCGAGAGCATAATTAATCAGAGGTAACACCTAAGAATAACTGGTGCAGAAGAGTATTTCCCAGGGAGGTAACGTGGCCTCCTCGGGATGTAAGTCAGCTTGTATTAATCACATGGTGAGGTTGGTGACAGTTTGCAACCTTTTGGATTTGTTAGACTTTCTGGCCAATTATTCAGATTTGTGGGGGTTTTGATTTTTGGTAAGGGTGAATGGAATATTAGGCCGGGGATCAGAAGCCATTGAGTCAAAGAGAAATGCTGGGAAACAATTCTGACGGTGATGAAAGACAAATTATTTGAATGGAGACAGGGACAGAGCATCACCAGAGCAGCAAGTCTTGTGTCCCCTTGACAGCTCTGACAGGATTATTAATGTGCTGCAAGCAGGCATCAGGGCTGAGCCGGGGTGTGAAAACTGTGTTGTGTTTACTGCCATTAGTGAATGGCACTAAATGGGGTCATAACTTTCACTCCAGACTCTTGCAAAAGGCCTCCTTTGGAAGTTGTATGGCTGAGAACGGTCTCAAACCTGGAGCTGTTATAATTACTTTTTTACTGGCTCTCTGGTGATGCCATAAATAAACCCAAGAATATGCTGGTGTGCTGATTATGTAGTTTTTGTGACTTGGATATTGTGTCTAGTGTCTGTGAGCAGTCTTGTGTTATTCATTGTTTGTCCCACAGTTTTCCTAGCAGAGAGATAAGAGATAAGGAAATACGATGGACAATCACATCTTATCACATTTTTCCTTTTTTTGTAACACCTTTTTCTCAGAAGATTTTAGTTTTGGTTTTCACTGTTACTCGCAGCCTTAGCAAGTGCTTACAGGTGAATGTGTGTTTTGAGCTGTTTTCTGAAAATTGAGAAAAAAACAGAAAACAAGAGAGCCTTAAGCACATGCTTGAGTGCTTTTCTCAACCCAGTCCTAAGACAGGTTTGATTAGAAAAAGATGATGCTTTGCCCACATATATAGTAGTGCTTTTGTTTCCTCCTGAACAGTAAGCTGGACATTTGGACTTGGTTCACTTGGTGCTAATGATACATGACCCTGCAGGCTGTGGTCTCAGCTGGCTTCCATTTTGGGTTTGCAATTTCCTCAGCAAATTTTATAATGGCTTTTTGAGTTGGTGATGAAATCTCATTTCTCTCTGTACCTATCTGGATGTGAGTGCTGGCCATGGAGAGGTTAGGAGAGGGGAGATTGTGCCTTTTCCTGCAGGATGTGGAGCTACAAAGAGCAACTTGGACATGGGTTTGTGTTTGAACTCTTGTGATCTACTCCTCCTTCTTTTTTGCACTTTACTTTCTTGAAAAATCCCACATGGACACCTCCTTTGCTGTGTGCTCCTGGCTGTCCAGGAGTCATCTCCCTCTAGTTGCTTATCATCCTGCAGAGTATTCCATTTCTTTTGGGGTGGTGTTTGTGTTGCCTGTCTTGTTTCACAGGAGTCCTGACTTTCCCAGCTGTCTGAGGGCTCTGGTGTGGTTCAAGTTAACACTGTCATTCACTTCTGCTCGTACACAACTGGACACTTCCCAGTGTCTCCAGAATGAGGAGGATTCCTCATTCTACCTCTACCATGACAAGGAGTGTAGTACTTATGAATTTGCATTAAATTCCATGGCACAATGTGCCGAACATGTTGGACAGTGCTCCCACTAGCCATGCTTTTGGCAGTACAGGTAGGAACATTTTCTTGGGTGCTAGAGAATGCTAGATTGTCAGGAAAAAGAACTCTCTTCCCTATACTGAATTGGTTGTGCACAAGAGAAACAATTTAACTGCAGTGTGGGTTTTTTTCCCTGTTTAATTTGATCCAGGGATCTTGCTGGTTCTCCAGTTGGTTGGGTGGTGGTGGGAGATTACTTGAGCCAGACCTGAATTTCTACTCTAGAACCCATACTGTCAGGCCTTTTTAAAAACCCAGAAGACACTGACGTTGAACAAATTCTGTTTTTCTTTGGACAAATCTCTGTTCCCACCTTAAATAGGGAAGTCTATCTGCTTTTTGAATTACTGTTGTAACCACCAAAGAAAGTTTTGGGTTCCTGTACATGCAGGCCAGAACTAATGAGAGCCATGAGCCTTGTTTGGGCTACACTGGTTTTCTGAAGTTGGAAGTTGGATTCTGTTTGATTTTGAGACTCTCTTAGCTTTTCTTCTTTGACTCAGACCATCTGATTCTCCGTATCTGAACAAATTCTGATTTCTGTTCATGCTCTTCCCATTCCTCCTTCGCATCTGGTACTTGCTGGAATAAACACTTGATGAACTGTGGTACAATGAGTGTACAGATGTTCTCCCAGCATGCCAGCTGCACTTATGATTTTCCTCTCCATAACTGTATATCTTGCACCTTTACTCTACTTGAGATTACTTGTAGCTGTTGAGCCTGGTTTTATGTGGGTTTATCCTGTTGTGCAGCAGAGGTTCACGTCAGCTCCCTGGGTTTTTTTCTCCCCAGGTTAGCAGTGCTTCACAGATTTCTCTCCAAGCACAGAATTCCTACAAGAGCATGAAACATTTTGCAGAACAGTGGGCATTAGGAAAACGGAAGAGTTGAGGCTTTGATTTAATTCTTTATTTGCCCTCCACTTGTGTATGAAAACAGATGCCATCCACGGTGTATACTTACAGAAAATATTCACCCTGTTAATACCTTAGTATTCATTTACACAGCAAAATATTCTGGGCTTCTTATACACAAACTCCCTAAGAACTAATTTTCTCCTTAGAATTATTTGACAAGCTCATCAGTTGTGCAATGATTTTCTTAAATGATTTTTTTTTTTGATGTAATTTCTCTCTGGATTTTTATACCACAAGAGGTAGCCAAAGATCAGGTATTAATTTCCACCCAAGAATGTTTGTTTATATCTTCCAGATAAATTAAAATATGATTCAGTGCATCATCAGGCTGTAAATTACAATGCTAGGGAATGCTAATGGTTTTATAGAAGCCAGGACCAAAATTTATATGAAGACTGTTGATCTGTTTGGGAGTGTTATGTTAGGCTCATCAATCTTTTCTTGGGCTGACCTAATAATTACCTTCATCAAGGCAAGGCTTGTGTGCCTTAAATTCCTACTTGCTTTGTTCCTTTATACTCTAACCTGGTGTTGCCAGCACTTCAAACACAGCTGTGTTTGGGAGGGGGGAGTGGAAATAGGACAGTTTTGCTTCTTACATGAAACTTTTAAGGCTCAGGGGATTTTTTGGTGAGGGGGCATGTGTGGAGGTATCCTAAAAAAACCCTCACAAGAGGAATTTCATTTTAATGCTGTTACAATTGGACAGACTATTTCTCCTGAGCCGTGTTTAATTTAGCTGTTGTGGTGTTAAAGCACTGGAGATGTTGAAGCTCAAACTTCTGGACATAGTTCGGACTCCATGTGGGACATGGGTGTCGCTGAATTTCAGGCCACTGTGCCCTAAATTTCCTGTTTCTGGACTTCCAATTCCTGGTCTCCCTTTTTCTTGCCTTGTACTGGAGTCAGAGTTCCCACTTTTCCTTTGGAAAGAGACATCCTGTTTGGTCAGTCATGGCAAAGGCAGCTAAGGTACTTCATCATCCCTAACTGCTGATGAGGGGCAGATCTCCATAGGACAGCTGAGTGGTTTTATCCAGGAGGCTGGAAAAGCTTTCTCAGTCTAAATATGCAAGCAAACATTTGTACTTTGTGGATGTTCACAGTCATGATTGCTAATAACTCATTATTTATTTCAATTTAAAAAGTTCAAGACCATGTATGCTGGGTTTTTTTTAATATCTCCATGGATAGAGATGGTGCAAATTTCTGGGCAACCTGGTGTTTAACCACAATTACAGTAATAATGTTTTTAATATGTTTAAGTGGATCTTTCTGTAATTCAAATTGTGCTGGCTGCCTCTTGAGCGCCTCTGAGAAGAGCCTGGCTCCATCTCCTTTACTGCCATCCAAAATCCCCATCAGATATGGATAAGATGCTGAGTCTTCTCCAGCCCATGCAACCCAAGCTGCCTCAGCCTCTTTCCATGATGGATGCTGCAGTCCCTTAATCACTTCAGTTCTTCACTGGATTTCCTCCTGTATGTCTGTGCCTGTCTTGCACTGGGAAAAACAAATCCATTTCCTACAATATGTATGTCAATGTGTGTAAATTAAAAACCACACGTTGGAAAGACCACCAGTCCTTTCCTTCCCAAGTGAGGTGCTCTATGTTTTCCTGGGAATGTTCCCAGTGAAGAGATCACAAAGTCTGCTGCCTTCACTTAGATTTCAGTGAAGCACAGGAGTGTCCCTTCCCTCCTGTGCAGCAGTGTTGGCTGCAGATTAAATGACCTTTTTGAGTGTAACCAGAGTATGTTAGACATAAAAACCCTGGGCAGAGTGCAATGAAAGTGGAAAAAGCTGCTAACATAAAACCTGCTATATTAAAGCACGGGTAGAGGTTAATGCAGGGGACACCGACCTGTTCTGTGTAGTCTGTGAGAATAAGACTAGAAAGTTTTGGGAGAATCCACTTGAGTTAAAAGGCATGAAGTTATAGAGCCAATTTACATTCTGAGCATCCCCATATCCTGCTGAAGGCAGTAGGTTTTTGCCTAAAAAAAACTTTAGAACTTTTGCCAAATTGAATCAGTCTCATCTCACTGATGTGGGTTTCCAGCAGTCTGCTTTGGGATGTCCTTAAATGTTTTTGTGATGGTAGGGGCAGCAGCAGTGGTGTTCTAAGCTGACTCTTGCTAGCTGTGATTTTATTTATTTATGTATTTATTTATTTTTCTGATGAGCAGTCAACACCTAATGGCACATGAAACTGTATTTGCCAAGATTGGGTGTGAGACGCAGATTAAAATGTTTGACCTTCCAGCTTTATGGAAATCACTTTTCTTTAGGGGCCAGCTGAAACTGAATTCAGTGATTTGCTTTGCATGGAGCAGGTGATATCTTGGGTAGACAGGTTTGACACAAACCAGTGTGGCTGCCTCGTGCCACTGAGCTCTGCTGTGCAAATACTGTGAGTTTCTCCAAATGCTGTTCAAAAGCATAGACCAACATTCTGGTGCAAAAACCTATAAAGAGAAGAGCAAAAGGCTAATTATTTTGAGGAGAGAAGATAACTAATTGGCAAGGAAACCCATGGGAGAACACAGCACTCACATGAGGGCTGGTAGCATCACTGGCAGCAGCAAACTTTTCCTTATTCCCACTCACTCTGGTCTTTCCTTGTTTGAGCTGGAAAGCTGCTGAGAATAGATGAAGACTCTGCAAAATGTATGTGGTGTCAAGTCTTCATGAACTAAATGTGTCCTCTTATGTTGATCCTGAAGCTCAAAGGGCATGCTGGAGCAGGAGAATCCCTGGGGTGTGAGATCCCTTTTACCTCTGGTCAAGACCAAGAGCAGAGAATCCCCTCTCTGCTTTGTTTTTGCAGCTCTGCAAAGGGGAAACCTTGTGGCTGCAAATTTCTGCTAGGCAAAAATGCACAGGGGCTGCCTGGATGTTTATGGGTTGACACATACCCAACTATAAGAAGGAGAAAAAAAATCAAGGAGAGCCTCAGCACCCACACTTCCAGAAGGAAAGTGTGTTTGTATGGGTTCTTTTTCCACTTATTTATTGATAGAAGCTCCTGCTAGCTAAATCAGTTCGGATTTCTCTCTCCTTTCTCAGGCATTTCAGAGCATATAATTGGTGGTCTCTGTGTCAGCTACTGAGGACAGGACTTAAAAGGAAAAATAACATTTTTCATTTGGAAATTTTCTTTAATTCCATTTCCCGTAAAGTGCCGTGTAGGGGGGCGAGAGCCTAGAGCCTGCACTGTTGACTGGTTAGTGACCTTCAGCAATTTACATGAGCTATTTCCTCACCTATGGAATGAGGATAATGATACTCTAAAACCTACTTTAAAAAAAAAAAAATTGCGTCAGGGCTGGATATTGTTGAACTGCTGCTTTAGCACGAAGAACAAATCTTTCGTGTGGCAGAAAAAGAAAAATTTCTGGAGACTTAGAAGTCGGTGGGGGAAAGTGAATCTTCAAAAATGTGTTCTTTATAAAAATCTTTAAATTGAGACAACAGGGAAAAATTAAAACGCTCTTAAGGTTTTTTTTCTTCCTCTTTTCTTCCCCCCAACCCCTGGTGTTTACTTTTCAACATGGTGTTGAAGTGGGTTTTGCTTTTGTCCATGATCCGTTCAACCTCCAAGTTCTCAGCGCTGCAGAAGTCTCTATTTATTCTTTGCTCTGGAATTCTTGTTTTAAAGTCATAGGAATGTGCTGGTCCTTGCAGCATGCTGGGAAAGCTTATTTGGCAAAAATCTGTGATTTCAGCCAAACTTGAGATGACAGCACTGGCGGGAAAGTTGTGACAAAAAAACTCGACAGAAACCAGACAATTCGAAGCTGAAGTAGATATCATCTTCTTATCCAGATTATCATTCTTCTTATTCAATGTTGCCCAAATTCCAATCCGAGGCATCTGCTGATGCCTCAACAGGTGGTGTTTGTACCAAATTTTGAGAAGGGCCAACTATCGTTAGCCTGGCAGCAGTTGTGTTTTCTTAAAATTCAAGTCAAGATGTTATGTGAAAAGCTCGTCTTTCATTAAATCCTGAGATTACAGGGCTTTGGAGATAGATGACTTGAAAATGTGAACCCCAAAGAACTCAAAAAAAAACCCCACAAAAAAGTAGGAAAAAACATTGCTTTTTTCTCCCTCCTCATTTAAATGATGTGTATAATAAGGTACTCTTTGAACTATTAAGAAATCCAAAGGATTATTTTTAACACTCGAGGCAGTCTGTTTGGGAATTTGTGTGTGTGTGTGTCACCCTATTGAAATCAATTATTTACTCTCTTCCCTGCTAACTTTTCTCTGTTTTTGGGCAAAGCCATCCTGCCCTGCTAAGGATGATGGGTGTGTATTTTCTCACTGAGATGTGAGTATGTCAGTAGCAGGAACGATCTCTCAGTGCCTCCATTCCCATTTAGTCTCATGGGGAGCTTCTGTTCCTTCTGGACAAACTGTAACTTATCCCTGTGAGTGCTGACTAGCTCTTGGCTCCAGTGAGAGCTGCTCTTGTGCTGCTTTCCTACTTCAAAGTAGCCCTTGAGGTGGCACAGTGCAAGATCACTATCACCATTGTGGAACATCGTCCCACTGTGGCAATATCAGGTGCTGTGGGAAACCATATAAAAGCCAATGAACTGTTCTTTCATGGACTTGGACTTCTATAAGCACGTCTGGGCTGCCAGCAGCAGATAATCAGCTCTCCCAGAGACAGCACTGCTGAGTTACTCTCTCAGACAATACTCTTGGCAGAAGCTTGAGGAGCAGTACAGTTGTCTGTTCAGGGGATTCTTATTGTCTTAGGGAGATGATACGAGCTGCCTTGCCTGGGGATGTCAGGATAAAATCCTACATGCTGTCAGAATATCTTTGGGGGCTGTCCCCCCTCAGCTCTGTTCCTTTCTCCTGGAGCTTGCAGCATCCCTCCTTGCCAAACTGCTGTGCCCAGTAGATGCAGTTAAATGAGATGCCCTCACAGCAGCTTTTCCAGAAGCAAAGCATGCCCAAGATTGTGATGATAGCTGGTGATGCTTCATCATCTTCCTGGAAGGGACTGGAGACACTTCCTCGGTGTCTGGGGACATGAAAATGTGCGTGCCTGAGAAATACAGTAAAAGATCACATCCTGAAATCCCTAAGACCATTTGGGAAGCAACACTGTTGTCAGAATTGATCTGTGGGATGGCTGCATTTCATAAGCTGCATCTGTAGGGTTTATTCAACAGGCTTGAATTCAAACCCTGCTTCTTGTAGGGTTTATACATCAGCGTGGGATGACATGGCTGGTTTTGGTAGGGTTTGGGCAGCCCTTCCAGCAGCAGCTGTCTCCATCCTCTTCCCACCTCAATCTTGCTGGTGAGACCAAACACCTCACTGCCAAATCTATTTTGCCTGAATCCTTGAAATGCCTCTACCTGTTCCATAGTCTGAAATTGGCCTGGTGTTTTGGCAGCAGGAAATAATATGCCCAGTGAACTCTTCCTTATGGACACTGTGTTTATAAAGCTAATCTCATTTCCTTCCACGCCTTGAGTGGACGATAAGGTGCCCCTTGTTCTTCTCGTTGTGCAGAAGAATAGAAACCCCATTCAGATGTTTACCTTGCCCTTTCCTTTCTTCAGGCAGAGGTTCTGGTTACCTGTTACAGGCCAGCTCAAAGATAAGCTGTTGCTACTCTGTAAATGACTGAATGGCAGAGTTCTCATGCTCCCCACTAAGTGTGTGCACACTGTTTTCTGTGTCTGACTGAACTACAGGTGTTTGTTGTCAGAAGGACCCATTTTCAGCCACAAGTTTTGAGTCATCCCAGCTAAAGGGGCTTTTCAGCAGGAGAGTTGTGCCTGTGGCAGGGATGGATGGGTCTGGACTGGGTTCTCAGACTTCCAGGCAGCTGTGAAGATGTATTGGGTAATACCACTGGATGCTGTCCCTGAAAAAAAGAAAATTTAGGGGTAAGCATGTTAATTCGTCTCTGTTATGGGTTGAGTTTTTTGTTTCGGTGGGGTTTTTTTGGTTTTTTTTGTTCTAGTTTGGGTTGAGTTTCTATTTAGAGCTAAGCATTTAATTCCCTTGCCTGGGCTTGTAAAGTGACATTTAGGTTGTTTTTAAATCTGAAGAAGCTGTCTGTCCCTGTACAGCTCACTTTCAGGACAGCTTTTCAGTAGGTTTCACAACAAGAGCAAGATTTCCAAAGCACTGCTGGGTGGATTTCCAAAGGATGCTTAGCTTGGTGACAATCTGGTGCTGATTTGTCTCCAAAAAACGCGTCCCAGATATTGGTAACACCCTCAGAAAACTTTGGAAATAAGTGGATGGGTTCAGTTCTGTTCCCTGTGCTGACTACATCTGCAGGTTACAAAGCACTGAGCAAAGCCCTGTCTGTGAGCCAGGGATTATGGAATATACAGGTAGAGCTCTTCATCCTTCATGGTTTTGAGTGAGGTCATGTTTGACACGCTGGAAATTCCTTTTTGGTATTGCCAATTCTCCAGTACCCATGAGGTTACTTTCTTTTTTGCATGTTTTGCTTATATGGGTGTCAAGCAGCCATGTGTCACTCCTTCATAAATGAACATGCATCTCATCTTGCTGGTCGTGGACAAGTGCCACAAAATTGCATCATTGGGCAAAAAAGGGAAGAGGGGATGTTTCAACCTGTCAGGATTCCTACTTTTGAAGGTTTGTTGGGGGGTTTCCTGTGTTCAGCAAAGACCAAGCTTTCCCCTGAAAAACAAAACTCTGTCACCATATATATCTGAGGTATTGAGGCAGATTCCCTCCAACCTGCCTGCAGGCAGCCAAACTGAAATTCTCAGCATAGCACAGGGGTGAACATCCTTTCACAGTGAAGTTTTTTATGGCCACATGCACATATTGTCCTTTCTTCATCCCTTTGGGGGCGAGTGGGCAGGGGCACGCGTGAAATCCTCCCATTGCATTTCGGATGTGCTGACTGCGTGAGCTTCTGGAGATGAGATGAATCACTAGGAGTGGTTGCAGCAAGTCAGCATTGCATGCCCTCCTGCTGGGTTTTTATTTGAGTGGTTTGCTGATCACAAGGCACCGCCTTTTGCCTCTCTAAGAAAGCTGTGCAGTGCCATCTCATTTTACCGTGTGTTAAACGTAAGGATTGTTTTATGAATCACCGCTCGCTTCTCATTCAGTTTCTCAACAGAGTATAAAGCTGCAGTGCAACCTGTGAAATACTTTGCTTTTAGGAAAAGATATAATATTTGTTAATGTGGTCTGGACTCCTTTTCATAACATACTGAGTCTTAAACTCGCTCCCTTGAAGTCCCTGGATTTTCCTAGTCTGTAAGGATTAAAAAAAAAAATTAAAACCCTCTGATGTAAGGAAATAACTTGTGGTTTCTTTACAAATTAATGAGGTCTAAGAAACATTGTATATTCCTTTTTTTAAAGTGTGCAATAAAAACCAGAGGAATGTGCTGCTGCACTGATGGCCACAGTGGAAGAAAGGCTCTTTTTCTCTGTTTTGCTGTGCTAAAACTCTCGGGGCTGGTGCGTTCTTAGGCTGATACAGCGGCGTTGTTTTGGGTTCCCACTCACAGCCTAGAGCAGTCCCACATGGCTGGGTACAGAGTAAGTACTGCCTGTGGAGCTGGAACATGAATATGAAGCATGCTAATGCTAGTATCAATTAGACAGTGACCCAGAAATTCTTGGAAGAATGATTTTTCAAGCTGTATCCTGTCTCCAGGGCTTACAACCCTAACGGTAGCTCCTATGTGGAAAGCTGGAACAACTGGGGAGTGAGCCAGGGGAAGATGAGGGGGGACAGGGCTGAGATGCTTCTCCTGAGAGGAGCAAATCATTCAGGCAAAGGCACAACCAAAGCTCTTGGACGAATAATTGAAATCACCATTTCAATTATATGTGCCTGGGATTGTGTCGGGCCCAAGTGTCACCTAGACAGATGTACTCCCAGTTTGCTTTCCATAAGAAATGCTGGATTTTTGAAAATATTTTAATGACATCTGGGCATATTAAGAGGCCTCAAAGTCTTGATAACTTTCCAGGTCACGCAGCCACCTTTGCATCATCTGGCCTCCCAACCTCTTCCATTCTTTCGGAGCCTTATGAAGAACATTAAACTTGCAGATGCAATTATTGTATAATAAAGTATTGATTTCCTAAGGAACCCTTTAACATCTGCTTTCATAATTAGCATTTACAAGGCATCAAAAATTAACCATGTACAGCCTTGCCAATTAATTACAAAGCCCTTTTATTTCTGAAATAAATATCAGTGCCCACGTGCTGAGAAGAGCTGAGCATCTTGTCTGACTTCACTGAGTGCCAACATATGATGTGTCTAGATAAGACTAAAAAGCACAATATTAAAAGGAAGTTTTGTCTTTTCATTTGATAATTGGCTTTATTTACCCATTTCTTTCAGCTACTTGGCATTGTCTTCCTATATGTGTTGTAATATTTTTTTCCCTGGTAATTTCTATTTTCTGCAGCACTGGCTCTTCTTGAGGGTAGCTCTGGTCAACTCCAGGCACAAAAGCAAATAAGGAGTTTGTTGCTCAATTTGATGTTTTCTCTCTCAATGGTACAAATCTCAGAAGGATGCTGTGGCTTAGTTTTAGTCCCTCACAGGAGCAAACTCCCTGGCAGGTACTGTCTAATCAAAAGCCTTCCCTCTCTGGTTCTGTTGTTGCAGATGAAATACACAGAAAGGGTTTAGTGCCCCAATTTGGTGCTGAAGACCTATAGAGGGGCTTTTCTTCTCTAGGTAGATTGGTGGTTCTGCAACAGTAGCTGCTGTTTTAATGTGTGTGGTCTTCAACTCTCATTAGTTTGGGCTCCGGGTTCCTCAGCAACCTGGAGATCTGTTTCTCTCTGTGCCCACTGCTGCCCCATGCCAAGCAGTTTGTTCCCTGTTTCCCCTGTAAGTGTTGGTGAGAAAACATGCTAATTCTTTTTATAGGGTCATTTTACATGCTCTCTTTGGACCCCTAAAAAAACCCTCAGATTTTGTGGGCTTTTTGGCCTAAAATTGAACCAGAGGCAGGCAGTGGTGCCCTCTTCCCTTAGCAAAGGAGAAACCCTGTTTCAAACACCTGCTCAGAAGATTTCACTTGTGTTGAACAGGATGGAGCTCCATGGCCCCAAGCAACACAAGAAAAGACCCTGGGAAAGGACGTCAGAGTGGTGTGGGGTTTGACAAAATTTGAAGGAGTCTTCTTTGTGCTTCTTGGGCTAATAAAATCATGAGAGTGGGGAAAGACAACATTTTTCATTTACTAGTAATGGGCTGGGTTTGACTCGTAGCAAAGGGATGATGGTGAAGGCTCTCAGGAGACAGGAATCAAGGGGATTAAATGCATTAACTCAGTATATCTGACTGGAGGGGGTTGCAAGGAATGCCCCCCAAAAAGAGCACATGACAGAGAAACTCTGATAACCCCAAAATTACAAAATTTAAATTGCAGCTGTTGGCTTCCAGGGATTATCAGGCTGATAGTTGCCATAAAATCAAAGCTCTGTTGACATTTTAGTCAATAACCATCTCATACCACCATCCCAGAGTATCCAGATTTTGGATTATATTCAGATACTTTTTAGTGCAGTTTTACGCAATTTTTTGTGTAATTTCTGATCTTCCAGAATCAATTTTTGTAAAGAGATTTGAGCAGGGGAAGTGGGGGAATATGCACCATTTGGAGGGGATTTTTCTATTTTTAGGAGCACAATTACGATGTCATTTCAGTTGAAGAAAATCTTTGTATCATCCTTCATATCTACTGACCAAGACCTGAAAATATGAACCCCAAAGACTCAAAGAAGACTGCCTTTTACATAGATTTTAAAACTCTGTGTTTAGCTGCAGTAGCTGTGGAAGTAGAAACATCAATATTTGGTCATAAATTTGTTTTCAGAACCAGCCTATACTGCGCCATTCAGGCTGTGGCTCAACTCAGCTTTCAGAGAGGCAAATTTTCTGTGGCAGGCAGGTGTTCTGTGCTGGTATTCCAAAAAGGCAAAGTTCTCTACCACAGGCTCAGCCTTTTTTTGTTGGTTTGGGTGTGTTGTTGGATAGACACAGCATGAAAGCCTCTGCACAAGGCTTTGATAAGCAACAGCGACAGAAAATATGCAAGAGTGCCAATCTACCTGTTCACTTACACATAGAGTAATCCTGACAATTTTCCCAGCAGGATTTGAGTCTCTGTTGGGTTCACAATCCATCTGGATCCTCAGAGCAGGTGTTCTTCTGCCTGTTGTTATCCAGTGGCTCTTCCCAGCCGTGCTTAACTCAAGAAGAATATCTCTGAAGTCACTGGAGTCTGCTGAAGCCAGACACACTTGGAAGAGCCCCAGCATGCCGAGTATTCCCACATGGAGACGTGGAGAGCTGCACTTCTGTTGGCTCTGCCTGCAAATGCTCAGTTTCTTGACTGGTTCCCATTTTAGATGAGTGTTGAAAAGCAAATGTCCCAAGGGATATCCCTCGTGGAAGGGCTGATCACACAGGCATGCTGTAAACCAGTACTGATCTATCCCACCTTCTTCTTTTACTGCAGCACAGATTTATTTCTCTATCTTAGGTGTCACCCACTTAGCTCTGCTTGGTTTGTGACAGGGGAATAGGCAGGCACTTCCTCTGGATGAGAGCTGGCCGCTCCTGGGTGAAAGGCAGGAACGCTGACCTGCACAAGGTGGGTGACAACACCCTCGTCTGTGCTGCTGCTTCAAGCTCTTGGCAGGTGTGGATTAACCCTGCATTCCAGAAAATTCCTGTCAATAAATCACTTGGAAAGTGGCTGTGGGGCAGGGTGCTCCTCCCTCTGGGTACAGGTAAAGCTCTCAGGGTGGTACAGTCAAGCTACTGCATTAGGAGTTGACTCTAGGATGGACACATGCACACACATATGTTTGTCTTATCTGGGGCGTGGAAAGAGGGATTACTTAGATTATCTGTTCAGGATTTTTTTTTTTTTTTCTTTTGAAAGGCCCTTTGTCTGGAAGTCCCAGAAAGGATGAGACAAACTGGTTGCCTTCACGGCCCAATGAGCAAAAAGAAAGCAGTGCTCCTGTTACCTGGAGACATTCAAGAAGGCAAGTGCAATTAGTCAGTAGATAATTAAGCTGTACATAATCAGAGTAGTGGAGACAAGCCACCTTATCCCACAGAGGTAGCAGAGCAGAAGCCCTTTTTTTAGAAACTGCACGACAGGGAAGGGAGGGAAGGCAGAAACTGCTGGATCAACATTATTTGTACCACGTCCTCAGCAAATAGAAGCTCCACTGGGGCCTTTCCTTGCAGCCTTCCTCCTGGGAATGCTCTCGAGGGAGGGAACGTTTCAAAGCTTGTTGTCTTCGCTCTGGTCTTGCTGAGGAAAAAGTTTCACTGATGGAAGCAACTTGGAGGGGGTTTGCTATTTTAGTGCTATTTTAGTGAGACTAGGAGTGAGGGTATTTAGGAAACAAGCAATGCCCAGGGGGATTGATGATTCCTCGTGTTCTCCTCCCTGTTTGAGGCTGCCCCTGTGCTTGGTGCAGGTCTCAGAGAGCTGTTCCTCAGGACCCCTCTGTTGCCCATGGCAAATCCCTGTCGTGTTTATGGGGTGGGGTGCCCAGCTCGAGAGGAGCTCAGCATTTCCCTCTGCCCAAGGAACCCATGGCTGTTTGTGTCAGGAAGCCCGATGGGTGCCTCAGCCTGCTGGCTCTGTAGCGAGGCACACTTCACTTAACCTTCAGGTACATTTATAATTAATGCTTAATTGATTTCCATAATGCAAGATCAACACATTGGCCTCTTCCTGTACATCTCTTCTCACATGAACAGTCCTTACTAACCTTATTTTGTCTTTTCCGTGAGGTTTAACCTCAGGCAAGATTCTTGATGAACTTGCTGCTCATAAAAATATCCAAATGTTCCTAGCATAGATCAAATGCTGGCCTCAGGCCCCTTGGTGTTTCTTTTCCAGGAAGGGTGGCTTCTTTTTTTTCATAATGTTAGGAGTCTGTGTCTTTTCCAAGACTCAATTTTCTTTCTTGTATCTTCCCCTCTGGGGAAAGGTCATATTCACTTCACTCCAGTTGCCAAATTTTGAAAACTCGGTCTTAGAAAAGTGATCCTGTGTGGGATCACCTCTGACATTCTGTTCACATAAATGTTGAGGTTTTTTTTCCTCTACTGTACATCTACAGGAGATGGAACTGAGATTGGAATATTGTCCCAATAAGCACAGCCTGTGCTGGATTACTTTTAGCAAAAAAAGCCCAAATCAAGCTCTCCAAACATCATATGAGATGTTCTTGTTGAACCCAACTAGAGATTCCTCAAAAAATAGATGATCAAAGGAGTCCAGTGGATGCAGTGTCAGCCACCCTCCTTGACCCTCAAGAAGGGGAAGAGGGGAGGATTTCCCATCTGAAATGATGTTGTGGCTTTGCTTCACATCTGTGAGAGTGAGGACAAACACAGGAGGTGAAGGGATTTGGAGAAGGACGTTATTAAAGGTGATAGAAAGCAAACTGTCTTGCAAGAAACAAAGTGGTTCACGGTGTCAGGGCAGTGGCCACTAGAAGTCTGTTTGTGATAATTTGTCTTTGCACTTTTCAGATGGCTTCATTCGGGCCACACCTGTGTGTTTCTTCACAGAACAGGTCTGTGATACAAGGTTGTATCATCAAGGTAGAAACAAAGTGTTTCCATTTATCTTTTCAAAGCCCGAGGTCCCGGGTCAGAAAACAAAGTCAGCAATGACCTGCAATGCTGCTTCACGTTGCCTCAGTCCAACCGTTTATTTTAGTTAAGCAAAGATCTGGTTGTTGCTGGAATTTCTGTAGTTGTGCCTGAACAACATTATTTCCTACCAGCACCGTGGTTATGTGCTGCCTCTGTGCCTGATTTCTTTTACCTCTGAGGTGAAGGAATTGGTGAAAGGGTCAGTTTAAACTGACCATGTGTTTTTACTTTTTGTGAGTTGTGCTTTTATTTTCTCCTGCTTTAACAATCTACAGTCAGGTGATATCCTTGGCCTTCTACCTAACACCCTCTATCTAAAACCTTTCCAGACAGGACAGATTTTGATTGTCTGAGGAGAGAGAGCTGGTCTTTAGAAATCATGGACAGAGGAGGAATCCACCATACTAAAAACCCACCAGTTTCTAGAGCAGATAAAGGGATGGAACTTTCAAACACACATGTGTGCTGCAGAGAGGAGAAACCAAACTCCCGCAAATTCCCTCAGCAGGGACTTTGGTCTCAGGAGAGAAGGCATTTTCCAAGCCACACTTGCAGTTCTTCTCTACTATCTGCTGCTATCAAATATTTGCATACTAATGACAAATAATGATGGATGCTGCTTCCTTGAGGTGGGAGAAAAAAGCATTGCTGGTGGATTGGCCTGTTTTGTTGATTTCAGCCATCAGTTAAATCTTAGTTTTGGTACAAGAGTGTAATTCACTAAAGTCACAGACTCTTTTTGTATATCAAATGCAAATCGATAACTCAAAAAGAACAATTTTCCTATTAGTGCTTAAAGAGAACCATAAATTCTATATCAAATGTTCTTTTATTCTGTTTGTGTGAGCATGCAGGAGCACATGGGAGCCTCAAGCAGGCATCAGGAACACATACTGATGTATAGAAAGTGAAAACAAAATCTTTCCCAAAAGGAGCTTGTGGTCCAAATACATCAGTTTTGGAAACTGGCACATGTATAAAGAAATTCCCAATAAATCTACATAGTAACGAGGAAAAAAGGGGGCTACTGCAGACAATTAACTGCGGGATCTGTGTGATAAATCTTTTATCTGAAATTAGCAATGTGTGTATTGAGTGGATCAAGATGAGCACGCTACTCTTATAGAAAACTTGTACATGCAGAACCTGTCATCTCCTATTAAAAGACAAATGACATTTTGAGGCATTACATAAATAATGGAATCACATGGCCACCTGATCTTGGTTATTTCTTAGTGAAGGGTAAGGCATTTCAGCCGTCCCTTTATTCTGAATTGTAGAGCTGTAATTCTCCTGAACTGTCAGCACAAGTTGAATAGCTCTGAAGGCTTGGAATGAATTCCTGCTCTGTTTGAAGTCAAGTGGGAGTGGTGTGCCTGGCTTAAATGAAGCAAAGGTTTTCAACTTCAGTGCCTGGGAAAGGGGTGCCTCTGGCTCTTTGGTTTGCTGAAGGAGATGTCCAGTCGCTATCTGGAGAATGGAAACTGTATCTCTGTTTTCATCTCTTCATTAGTAAATTCTGCTCAAACAAAACAAAACAAAACAAAAAAATTTAGTCTGGCGTTCTCAGTTTGGGTGACCTGCCCAAGCTGGGCTTGGCCTTTAGGAGGGGATGCTTTGTGCCGTGAGTGGCAGGATGAATGAAGCTGGATTTTCTCCTTATCCACCCCAGCCCTGCTGTTATGCTGCAGTGACACCAGCCTGTGTGGCTGCACCTCTGGTTGCTGTTGGGTGTGTGGTCTAACCTGGAGCTCTGTGCACACGAACCAAGAGGGGACTCTGCTGCAGCATTTCTAACAGCTGAGCCTGCTGCTCTCTCAGGAGAACCAGGTGCTGATTCAGACATTTCTCACCAAGCCAACTGCTTTTCATGAAATTTGTAGGAACTTCCTGATCCCTGAAGTTTGTAGCCCTCTGGCAAAACTGAACTAAGCTGGGCAACAGATTTAGAAGGTATTGGTGGGGTTAGGCAGACAGCAGGAAGGCATCAGCTCCAGTTTGAAATTGAACGAGAGCATAACAAACTGGAAAAGGCACAAATTGTTTCCTTTCCCTTTATTAAAAGCACCGGGGAATTTGGTAGGGATCAGCCAATTTCATACAGGTGTTACTTCAGAACTTTGATTAGAGGTAGCCATTCTAAATAAGTTATTTAATGAAGAAGAGGAAAACTTCATAGAAATCTAGCATGGGTGTTGTTAAACGTATGAAAAACAATCAGTTTCCTGTGCTCTGCAATGGGCAGCAAAAAAAAACTTGCTTGAATTCACTCTGTTTGAATGAATTCCACGGTATTTTGGAATATTTGTTTGGAATCCAGGTGCAAGTCAACACCATTTTGTCAGAACTGACCACAGCTGGCCACTAAAGTTAATTTATTTGTACCTGGTGATACCAAATGCATTTGTGGTCCTCTGCCTTTCAGTGATGGTTAAGGTCTGGACTTTGGAATAGAGCCAAGAATTCATAGAACTTCCCAAATTTATAGAAGAACATGTCTGCAGCAACTTGGAATGCCCTCCTGCACGAGTTGGGTGGGTCTGTGTCTTCATTTCCCACTTTCCCCCCTTTGTCTAAAGGGATGGCTGAAGGTGTGTCTTCCCAGAGCTGATAAAGGTTGTTTTGGGAATGATTTGCCATTAAAAAGTCAATCCATCTAAGCTGAATTTTAATGTGAGGAAAACACTGTGAGATCTAGGGCTGGAATTAAACTGGGATTTGAAACCAACAGGGAGTTTGGAGATGATCAAAATTAATGAAACAGTTTGTGGATCAAGTTTTATAGTCAGTGAAGTTTTAAATGATAGATTCAGCCTGATTATGCAGACATTATATAGTGGCTGAAAATTGCCTGTGTGGAGAAATTTCCTTACAATCCTAAACCTACAGTGTTACATTCTGGTCTTAGCTTCTGAAGTTACATTTGGAGTAAGACTGATTTATTTAGTGTGGGTTTACATCCAAAAAACAGAGATAGGATTCTCCCTTATTTTCAGTATTGGCCTAAACTCTATCTTCTCCCACCAATTACTGTCTTGACACAGAAGTATCTCCTCTGTTATTCTGCCATCTGAAGCAGTTTTCATGTATCTCTCTGTGTCCTTCACGTCCTTTTCCCATAGAAATGACATTTGGAAACACAGTTTCTTCTTTCCTCATGGCTCCTAACGCTGTTTTTCTGCTTCTCTCATCACTTACTTGCTTTCAGCTGTAGTATTTGAGGTAGAATTACAAAATTAACATAAAGGACATTCTGAAAGGGACCCAAGGACCAGTTGTACCCATCTATGCAGGACAAGATGAATTCAGCTGAATAAGGAGGATGAGGAAGCCTGGTGGCTAAATCTAGGGAAGGAAATACGCCAACTGCTCATTTTGATGGATGGTCCTGACCTGTCCCTCTAAAAAGGTCTTTGAGAGTCTGGATAGAGAAATCAGAAGTCTAGAACACCGTGACAACCTTCAACAACAACATAGTAGCTGGGGAAGGATCTGTGAAGAAGAAGAAAGAAACGGTGTCAAACATTTCAGAGCAGTGTTAAAACTTAAGTCCGTTCCTGCTGCCTTTTAGTCCTTCACATTGCCTTCTCCAGCTGATGGGAATTCCACTGAATTTGTTTTATTCCCAAATTTACAGGATTCTGCAGTGACACTTCCCATGCACCCCATGCCAAAGGCAGATCGATTCTCATGTTCTCCATTAACTGCACGGTATTGAAAATATATAAGCATGTCAGGTTGATTTTTTCCAAGCATTTTCTTTGGGATAATGCGTTTCTTCTGTGTTTGCATACCACTATGTCTCTGTTTACGTACAGGTTTCTAAACATAACACTAGAAGCTTTTCTTTTTTACCTCTTCACAAATCAATGCTATTGATGGTTTCTCTTTTCATTGTTTTTTTTCCCCTCCTGTTTTAGAGAACTGTCAGCTGGCCAAAAAAAAAAAAAAACCAACCCAACAACAACAACAACAACAACAAACAAAAACAAAAAAACAAAAAAACAACCAAAAACAAAAACAAACAAACAAACAAAAACAAAAAAAACAACTCCACAAACAAACCCCACAAAAACAAACAAAAAACCAAAAAAAACCCCAAAAAACCCCCAAAAAAACAAGCAAACAAAAAACCCCAAGACCTTGTGCATGGCAGCATGTTTCTTTCTTCATGTCTTGATGTGTTTGCCATTATGCCACAGTGTCTTCCACAGTGTCTTTATACTCACTGGCTTAATCTCTATCTATTTATTAGTAGCACTTCCTATGGGCTAATTAATTCCATGTTTAAAAAAACCCAATGGTTCGTGATGATAAGCAAATCATTAGAGAAGGTATTTATGTATTTATTGAATCCTTAAAGAGGAATTTCTCTGTTAGAAAAGGGAAATTAATTTCTTTTTTTTGCACCCTTGCTCTCCCATGTTTTCAGAATTTCCAGAATTATTTATTGAGAGAACCTTATGGGGCCTGAACAGGGAAGAAGTTGAGACCCTGTCTCTGAACCAAGCTGTTTGCAGTTTCTCCATCACTGGGTAGTTTGTTTCTTTTTTTGCTACGTTAGGGCTGGTTTCCAACATCTTATCCCTAATTTAGCACCAAAAGTGCACAGTGGAGTTGGCTTTCCCCAGGCTTTTGTGTGTGTTTTTGCAATGTTGGCATTGGTTTCCTCCCTTGCCTTGTAGAGCACTCAAGAAACAAATGCAGCTTGTCCAAAATACACGGATGATAACTACCCCAAACACACACATTTTGCTTTTATTCCCACATATGTTTTGGCAGGCTAAAGAGCTCGTTTGGCTTCCTAGATATTTGAGCAAGGAGGGAAACTCTTGTCGTTTCCCCCTTCTATTCCGTGTTTTTATTTATTCATCGTATTGTTCTTTCAGCCCGCATAAAGGAACCCCAAGCACTATCACAACTGGCAAAGATTAAAATCGGTGACTAATATCCTTTCTGCAATAAACTTTACCAACCCCTAGCACGAGGCATAAATAATACAAAAGGCCCTCTCATATTTTGAGGGACTGATATGAGAATTGTAATAATTGTTCCACGGTTAATGGTACAAGAGCTCAGTAACACTTAAGGACCTCCATACTGGATTTGATTTGCAGCCAGCTGGAGCTTTTCCATTAAATCAATGTGGTTTAGACTGTGCCCCAAAAAAAAGAAGTGGGTAAAATTTTCGTGTTCAGTTTGGACTTTTCCTCCCTTTTGAACTCGTTCTTAGCAGCTGAGCGAGAAGCACTTGAAGGGGTAAATAACCACTTGAGTGGTTATGAGATGACATGGTTGCATTAACTCTGTGTTTAGAAAATCTGTCTGTGTTCAGGTCTGTGCCTGGAGCCCTGGGCACAATGCTCTGATCTTATAGGGGAGAACGAGCCAGCCACTAACCATCAGCCAAATAATCGAATAATTGCAGCTCTCTGAACACTGGAGCAGATTCAGAGCCTCAAATTAACCAAAAGGAGGTGCTAGGGGGGCAGGTGGAAATAGCCACTGACTTTTCCTCAGGACTGCAATTAGTTGAAGGGATATTTTTCTCCTACGTGGAATGTGTGAATGGATGGAATGAAAAAACTGATTAAACCTTGGTTCTTGGACTTAAGCACTGCTTTCAGACTGGCTTGTGACCCAATCCAGAATCTGATTTAGAGATGGGAAGTTAATTAACCTCATATAATCCAGGCAGGTGAGTTTAGCTGCTTGTTTTTATGTTTGTGTTTTTAACGCTAAGTTTTCTCTACAACAGTAAAATTCAGGAAAACGGTTCAAGCTCTGAAACAGAAGTGTCACAACAGTCAGGTTTGTTGACTGCCTCCACCAGGTGTGAGGCTGCTCGCTGTTGGTGCTCAACTCAGCAGAGAATACAAATAAAGGATGAGGCTCTTCAGAGACTTTTTATTAGCAGTTGAGCTAATAGTTACACTTGAATAAAAATTAAGGCTGGAGCTGGCACAGTTTGGAGCTGACGCCAGCGAGATTTAGCAAATGGCCAAGTTCCCAGGCTGCTCGGGGCATGATGTCCAGTGGCACATGGAGATGAAGGACTGGAAACACTAAAATAGCCAAGAGAAACCCATGGGGCAGTGGGAAAACAGGGCCTGATCCTCATACCCTGTGGGGACTGTGGGTTCACTCTCCCCAGTAAAAAAAGCCGGAGGGGAGCTGTCTCAAGGACAAGAGATGAACTTCAGATGAGACTTCTTAAGGTTTTTCTTTCTTTTTTTTTTCTTTTCTTGCAGTCAAGACTCATAATCTCGTAGTTTTGGTTCAGAGAAAGGTGCCTTTTAACCCTGTGACTTAAAGGAAAATTTTTTTGAACACAAAGTGGAAAGGAATAAATAGAAAGTCAGGATTATGTGTAATTGGTATCTATTATAAATACACAAATTCATGTAGCTTTGCATTAATTTCAATGATTCGTTTTCTGCTACCAGTGTCAGAATCAGAGGGGATGTTCTAACAAATTTCTCTGTTTGTGTGAAGTCTGGAAAAGAGAAGTCTGACAACTGGTAGAATCTTGTCTCTATTGAATTAGGGGTAAAACTCACTGACTCCAGGGAGTTAAGATTTCAGCCTGAGGAGCAATGTTTTGATTTAAAAAAATAAATTAAAATGAGTTTTGAAGCTTTATCTGTGAAAAAAGGAGACAACCAGGAGGCTAGAAATGTATCACACCAGGTGGTGACTTTTCTCTTATTTATCCAGGTAAAAAAAAAAATCTGATAAATAATCTCAAATAAATATGAAGAACCACTCGTCTTCTGAAATGAGACATTTCAATCTTGTGAGACTTTCATTCCATGAATGAAGGCAGAGCACCCCTTGAGATAACAACTGCAAAGGACATTAATGCACTTTTCAGATTCCACACACAGACTTGAATGGTTCTTTGCTTTAAACTTTTTTTTTTGGCTGTTTTATAACTGCAAGGATCTCCTTAAAGCTTTGAAGGGTCCCTTAGCTGTCTCCTGCTTCAGAGGAAAACATTTTTTAGGGAAAGAAGTTTTAGGCCAGGAGTGTGTTTTATACAAAAAAAAGAACTTCAGTGAAATTGCAGAAATTGTTTTATTTGTATAATTTATAGGTAAAAGACTAATGATTCCAAATAGCCATGACTTTGGAGTCAGGCCCAAAAATTGTGCTACTAGTGAGCTTCAGAAGAGGAGTTTCAGTTCTTGTTGTGCATGCTACCTTTAAATCTTATTTTCCTAATTTTTCTAACGACCACTTTTGCTAGAAACTGCCTTGCAGATTAAATAATCTCGTAATCTGCGTGAATCCAGGATTTTGTGCTTTGAGAAAGATAGCAGCTCTCTTGAGACCTCAAATGAACAAGAATCCTTTGAAAATCCTCCTGCAGAATTGTTGATTAAAGGAATACTCACTTTGAAGTTCATCACACTTGTAGCCTGTGCGAGAGTAAGGATAAAATGGGATTTTAACGTTCAATAACAAATTGTTACTTGAGAAAAGAGTCACTTGACAAAACTATTTCATATTCATCATTAGGAATTAAATTCCCTGAACAAAGCACATTTGTTTCGTGGTGTAATAAATAGCTGCCGCAAAATACGAGGATTTGACTTAATGGGAGCTGCACAAATTGCCTTCAAGGAAAGCTGTGCACATGGACATGCACTCAAGAGTCTTCAATGACTCCTTTTCTCTCTTCAATTTGACCTGTTGCAGAGTGATGCTGGATAGTTTTCACCAATTTTCCCCCCCCATTATAGAACTCTATATGCTCATGAAAGAAAACAAACATGACTTGAAAGAGAGAGATTTCCCTGCTCTGCCCAGCTGAGCACTCAGAGAGCTTGCATGGGAGTGAGAAACACTTCTCGTGGATATATTAAGTGCTACCATCTGTTTGAATTGTTTTGAAATGTCTTTTTGGGCCTAAGCCTGCCCTTGTGAGGAGACAGTTTAACATGAAAGTCTCAGCAGTTCCCCGAATGTGAATAAGGCAGCAAAACCGAATCCTTTCATGCCTCCCAATCATGCCCTTTCATTTAGCTGCAATAACTGAATCAGGAGAGCAGCTCCAAAAATTGAGCCTGTGCTTGTCTTGATGACTCCTTACACTGATTTCAAGGGTTTTATTCTCCAGTCTGATATTGCATTGGGCAACAGCAATGAGTCAAACACAGTTTGTGGGCAAACACAAAAGAAGTGCCTTTTTTCCTTTTAACTTTGTCATACAGTTTTCTTTTTTTTTCCAGAAACCTTAAAAAAATTGGAAAAATATGGTAGAAAAACTTGTATGTAAACTGGTTTTTTTTTTTTTGTTTTTGTTCCCTGAGAACAGTAAAAAGCCCCTTAGAATACTATATAAGGTGATATTATTACTGCCATACTTCAGAATTTCTGTCTGAGCTAACAAATACATTTTGAATGAAGTTATTTTGTCAAAGTTTACAGCATTTGGCAATTACGATTCCTATCTGTTATAAGCCAAACTTTATTTTTAGTCCTTAGTATTGTGTAAGTGAAGTTATAATTAGTATGTGCACAGGAATAGCAAGTTAATTTTTCTCCTGAAACGCCACTTTTTTTTCTTGTATCCCAAGTAGTCACTACTTCTTCATAAACTAAATTTTATGCTGTAGATTTCATTTTGATTTATACGTCAAAATCAGTGATGTTTTTTCAATATTGTCTTTTCCTCTTTTCCCCCTTCCTTTATTATATCCCAAGGGGAAAAACCCCCAAACCAATCCTAAAAGCTAATGTGCAGCACATATTTGTAACTTTTCCCAGATACTGTTATTCTGAAATGAAGAACATACTCTAATCGCTTCCCTCTATACACCAAATATTACTTTCTTTTGTGATATATCTAGAGCTGATGTATACTTTACTACCTGTTTGGTTTCTCCCTATTTGTCTGGATTTGTTTGCCTTAGAAAAAGAAGAAAAAATAGACCAAGAGAGGCAATCTCAAATTTTTAGCATTCCTGGAAGCGCTACTCATCCCTTGCAGGGCTCACGCAGCTGAAGCCACATGTGCTGGTTTCAGCTGGGCTAGAGTTAATTTTATTTCCATAAATAAAATGTTAGAGGGGCTGTTAGAGGGCAGGCTTTGGTAGTGAAGCCTCTTTTTTTCACCAGTGTTTGGAGTAAAGTAGCATTTCATCACAGAGTGTGTGTGTGGAAGAGTTTGGATAAGTTATTAAGCTACCCTGACACAGCTGTGTCTGAGCCCTCACCCTTTACCTTTCCCCCTTTTCTGAATTGCATTGCACCATTTCGTTTTCATGCTTATTATTGAGAGTGCAGTTTAACACATCCAAATACGACAGAGATTAACCAACAGTGCTTAAAGGAATGACTTGGAGATGGGAGTGTGTTCTAGCATTGAATTAGTTCTTTGACATTGAACCTATTCTTGGATATTTTTTGGTGAAGAATAAAAATAAAGACCTGCAGCTTTGTTTACGCTAGAATACTGTGTCCTGACTTGCCTCTCTGACAGGCTGGGGACCTTTTGAAGTCTGAAATCATGGAAAGTTCATCACCAAAGTTTGAAAGCTGAGATGCAGCAAACTGAACTGACCAGGCTGAGAGGTGACATAAGTGCTGGGATCATTTCTGGATCAGCAAGGCAGGATAGCTTCTACCTTGGTGAAAAGAGCCAAGGAGCAAAGTCAACCAAGAGTTACCTGGACTGGGAGAGTGAGTCCAAGCAGCTCTTCAGCTTTATAATGAAATGCTTCCCAGAGTCCTCTTCTTTATTCTGAAGTGCAAATGTTGTCCTTCCATGACAAAAGTTTGTAGGTAGCGATGATTTCTTTATCAGCTTTTCAGCTTTCAGGTGCACAAACCTGAGCCACCAGCACCCAGAGGTGTTTTCTGCAATCTGCAGAAGAGTGTGTGTGTGCCTGACAGGGTGCTTTTCCAAGTGTACATGCTGGTCTATTGGAACAGACTGGTTTTGTCTTAGGACTTTGTTTTTGCTGCTCACTCTTCTCTGCTCGTCACTGTTTTACCAGACACCATCATGCTGGTAATCTCTGCATGTGGCTCTGTGTTTCCTGACATGGACTGAGGATGCAGGAGGTATTTTGGAGTTACCTGGAGTGGAGTTACCTGTTCTGAGGTTGTGCCTGTCCAATACAGTGTTTCCTTCACTGTGCATGCTTCACTGGGCCAAAGTTACTGTTCTGCAGCAAAAAGAAATAGGAATAGACTGGGATCACCTAGAGGAGCTCTGGGATGGCTAATGCTTTTGCCCAGGCAAGCCTGAGCAATGTTCTTTATGATCAGAAAAACCTTTATATCAGAAAAACTCCTGGCACCCTGTATCTGCAGTTTCAGCTGAGAGGTTGTGATGCCAGTGGGACCACCTGAGCCAGAGGCAGAGAATAGGAAGGTGGGTTTTGTTTGCTCATTTCTGGTCAGCCTTCTTTGTCCAAGCAATATAAATACATGTATGCTTGATCTGTGCAAAAATAAACACAGGGCTGCGTCTTACAGTCCAGTTGGGAAGCGGATCTGGTTCAGGATGTGGCAGTTTGTTATTAGACATGGTCTCTTCCTTGAGTACTTGTAGCCAAAGCTCCTGTACTGGCTGATCTCTGAATTTTTTTTAATTTTTTTTTTTCTTCTAAAAGTCATAATCTTAGCCGTAAGTGGAACAGGACTTGCCTCCTGCTTTGAAAGATGCTGCCTCATTTGTCCTTTGAGACTTTGCAAGCCAGAGTTGCTGCTCCAGCTTTCATTCACTCCCTGGTCCTGAAATAGTTTCTGGATCTGAGCCATCCCTTTTCAAGGTGATGATAGGGATGGGAGCTAGGACGGAACTTGTGCATGGTGGGGATGGGAATTGGAGCCTGGGATGTCTGTTTTAGTTGGCAGGTTGCTCTCTTGGACCTGCCTGCTTGTGTGCTCAAGCCAAGATTGTTGCTGTCCAAACTGCAGCATGAGATGTGCACATCTTGACCAGCAGTGGGGCTGAGTTCCTTGGCACGTGGGGTTTTATTCAGCCTGGGACGTTGGTGACTAAAATGTTCAACTGCTCCCAAATTACCGTGGTTTTTTCATAAGTATGAAATAAAGAAAAAACTTGTGCTGAAATGAAACCTCCTGGTGAGATCACTACATTGTGCCTTACTTGAAAGAAGATTTTTTTTTTTCTTGGTGTGTGTATGTGCCGCAAGGAATTAGGAGGGAAAGTCCCAGAGAGAAGGAAAACTTCAGCAACAGAAATTTTCCTTTCCTGGGTCTGATCCCTAGGGGTAAATCTGTCACACCCTTCATCTGAAATCAGCAGGGTTTGTACAGATCCATTACCTTGTACCTGAAATTAAAAGATTGTTGCAAATACTCCCAGGAAAGATTTTTTGACTCTTTTGGCCAAATGCAGTATATTCATTGGTGCTTCTCACCCTGCTGAGATTTGCTAAAGTCTGTAAAGGAAGCAGAAAAAAGGACTTGCTTTTAAAAACGTGTTTACTTCCTTCAAACCACCCGGGCTTACGGACCTTCAGCAGGTTGAGAATTTGTTTTATACAACCTACTTCCCCTCCCAGGTGGGCTTTAATGAACTCCTTCAGCTTCAGAGTCCAGCCCCACAGCTGAATTTAATTCAAGCTGCATGATTCTCTCTAGCTTATATACAATATATGGACCAGTCCTGTGCACTCACCATCTCCTGGAGGGTGCTGAGCACTTCAGGTTGATTGGCAACCATCCCCAGTCCCTGGCCGATGTCATCCTGCTTGTAAGAAAAATACATCACGGGAGAAAGGCTCTGTTATGAAAACTGTTATTAGAGAAAACATTACTTGTTCTTAAATCTTAACCAGATTACGGAGGGTTTCGAATTTTCAGAAACAATAATTTTCTGGTGTTTCCCCATCAGGAGGCAAGGACTGCTGTCAGCTCCACTGGCATTAATCCAGCTTTCATCAGGAGAGAGATTCTGGATTGAGAAGGAGAACTGAATTTTGATCCTAGTGCTTTTGTTCCTCGACAGTTAAAACTAAAATACAGGGCAATTTGGGAGAACTCCAGGGTTTGCGTGTTTTGCGTGAAGCAGAGGATTTGTTTTCTTCCAATTCTAGCATAGCCTGTGATGCTTAAATATTTTGTTAAATTTGTTGGTACCGTGTTTAGTTGTTGAGCTCTCATACACTTCTTTGATGCTTGAGTTATCTCAACTCCCTAATTTAAAAAAAACAAAGCAAATCTTTAATTTCATTTTAACAGTGCACAGGTATATGGATATTTAAGCAATTAAGAATTTCATATCCTCAACTCTGTGGGCACTTCACTAGAAAAACTGTTTTTTTACTGGTTTCAGCAAGATTTACTGTTAGGGTTAAATCCCGTTAAAAAGCCTGACCTCATTACATAAATTTCTAATTCACGATAAGATGAGCATGTTGGCTCTCTGCTTGGTGGAATCAGTTTCCTGAAAACCCTCTTTAGTTCCTCTTGGGGAGAGCATGGAGCAGCACTTGACACCTTGGCCTGGTTTGGAGCCCAGTGGATCCTTGGTCAGTGCCACCAACAGGAGCTGCATCCGCTTGGACTCTCTGCCAAATCCAGATTTAGTTCCCACTCAGCTACCAGGGGGTCACCATGGAGACATTTTGTACCGTAACAGCTCATTTCAAATATTAGATTTCAGCCTTTGAGTGCATACTGGAAGTTTATGTCGCCGACCGCCCAGGCCCTTTGCAGGGTCTTCGGGTGCCGCGACCTTCCCAGGCGAGACGCCCCAGGGGGACGGCCTCACTCCCAGGGGCACAGGCACTCCTGGTACAGTGATTTGCTCTTTTGTGAGCTGCAGCAATAGCTGACAGCGTGCCCCAGGCGTGGCTTCCCCAGGCGGCGCGGGAGAAAACAGGAGTCCAAGGTCGTCTCCAAGAGCCTTCTTTATTCAGGAGCCGACGACTTCTTGAAGACCCCCAGGCTCTTCTGAGCAGGGGTTTTATAGATACAGAAAGGGGGTGGGGTCAACATAACAACCAATAGGGGGAAGGATTGAAAAAGTAACCAATCGGGGAAGGGATCCAAAAAGGACCAATCAGAGGGTAGGATTGAAAAGGTAACCAATAAGATTCAATAACCAAACCACCAATCACTGCCAAGCTCATTAGCATTTTGTATGCCTTCACTGGGCAGATGGTGGCTTATCTTACTAAATTAAGGGCTAGAAGCCCTCCAGGGGAGTGCTGGAAGCGCTGTCTCTTCAGTGCCCTCCTTAGGCACCTCCACAAGTTTACAGTTGCAGTTGCCTTAGAACATCTGCTCTTTCATAGGAGTGGGGAAAAAAACACTTCAGGGAAGATAAAAAGCCTAGATGATAGATTTGGCATTGTAGGATTGTTAGAGTAGCAACCAGTTGCTTAGCAGAGAAGGGTCCATCCATAAATACTTTACTATTTTTATTTATTAAATTATGGTGGATTTTAAAACACACCTGTCAATAACATTAAATGTTTCAGCGTTTAACAGGCGTACACATTGTTTCAACAATATCTGCAAGTTATGTGCTTTGCAACAGCTTGTTGTGGCCTCATCTGTTAGGCATTTAGTAGGCATCCACTTTATTTATTTCTTCAGGAAAAAAAAGGGAATTCTCTCCAGTAAGATGCAAAGGAATGTAGCTGCATCCCATGACCAGTTGACAAACAGGATCAAGCATTTATGAAAGAAGTCGAAATTTAAAGCTGTATTCACATGTAGGCATAACTCACTTGGGCTTGTCTTTTGCCACCTTGCTCCAAGCTCTCCTAAAAACCTCCTTCAGTCACCATTGCCTGCTGTGTGAGGGTGGTGCTGCCAGCTGGGCTGGGTTGGGTTCCTGCTCTGATGGGGGTTTTAGAGCAGCTTTAATGAAGAAATAGAAAAGTAAGAAATAGAAATGGAGAAGAAATAGAAATAGAAGAAACAGCCTTGATCCGTGGTACCAGGAGGGGTTGGGACTGGCAAATAATGCATTAAAATGAAGATATTTTTTGTGAGGGCACAGCCTATTTTGGTGAGTAGCAGCTTTTCCAAAGCAGATCCCTACCTTCCTCCCTTCCATGCAGGCACTGTGCTCACCAGGCTGTGAAGGGAACCCTTCAGTTCCTCTTTGAGGAGCAGCATCTGCTGGAAGGATTGCAAGGATGTCTTTTTGGTGAGCTCCACCTCACGAGTGTCAGGCACTGGCTGGCTTCAGCATCTGTTTGTTTCAAAGGAATTTGAGGGTAGAGCTCAGTCTTCTGTTATCAACAGATAACATGCCTTTAATGATATATTTATTATAAATGTATAAATCTTATGAAAGATTCTATGCATATGGAGCTTAGAGAAAGCTCTGCCTGGGAGATTTGTTTCTTGTTTTTTCCTCACATCAGTATGGACTTGATGAGCCTGGGGGTCTCCTCCAACCTTAGTGATGCTCTGATTCTTTGAAAAGACAAAACTTAATTTCTGAACATTTAGGACAAGGGTTTAATTGCAGATTATCTTTGCTGGACTCTTTGGGAACCTGAAACTACAAGACGTTCCATTCTGATGATTAAATAGGAGAGACCAGCCAATGATTCCCAGATCATGACAGATAGCAGTTTCTTTTGCTTTTAATCCAATTATGATTGGTGAGACTTTCAGGATGACACTGGAGGAGGAGTGTGGCACCTGTGTGGAGCTATAGCTAACCTGAAACCTCTGATTCCTCCTCAGGGAGGGAATTGGGAACAGGGAATTGGCTAAACAGGGAATTGGCTCTTTCCATGGCCAAGTGTTAAGTGAGGAGGAAACCTTTGGCCAGTAGGAAGAAGACGTAGAGAGGCTAAGTGAGGTTTTGTCCAATTCTTTTCCTCCCCACGTATTTCCACAAGTTTGAACGCTGTTAACTGGACACCAAGGCACCAAACAGTTAAGGCAGAGATTTTTTTTGGAGCGTGGGTAACTGATACTGGCCTTGCAAGGCTGTTGCACACAGGAGTCCGTGTTTAAGTGCCTGAATATGGATGTTGGTGCCTTGCTTCAGGCGTTTGGTTTGCAAATGCTGGTGTTGGGTATTTGCCAGGAATGGAATTGGAATCTTTTGACTTTGTGGTTTAACTCCTCGGCAGCATTTCTTCTTCTCAGCACGCTGTGTCCCGTGCTTATTCACACGGAGAGCAAGCTTGATACTTCCAGAGGGAAAATGATTTTTAGTGATGAATGAGAATATGTGGAATTTGGGGTTCTTGCACGGGACCTTTTTTTTTTTTTTGATTGCTGTTGAAGAAGGAGCATTTTATTTTCTCATTTCATCCCTTTCTTGGTTGATGCCCTTTGGAAGAGAGCTCCCTAGAAAGGTTCTTTTTGCTGAATTAATGGATGACTTTAGGGTTTCTGAGCCAGAGAGTGTAACTGCCCAGCCTGGTTTAGGACCTCCTTGTGCTGAAGAGGAAGGAGGTTCTCCAGGGGAAGGTTACCAACTTGGCATCCCAAAAAAGACCTTGTCAGCCAGTCTTTTCTGTCTCTGAAGTGGCAAGGAGCAGACAGGAAAAACTATATGGCAGGAAAGGGAAGGACTCCTCTCGTGTCTTTGCCTCTCTTCTGATCTCCTTGGTTTTAGCACGATTTGGGGAGAAGAAGAAGAAAGGAAATAAATTGGACTTCTGGAAAATGACTCCTGTGCCTGGGATAGGCAGTTGCCTGGCAGAGATGCTCTTGGAAAGTTACCTGTGAGAGCTCTGTGAATCTGGAGCATATTCAGAACAGACTTATCTGGGGAGAATTTTGCTGGACTGAATGCCCAGAAAATAAGCCTGAGCTGAGGGTCTTCTACAGAGTTAGAAGTCCCCCAAAAGGAAATAAAATTGACCAAAAGGGAAAAGGAGGGGGCAGCAGCAGGCTTGATACAGGCAATCCTTCCCCAATGCTATAAATTCTTGCTTCAGAGAATATGGTTGTGAGAACCTCTCCATTAAATGGTTATTGCCTTTTTTTTTTTCTATACAGACAAATTGCTTTTCCCCCCTCACTTCATTCTGGGAGACGGCCGAAGTGTTTTAACTGAAACTTTCCCAAATAACTCAGCCCAAGACAGAGACACTGGCTAGGAAAATATAATACCAAGCATAGAGAGTTTGGCAATGTCTTTAGTAAATGAAAGCCCAATTTCTTAATGGAAAGTGTCAGGCACCCTTAACCATAAGTAGTAGTAAAACTCAGCCTGTAATTATGCAAATGAAGAGGGGGCATCTTTGCCAACTCTACCCATTGCCCAAACGTTGCCTTCACTTTTAAGAATCTGGAGTAGTTGCATGATATATAACAAGGTGGTTCTAAAATGACGTTTCGAATGCGACGTGAGCTGCCACTTACAACAGTGAATAAAGTCTTTGTTAGGAAACAGTAGGTCAAATTCAGCTGCAGCAAGTCCTGGAGATCTGGGGCTGTGTGAGGCTTCAGAAAGTTTGGCAAGAATTTTTTCTACTGGTAGTAGAAACCCATGATCTTCTCTGACTGTCATAGTTTTTGTAAGCAAGGTAGGAGTTACAACTGATGTGTTGTGAAAGGCAAGCTTGATGAATGGAGATTAAAAGGGGTAATCACTGCTGCTGGGGTTGGGATTTTGCACTGTGTGCAATAAGCAGGCTAGGAAAGAATTTCTTTTATTTATTTATTTATGTTTTTTTTGGTCTCTCACATTCATACAATTTGATCTCTGGGAGGTTTCCTTCTCTTCTAAAGGAGTAGAAATTTGCCAGGGGCAGAAACAAGTAGTTCTAATGCAGATAGTGAGCTGAGAATGGTCATTCATATGTCTCACCTATAAAATCAAAATCAAGGAGCTAAGAAAAGCAGCAGCTGTGCTCTTACCTTCTCCACACTATGGAATGGGGACTGTCAAGGTCCATCTAGACGTTTTCTCATAACTTGGTTTTGGTGATTCCCTTGTTCCGTTCCGCTCTCTTCCTCTGGCACACTTGGATGCCTTAGATGTGGAAAAAACCCCCTAATGCTGTTTAGGTTTCTTCCACGCTCTTGGGATCATCTTGCTTAGGGTTTGCAGAGCTGCTCAGAATAGATGCTCTGCAAACACTTGGGCCCTGTGTCACATGGCAGCCGGCCACGCACCGTGACACAGATGGTTCCTGCCAGCCTTTTTTTTTTTTTCTCCTCTACAGGAGAAAGATGCCAGCATGAACTAATCCATAAAGCTCCCTCATGCTGGGCATCCACCCAGTTAGAGAGGTTTAAACCTCCGTGGTGTCTTAAACCGCTCTTGTTGATGTTGTTGCCTTGGTGCTCCATTTCCTCCCGGCGCCTTTATTGGAGCGCGGGTGGACGGCGCAGCGCCGGGGCCATCAGCAGAGGGGACAGTGGCAGTTTTATGTTTCTTGGAGCACAGTTTTTGCTCTGGGAAACAACCTGCCTTGGTGGAAGGGTTTCCCTTATCTGCTGCTCTTGTTTTTGTTTTTTTTTTTTTTTTTTCTTTTAGGATGCAATCCTTGCTGGTGAAACAAAGGGTACGTTTCTTCGTCATTTTTGGTCTGGGATATGGTGGTGCAGGCTATGCAGTGTTTTTTTCAGTGTGGGAAAAGCTTGGATATGGCTTTATGGCATCTATCTGGAAGAAAAGCCAGCCAGAATCCTTTGGGAATAAGTGTCTTGTGGGGGAGGATCCCTGGACACAAGGCATTAGTACTCAGAGCTTGCTGAAGGTGGGGAACAACCAGAGCACTAAGCGAGTCAATCACTCGGATTTCTAGGAGGGCAAGCTAGAAATTACTGAGCAATTATAAGAGGTGGCAGATGACAAATAGAAATGCCTTTCTCTTAATTTTTTCAGCAGATGATCTCATTTTACACCAGATCCTCAGCTGCTGTAGATCAGCCTACTCCCTTGAAGCCTGTGCTGATTTGCACCTGCTACAGAGCTGGCAGTGGCATGCTTGATTTTAGAAAGAAAATAATTGTGGTTGTAGTGTAAAATCAGCTTAGTTTTGGATTAGAGAAGCTTTCAGCGTTTCAGTCACTCTGGAGGTTGCATGCACCACATGTTTGTCAAGCTGCAGGCTGACACACACAAACTTCTTTCCTGTCTTTCAGGTGAATCTTGTGTGTTCATCTGCTTCAGTGGGTGTTTTGGAAAATTCTCAGACTTCTCCCTGAGTGTTTGTCTGCATTATTTATTTTGAAAGCAGGGGTTTTAAAAAGAATTCTTACCAGACCCATTTGGCCCCATACCCTGTCTGTGAGCTTAACTCATTCAAGTCTAATTCTGTGGTATTAGGCAGGAATATGAATATGGTGAGATATTGTCTAATTAGGCTGCAGTTTAAAATCTGCCAAAAGATATCTTTTTTTTTTTGCCCAGATTAGCCCCTCAAAAATTGGTTTATTATCTAGTGCAGGGAATATAATACCGGCCCCTGTTCTGTCTTCTCTCTCCTCTCTCTTTGCCTGCTACAACCCACCTTTTTTTTTTTTTAATATTCAGCTGAGGATTCAGAGATGCTGCTGTTAAGGCCACTTCAGTTGTTCCTGGGGTGCAGGCATATTCATAGACAGAATACAGCTGGCACATCGTGCTGAGGGTTACTTAAAACATCCCTGTAAAGCAGCTGATTTACATTGGCCCAGGGAAAGAGGTGAACTGGAATCATGAGGAGGCTCCTAAACTTAACCACGTCTTGTTCAAGGCAGAGAAAAAATATCCATCCCATCAGATAGGAGAGTGGTGGTTCAACTCCTCCAGCTTTTTTTTTTTTTTTTTTTTAAGAAGGCAAAAACAATGCACTTCATATTTACATGGAATCCCCTTAAGGACATCAGTCATGCTGGAGATTAAGCTAAAAGTCTCTCCCCAGTTTAGTGTTATGCCTTCAGGCAGTCTAAATCCAATAGATTTAGTTTCTCTGCTCCAGATCCTAGATTACCAGCACAGGCAGTTTTTTATTCTCTCCCTTATTTTCCAGAAGCATAGAACCTTCACTTCTAAATTACTGGCTTTGTGTGGGGGTTTTCTAGGCCACCTCCACTCACATTTTGGAGCCTGGCCCTGTGCTGGATTTGTGGTTGGTGTTTTTTGCATTAACTTCTAGCAGCCACACTTTCCTCTCTTCTATCTCCATGTGGTGCATGAGGCAAGTCATTGAGCTGGTTTCCTTCCCTTGGTTGTGACACACATCACAGGAGCTCCATTTCCATCCATCACCTTTTATCCAGAAGTTTGCATTGACTTTAGGACTTGAACTCAAACTACCACCAAAAAAACCAAAAAACCAAAAAAACCCAAACCCTATCCCCTCCAAGAAAAAAAAAAACCAAAACAAACAAACAAAAGAAAAAGAACTCCAAAAAATCAAACAAAAAACTGGCCAAAGAGCAGAGAGGAAAGCAATTATTTGAAAGTTATGATGTTGACTTCTAAAACCAAGTTTGCTTTCCTTATTCACTCTTGCTGTCCTGCTACCACTGAGTCTACTCGCCGTCTGCAGCAGAGATTCATTTTGCTCAGCCTGCTTGCTTGTTTGCTCACTGTGTGGCCTGGATGTGGGAAGCTTGGCCACAGCTTTTGAAAATTCACTTTAATTTGTGGAAGGAGAGTGGATTCCTTTGAAGGAGGAAGCTGCAGAGGTTCAGAGGTTTCCCCAGTGGAGGCATCACTTGGCCAGTTGACTTTACAGCCGTAGATGTGTCTCCACTAACATAATTGAAGGAAAACAAACAACAGACATTTAGGACACCTTCTGCAGGATGAAATTTCCAGTTCCCAGCTTTCACCAGCTGATTACAAAGATGCCAGAATTGAACAGTGACTCTGCACCAATGTCAAAATCCCCCAGCTAGAGAGGGTTTCATCAGGGGCCCGTTGGCAGGTGTTTCACAGAGGGCAAAGGATTATCTCCTTTAAATGACCGTTTACAAAGCCAGCTTTACTTATTAGATGTAAAGTTCAGCATTCTGCCAGCAACTTTCACATTTGTGAGCTGAATGTCCCATCTTGTGGCAACTCCTGCATTCTACAGTGTTCAACTTGCCCATAAATCCTTAAGGCAATCCCAACAAGTGAGGCAAGCGTGAACCCCCCTTTTTTTCCACTGTCTATCCCAGTTGCTTTTAAGGTACAGCATATTTGAAGGTTTGTTCAAAGCTGCATTGTTTCACAGCTTCTGTGCAGGTTGCCAAGTCCTCAAGTCTTAGATTGGACACAACAACCTCAGATCAGGCTCGCCCAGTTAATTATTTGACTTCAGTCATTAATAATGACGGATGAACATTCCTCACAACCTGCCTTCCAAGATGCTTCCAAATGAGCAGCCCCAGGTCAGTGTTATGGCTCTGCCACATATACTGTCATTCTTTCCCCTTGCTGTCTGGTTAAACCATGAAACCTGAACCTCATCAGGCAAGCACAGAATTTGCCGGGGGACTTGAAACACCTCGTTACCTATACAAGGGCTTTCAAGGCTCTTAACAGATTTCTCCATTAAACTCATAAATTTCTCCATAAATTCCGCTTTATATTCGAATCCTAGTCAGTACCACCAACTGTGGCATCATCAAGGAATAAATTAAGACTGCTAGGAGGCTCTCCTTTGCTGGTCCTTCCTCTTAAAGCTCTGATGAACTGGCTTGCAGTAGGATGGGTGCTCAATGTGCACATCTCCATGCAGCATGCCCAGAACCTCTCTCGCATTCTGGCCATATTTCAAGGAGGGTTGTTGCATTATGTGGGTCCAGCTGTCCCCAGGCATCTGAAGGGCCCTGTCCTCCAATCATTTTCCTGCACAGTGTTATAGTGTGGCTGATTATATTGTTGATTATACTGCTGGATAATGTGTGCATTAACCTCCAAATGGTTAAACTGCACTGGGTTTGGAGTTAAAATCAAAAGAGCATGATGACTCTCCCTGCCCAAAACTAGAGCATGAGAGCAGCCAGTGGGAGTCTGTCCAGTGCAGAGAGCAGAGGGAAGACTTCAGGGGTGAAAATGCTGTCTGTGTGCTTTGTGCCAGAGGACCCTGGGCTGCTGCCTCCATGGAGGTTGTGATCACAGAACTGTGTAGGGATGAGGACACGTAATTCTGCATAAAGGATGAGCAGAGCAGGATTGCCCTGGGTCTGCTGGCTGTTTACCTGGATGGTGGGTCTTTCTCTGCATGAGCTGTGTGATGGACAGAAGGACAAACTCAACCTACCTTCCACCTCTGAATTGTTTATAAATTGCACAGAAACGAAGTTTAGTATGTTTAGCAAGCAGGAAACAGAAATTAAGGATAATGAGGGTGATGTCCCCCTCACGGGTATCAGCCCACAGAGCTTGTGGGCTGCTTAGGGGAAGAATAAGGTATCTTTTAAGACATATATCAGGACAGCTGCACTCAGCCCCCTCATCCTTTCCAGTCTGTATTTTTTTTTTGGTTCCAAACAAACTTTTTAATATTCAAATCCTCCTGTGGCGAGGCATTCTCCCGTTCAGTTAAGCCCTGTTACAGCACTGCAGCTCCACATACACCTGGGAGCTCTGAAGGGTCTCTGGCTTTTTGGGAGGCTGTGTTTCCATGGCACCTACATTTCCCAGGTGTGACCAAGAGAAATGGTCCAAGTTATAAGGACCTAGCATTGAGAACAAAGGCAAGGTCTCTAATTTGTAGCTGGAAGTGCTGAAGATGCTCAGCTAAGGGTTTCAAAACCAAAAAAGCGGTGACAAGAAGTCTTGATAACTAAAGAGGGATAATTCAGTGGCCTTGAATTGAGAGTAATGCAAACATGGTGCTACATCAGAAATGAGCTGTGTAAATACCTTGTGGGGATGGGGGTGGCCCTCACCAAATCTGCCTGTATGAACTGTAGGATTTATTTTGTGTGACACAAAAAGACACGGGCAGTATTTTAAGGAGGGAAAGAAAAATTTCAAGGGTTGGAGCTTGCATTTAAATTCAGCCTGCAGGAACAGTTTACATAACCAAAGCTGTGACTGTGCCATTAAGGTGGCCCCTCATGAGTTCATCCAGTTCTAATTATAAAGCCACATTATTGCACTCTGTGGAAACATCAGATACAGAATACGAACCCAAGGGCAGTTCTAGAGGTTTCAGTCTTCACAGCCAGGTATTCCCTTGCTCTGGAATTCTTAAGAGAATGAGTCAGATAAACAGAAAGGACCTGGCTCTGAATTAAACTCCGTAGCTCTCAAAGTTACGACGCTTTAATTTCTCTCTTCCTTTCCAATCACTCTAAGACTTTTTTTTTCTTTGAGAAAGATTTAAATACACCAAAGAAGCAGCATTTTCAGATTACAATAGGTGATTTCCAAACCTCATTAGCAACAGCCAAGATGTGGAGAGCACATGCTCCATGCGAGGGGTCCGGATCAGTGCTCCGTGCAAATCTGCAGAGCTTCTGTGAGCTTGGGAGCGCTGCAGATTTGCACCAGCTGGACGTGCAGACTTCCCTTTCCACCAGCACATATGCTAGCCCTGGCAGAGGATTGAAGCCCAGATTGTGGACTGCTTCCTCACAAGGATGAGCAGCTACTCGTGAGCAGTTGAATTGACTTCGCTGGGCCTCTTAGGTGAAGAGCTCCTTGCTGGGGAGAGTGCAGGGGTCAAAATGCAGGCCCTTAATTTTTTATCCTGTAAATAGCTGCTGGGTTTGCTCAGTGCTGTGAATGATCATCGTTTTGCAATGGATGACCAGAGTGGATGATGAGGTCCGAGACTAAAGGAATCGATACCTGCTAACACAGAAAAAAAAAAAAAAAAAAAAAAAAAAAAAAAAAAAAAAAAAAAAAAAAAAAAAAAAAAAAAAAGAAAGATAAAGGAAAATTCCTTTTACCTCAATTCCATTACCTCCCTCTAAAGAGGTGCTCCTTCAGCTACACAACAGCAAAAGCAGATACGTGGTTCTGTTTCACCGAGCCATCAAACATTATAAAAGTCAGTTATATAAACATTTGAAGCTGGTGACATTTGATTCCAGGGCTGTGTGGGCAGCCTCATTTACAGCAGAGTTTTCTAAACAGGCAATCCAGTTTTCCAGGTAATTAAAAATGTTTGCACAGGCTAGTAGATTTATCTTTTGAAACCATTTTAGCACTAGTGCTCTCCAGAGTGGTATCAGTTGACACAGTGCATAATCTAGAAGAGACTAATTGCTGCATGGCTTCTAATTTTTCTGCAGTCATGTAAATGAGCTGGAGCCTGCACAGGTGGAGCCTATTAGAGTGAATGATTTTGCTCTCATGTTGTTATCTTCATTTGCTGTTGTCTTATCAACTCAGGGTAGGGAATCTGCTGTCATGAAAAGCAGGCTAGGGAACAATGTCTGACTGAAAAGTCTTGTTTCATTATTTTTTAATTCATACAGTACTACCTGCCTAATGCAGTTTTCTGATTACCATGAGAGGCAGCCAGTAATGCAGTTTTATTCAAATAAGGGAAGCAGTGCTTTAATTTAAGCTAAGAAATCATCCACATTTCTTACCAGGCAACAAGGATTGTGATTCAATAATACATGAATTTAATAATGCATAATGGTAGACTTTGCAGGTACTAAATAGCAAGATCAGAATGAATTAGTATGCTATGTTGTTCTAGGGGAGCCCATCTCCTCTGCGCATGTGCCCTCCCCCTGTCCCTGTTTTGCTTTTCCTTGAGCTGTTTCCCTAAGAGATGGGATAAACAAATTGAGTTTTAGCTCCTGAAACCCCCATTACAGATCTCCCAAAACCCTTTTAGGCTGTGTAGGAAAGACTAATAAGCTGTCCCACGTTATGCAGAAACCCAGGTCTGCAGCAAGAAAGTCAAGCAAAGCGGTTTTCCATGAAGGAAGTCCTCAGGAGACCTGAGCAGTAGGGCACTGCTGTGGTTCCTCTTAGGCGATCATCCCAAGATATAAGTGCTCTTCTGTAGTTATGGGTTTGGGGCTTGTTCCAAGCCTAAATAAACTCACAGCTTTGTGCCTTTGTTATCTGTTAATGTGAGAAGGTGTCCTCTTTCCTTGGGCTTCTACCCCAGCGGGTTTCTGCAGTCACACTTTTATTGTGTGATGACTCCACGTAGCTCTACTCAAGTTAATTTAAATTGATCTGCCTTGGGTATTAATAATACTGCATGCAGGTTTCATGAGCCTTTTTAAGTCTCCAGATAACGGGGAGATGCAAGATGAGAGGACAATCTGTATTTACATCTTCTAACTCGTGTGGCTCAGTGAGGACACTGATTCCTCAGGGTTTCCCCCTCCATTCTTTACCACACAAAGCTGGCAGGGCTTTCTCCCTCTCATGGTTAGGACGGACTGTTGAAGTGCGAGCCCATGTTCTTCACCTCCATTCACCAGGTATGACCTCCAACAAAGCTGTCTGTTCCCACAGACCTCCCTGAGCATCCCCTCTTTTCTGCTCCTTGAAAAAAGGAGGCACAAGATCCCAGCAAAAATACAAAGGGAGGGAAGAATCACTGTTCTATTTTCTGGTCCTTGACTTCACGTGTCTTCCCCTCAGAGACATTGCCACCAGTTCCTCACCACCTCAGTGCCTCTGTCTCACCCGGGTCACCTCTTGGGAAGGTTTGGAATTGCATTATTTTGCATTTTTTTTCTGACAGCCTTCAGTTCAGTGAGTCCTGCATTCCAGCTGGCTGGCTTCACTTGTAGCTGGCTTTGTTTTAGGTGAGAGGGGTGTTGTCACCACAGTCTGATGTTGTCACCACAGAGTTGGATGTTGTCACCACATGAGCACCCAGAACTGGGCTCACCTTGAGGGCCAGCAGTTCAAGAAAAGAGTTTTCTGTAAGAGCACATAAGCTCAGTGTGGAGCAAGGAGGAAAAAAAAAAGAGAACCGTGGCCCCCATTCTGCTCTCATCAAAAGGGTATTTAGATCTCAGTTAGTTTCCATTCTGCAGCCCTCAAAAATGTGTCCTCAGTGCAATCCCAGTGGTTTAAATAGACTTATTCCTGATTCACACTGTCCTCATGTGTTTGTAATAAAAATTCTTACCAGTGCCATTAATACCCTGCAGATTATTTCAAACTGAAAGAAGTTTTTTCAGAACAAATTCAACTTTCATCATTTATGCTTTTTGTACACTCCTTGCGTTTCACTCATCACAAGCAATAAAAACTTACTGATCAGTTTCACTTTTATTTACAATCCAATTAATTGCCTGGCACAACGACATCCTGTTTAGGTTCATGACATTGGAATGAATTGGTCTGAATTTTTTTTTTAAAAGCAACCTAGTTCCATTACTATTTTTGACCTTTTTTTTTTTTTTTTTTTTTTTTTTTTTTTTTTTTTTTTTTTTTTTCTTTTTTTTTTTTTTTTTTTAAGTTGATCGTCTCCTTTTATTGGCAGTTTAGGAAATAAAACATTTGTATTCCTTAATAGCATTCCTCCTAATTCTAAAATGCCCCTGGGAAAGCTCTGATTAACTGTACTACATTCAAATGTAGAATTATCTAATTACTGTTCCTGTACCGAGAACTTCCAGAGGACAGGATTATGCTGTTTTTAGCTCCTTTGTGTTTGGAGGGTGCTTCTGTACAACATCTGTGTGTACATGCTACATAGAGTTGTGCGTAGGGCAGGGTGCACACACACAACAAAATACATGGGTGAAGAACTACAAAAAAAAAAAAAAAGACATTTTTGTCCCTTTTCTATCCAGGCTCTTTTGCTTAGCATTAGTTTTTCTTTCCAGCAACAAATTTCGTTCATCCTCTGCGGACAGGAGCTTGCTCGGAGTTGTAAAATAGATTTCCTCTCACATTGTCCTGTTCAATAAACCTCTTGTTCCATTGTGGAATCCGTGGAAGCCTTCTCTGGGGACAAAGCTAGAATGTGGAATTCATTACGTATTGCCCAGTGCTCCATGTGAAGCACTCCTCCGGATTCCTTCGACACAAAAACGTGCTTTATACCACTGCAGGGGCTTTTGAGAATTTTGAAGCAAATCCAGCTCAGAGCTGGTATATCAATGGCAAATCCTCTTAGCTCTGGTTACAGGAGATCAGGATGTTATTTCAGCGTTCATATTTGGGAGCTGTTCCATTAACACCTACAACAGTGGATGCGGATATATATTTGGCTGCTGTTTAGGAGGATCTGTTTGATGACTTATCCTGACGACAGGGTTTCAGATTCTGTTCTTACTTGCAGCTATGCATCTCCACGGAGGTTGCTAGTTTAATATTTCCAGCATGCCGCCATCTCTCTGCCAAGGCAGGGGTACTCAGCTCAAAGGAGACACTCACTGTCTTAAATCATGGACGCCGTGTCCTGTTAACATCCTCGTATCCCTAAAATGTCCTTATTCAGAGGGGCAGCCTTTAGATGTGGATTTATTGCAGGGACTAGTCCTGCTCGTTAGCACCAGCCCATGCAGTGCCAGGTGGCCCTTTTCTTCCTTCAGGTAGCTCATGGATTGTATCCCTGACCTGTAACTTGTGCCCTGCTTATGGTCAGGCCAGGTTGTCCTTTCCCTAGGGCAGTGCTCACAGGGCAAGAAGTGGAGGAGGGTTTCAGAGCCACCATGCCTTCCTGTTTTGTACAAAGTGTTTGTCTTCCAAGTGAAGAGCTGCTCAGCTTCTGTTGGGCTCAGGGATGTGTGTAGTGGAGGAAAAGCCACCAAAACCAACTTGGAAACCACCAAGGAAATGAATGGTACAAATGACATCAACATCTCATGAGTGAAGGGACCCAGAGAGGTGGTTTTCCCTGGGAAACCCAAGTTAAGAGGATTGTCAAAGCTGAGTTATGTCACTGCTGAAAATGGTATTTTGTGTTTTCTCCCGGTGTGTATGGAACGTGGGACAACTTTCCAAGAATTTGAGTTATAGCTCAGCAGTGAGTTCAAACAGATTAATTCTTATCAACTTGTCATTCTTTCTCACTGCCACTGTCCTCCATCAGCTCAAGCTTTGAAGGGCATGGAAATTCCAGCTGGTTTCAAAGCTGGCTCAGCTGTGGGGTGCCAGTTCTGCCAGCCCATTTCTTGCTTTGGGTCTGCACTGAGCTTTTCAAAGGCCTGTGTTCTGGGTAGCAGCAAAGATGAGAAACACTTCTGTGTGTCCAAGCCTCTTGTGGTATGCAGAGATGGGAAGAGTTTTTACTAGGGTGATATTTGGCCCAGTAACAATATTACAGAGCAGAAGATGTGGCAGGGAATTAATGCTGCTTGTGTGATTAGCCATTTACATATTTTAACTACTTCTTAAATAAGGGCATCTCTTTTTAAGCACCCCAAATAATACGTAGTTTAATTGAAGCTGTTATTTTCCTGCTTTTCTTGAGAGAAATTTCCTGTGTTTTATATCAGACCTTCCCTAATGAACTGACCTTCTGTCCTGGTTGTCAGCTCATCCTTCTTCTCTAACCATGACTCTTGTGATACTTGATGTTTTGCATTTGCTTTCATTTTTCCCTTGATCTCACAATTCCTGAAGGCAATGCATTCAGAGGAAATCCTCAGTTTTCCCTTAAAGAGCCAGGCCTTCTGTCTATGGAAAAGACCGTGGAGATGTGGCCATTAGAGAGTATCACATCCATGGAGGCGTAAAAAATGACTTTGAAAGGAGAGTATTTTCAGCATATCCTTCATTCTCAGCTCATCCTATGATTTCTGGGTGACTGCCCTGTGATTCTGAGATGCAAGAGGCTGCAAGTTTGGTTTCTTGTGTTGTGTGTGTGTGTTAGGGAATGGACAGTGAAACTTAAAAGTGCTGATAATTTTAAATGGGGTTAAGGACAGATGGTTTGAAGTTTTCTGGTTTTGTGTTCTAGAGGAGCTTAATCAGTGTCATTGAAATGCAAAGGGTTGTTCCACTGAGCTTTGAAAGTGGGAGTTGTCATGGATTGTGTTCATTGCTGTAGGGCGTTTGAGGTCAACACAAACATCCTTTTCTGCACGAACATGGAGCCGTAGGTGTCTCATCTTCAGAGATATTCCAGAGGAAACAGGAGAGGGAGCACAGTCAGGGTGGGTGGAAGATGCCCTCAGGGAGCAGCCTGAGGCCCTTTCAGTTCCCCAGTGTGGGGGAATGAGCTGGATTTTGTGAAAAAGAAATCAGTTTGTCTTCAAGGGAAAAGGTAACAGAGGAGAGGGCAGAGGAAAGGAAGGCATAAGGTGAAGATCGTCAAACAGCTTTGGAGGGGGAAGGAGTGTTTGGAGGATGTTTCTGTGTGTCCAGAAGCTTCTCCCTTGGTAGTGTCTACAGTTGCTCTGTGAGGTTCCTTCTCTGGAATTTGCCTTCTGGAGGAGAGGGCTCCCATCTGGAGCTTGTGGGGTTTGGGAAGCAGCAGCTGTCTCCGGGACTTTTCTGAATCTGTGGGGAGAGTTAGGGTGTTTGTCTGGGTTTTGGTGCTCACTTTCCTAATGTGTATTTCCTCTACTCCTGGTAATTCTTCTCCTTTCTTTCGTTAGTATCTAGCCAGTGAAATGACGTGATCAGGAGCTGCTCCTATCTCAGGTGTTCCATGGGAACACCAGGAGTGTTCTGGAACAACTTTAAGGATAAAGCAGTCTGGAAGAAGGATGAAGCGGAGCATTAAAAAAAAAATCAATGTTAGCAATCTTTTTAAAAGAAAAAGCTGTACAAGGTTTGAGTGACAAGATTCCTTCTTACAGCACAAGTCTTCATTTTATAATTTGATCTCCAGATGGCTGTGATTATTTTCAATCTGGGAAAAAAAAATACATTAATGAAGATTTTGAGTTTTTGAATTGCATGTGATATAAATTCTCTTTTAATTGAAACTATAAATTTCTTTTTGTTCGACAATAAACTCAGTAGGGAATTGTAGACCCCTCCTACCAGAGAGGATTGATGTCCTAATCTCAGCTTGTTAGCTGCATCATTTGGAAATGCAGAACAAATTTTTTTTCTTTAAATAACCAGGTGGAAAAGGTCAGGGCACAAACTCCATGCTGGGAGAATTGGACAGTCCTCCTCCATGAGAAAAGGACTCTTCTGTACTGTGTAGAAGTAGTTGCAGGAAAGTGAAAACCATGAATACTGGTGCCTTGAGTCATATGCTGGACAAGCAGAGACTCTCCTCTCCTGCTATCAAGGGAGAGGAAGCCACAGGAAGGAGGTTGGCCTGTTTTGCTAGGAGGGAAAAAAAAAACAAACCCAAGAGTGATTACTCTAAATCTAGAATTCCTTTTCTCTTCTAATAAAGTCGATTATCTCTTCCTTATTTCTTTTTTTTTTTTTTTTTCTTTCGTGTGGCTGGGACTTGCTTGATTTTGGTGCCTCCTAGCTCTGCCTTCTTGGAAGACAAGAAGATGAGAGCAAAAGAACTGCTCAGATCTCTCTTGTTCTTCCTCTCAGAAGAAGAAGAAGAAGAAGAAGAGAGAGCAGAATGCAGAAGCATCTGAGATGCAGAAACATCTGCTCTAACAAGCCATCCACAGGGTCCTTCTTTTCAATCTGGCAGGTCACAAAGCTTGTCTGTGGCAAGGCAGGCCCAGTGTCCTGTTCTAGCTGCTGTAAATCTGTATTTCCTGTCAAATTTGTCAGGGCTTGCATGCACCACGCTCTTCAGCCAGCACCCTCAATGCAGGATGAACTTTTTTTAGTGAGGAAATTCTGTGTCATAGCACATCACCCTTGTATCTAGGAGAAACAAGCCTTTGGGGTTTTTTTTTTGTTACATTTTGTCATTTCAGGTGGAAAGAAAGAGAAAATCATGTTAAGCACGTGTTCTTTCCATAAGTGATAACGATGGTGGATTTTAACATCTCGTTTTAAAACTTCTCCTCTCTCAGGACACCTCCTTTGTGATTAGACTGAATGTCAGAACACCACATTTACTGTTTGTTAGGGCAGTTTACCCCCAGACAGCTTCAGGAGTTGTGCTTAAGGGACTCAGAGGTAAAGATGCTTTCTGAATTCTGCAAAAAGGAATCCAGCCAGTCCTGTAGGCCAGCTAACCATGGGGAGAGGAATGAATCTGCAGGTCCAGGAGATAAAAAAAATTAGTTCCACGACACGGAAACACATGGCTGCTCTTGCAGTGGCAATGGATCTGCCTGGAAATGTAACAACTCGTAAGACATGTAACCGAAATTGTATTGTTCAGGAGTGGAACAAATTAATTAGGCTAAATGGAGACTTTGCCTGTCATGACTCCAGTGAGAAAATTCACAGGCTGCCTTTTTCCGACAGGCTTTCCTCCTCCTGTCTGTGTGGACTGGGGTTTTCTGTGCCTTTTTTGCCCTCTGCCTCTTCACTGAAGTCTCTGTCCCCAGCTCCAGGAGCTAAGGGATTCCTGCTTCTTCCCTGGATAAAGCACCAGCACCCAAGAATTGAGGAGAAGCTGAAGTCGAGGATGTGCCTTTCCAACCCCTGTGATTACTCACAGAGTCACAGTTTCTCCTCCCTGTTGAACTTAATCCTTCCTTTGAGGTCTTTTCAAGCTGTTCTTGCAGTGCTGCTCTCTGTTCCATCCCTGCAGTGAGAGGGATGCCACGAGCAACCTGCAAGTAGTGTGGGTCCAGAGGGGGGGAAAAACCCTTTTAACTTCTTTCAGGAGCAGAGCTGAGTTTCACTGCTGTGCTGACTGTGATTCTGATGATTTCCTTCTGTTTAAATTGCCAGGTGGTTGGAGGAATTTTGGCTGTGCTGCTTTTTATTTTTTTTTAAATTAGTATTATTATTTTAAGTTTCTGACTCTCTTGCAAACAGGGGTGTTATCAAGGGAAGATGAAGGACGTGAAGAAGCAGCACCATTGAGATTAAAGGGACCAAATTTTTACCAGCAATCACAGCAAATATCTGACTTGCTTAAGTGAAGCCAATTACTGTATTATTGCCTCCTTTTGCACTATGCACAGTAGGGATGTCACTGGATAATGGTTTGCATGTAGAGTTAATCACTTTGATGCATTTCTGACTGATCCCAGCAAATTATGTTTTGGTTCCACTATATTAAACACAAGAGCAGGGGATTATCATTAATAAATCTAAGGCACAGCATGCATAAATCTTGAATAAATCAAATATCAATTACATAGGCAGTATCTGCTGACATCTGCTTTCATCAAATAATATATTTGAAATAGATTTTATTCCACTTTGTTGGAGTCAAAGGAATGGTAGGCTGGTGTGCAAAGACCCTTACTCTAAAGAGTTGGGTTATGTAGGAGTGCTACTGCTTGCTGAGCAACATAAAACAGTTCTTTTTTTTTCCATTGCCTTTCATTTTTTTAGCCATAAATAGCACATTGGCTTCACAGAGTAGTTCACACAGTAAAGGAAGGACTTGTATCTTTTGGGAGAAGCTCTTCTGCTGGTTCTCTTTTTCAAGTGTTTTAAGAGGGCTGGTTCTGATGAGGCCGCAGTGCACTTGCAACCTTTTCATGTCACAGCTGGCTGGGTGGGCTGGATCTGGCCCGGGATTTCCCTGTGGGCTGTGACAGGTGGAAAGAAAGTTAGTTAATGCCCGATTTCAAGGGAATTACAGAAAGGGGAGGATTAGGTGTGGGCAGAGCTCAGTAGCCGTGGGTGTTGGAAGGCCTGTGGGCAGGGTAGAGTGTTTATCTCTGAACACATCATCTCCCTGCCAGGGGCAGGTGGGTGTTTCTCTTGCTTGTGGGAACACGCCAAGGAGGAGTTTAAGGTGAGTCCTCTGCTGCTCTCCTTCCTCTTCCTGGCTGCAGGAGTGACTCCCTCTATTGTGTGGCCTCCCTGCCCTGGGTCTGAAGGCACACAGGACTGAGTCTGCACCCATTCCTGCATTGCCCCAGGGGCAGGAAGGGCTCCTCCAGGCTCCCTCCATGGCTGAGCCACTCCTCCAACAGGGCAAGGAGCAAGGAAGCAAAATGGTGTTGGCGTATCAGTGCAGTGTCTTCAAACATTTTGCCTTCCCCTTTGCTCTCCTTTTCTCATCAACTCCCTCCTCACCTCGTTTCCAGATTAATGGACACTGATGTGGTGACTAGTGGCAGGGAATGGCATAAAGCCGGGTCAGGGAAGTTTCTGTTGGATATTAGGAAAGGGTTCTTCACCCAGAAGGTGGTTGTGCATCGGGACAGGATCTCCAGGGAGGGAGGTCACAGCACCAAAGCCTGACAGAGCTCAAGAAGTGTTTGGACAATGCTCTCAGGCACAGGGTGTCTGTTTTGGGGTGTCCTGTGCAGGGCCAGGAGCTGGGCTTGATGCTCCTCATGGGTCACTTCCAACTCAGCATTTTCTGTGATTCTGTGACTATGACCACCCCATAACACGAGAGTGTCTCCAACACTCTCCTCTTGAAGGAAAAAACCAAACAAGATAAAACAAGTGTGCTCTGAGTGCTTCCATTTCCAGCCCTTCTCTGCCTGCTCAAGTCCCATGTTGGCCTAATTTCCATGGAGGCCCTTCAAACATTGGAAATGCTGCTTAACGAGGCCAGTGGATCTACAAGTTCATTTCAGGGGCTCTCTAGATAGAAAAAAATTCATCTGAAGACCCTCTGGGACATACCAGAATCTTCTCCAGGGTTTTCTGTAATACAATTAAACTTACACACAGATGTTTTCAAATATGTGCATAAAGCATATTAAGTTTGAGTACATGTAGGTGGATTTAGTTTTCTAATGTTGGTTCACCATTTGTACAGTGTGCTTCTTTGTGAGCAAAATTCTTTCTTTTCTGTCTGGACATCTGTTGAGCGTGTTAATTCTGAGAAAATGTGCAGATACCAAAACTATATTATGTGATCACCAAGCCAGAAGGAAAGTAATACTTTTTCTCAGTTTTTTTTTTTTTTAAAGATCTGTCAACCTCTAAATTAGTAATTTCAACAACTATACCACTCTTTTAACTTATGCATTCACAGAAATGAAAAAGTTGCTATCCTATGGATTTGTGTATTTAAATATGGCCTGCTTTCTCTTGTGCACAGTCCTAAAAGGCACTGGGAGCCTTGTCCAGTTTGCATCCAGTGCAAATCTTTGCCCTGATTGCTGCTGTGACACCAGCACAGCACTTAAGAGTGTGAAAAGTTAAAAAGTGTTTGTGTGAAGAATTTATAGGAGCACTGTCCCTCGGGAAGTGTTTTGAAAATACCTGACACTTGATATAATTTACTGCATTCCAAATGCAAAAAGAAAAAAAAAAAAAAAGAAAAAGAAAAAAGCTCTTTAGAAGTGTTTTTCTGAGCCCCAGGTATGTCCTCTGGCAGAGATGGTCCAGCTGTATCCAGAGAGGGAGGGACTCCACTGCAAGTAGAAAAATAAACACAATAAAATAAAAAAAGCGACATACCTGCTGCTTTTGTTTTGGTGGTGGGGATATTTAAGATGTTAGGCAAGCACATTTCAGGCTTGTGTTCGAGTCTGATTCCTTTTTTAAAAGGGAATAAATTACAATATAAAGCATTAAATCCTCTTCCCATCTACCTGGCATGATTCCTGTTGCTTTTTGTGGACATTATACCTGTACAGCAGGAAACAGGTTCTTGTTCCCCCTTTCAATTTAATGTCTTGTTAGTGCTGTCAGGTGTAATGATCTGAACCTGGGGGTGACAGGATGGACCTGCAGTGGTGCAACCTTGTCTTATCCATGCCCTGTTGCAGAAGGAGCTGTAGTTCACTTGAAAATAGGCAATGTTCAGCTTTTGAATGTCACTTCTTTTACATTTTTTGTTGTTTTGTGGGTATTTTTTTTTTTAATAGCTTTAAAGAAAATTCAGAGTAAGAACTGGTTTTTAAGGCAGAGGTCTTCTGTCTGAGGAAGGGATCCTCAGATCAAGAACATTGAAAGAGATGTTGCTCTAACTCTGTAGGAAAACTGGGCCTGGCCCATGCCACTGCACAAGAGGATCTGTAGAGTTTAGATGTCTATGGTTTTTTTTTTTTCTCTCACAGATGTTTAATCTTCTTGATTTCTTGATATGGGTGTTGTTGTGGGGCACCTTGTGTCTGCTGCATGCACATATGCATACCTGTGCTGAGGAAAGCAAAAACCCGAGAGCAGGGAGGAATTTCACAGCAAAAAATTTTGCAGCCAAGTGACGTTTCCAGGAGAACAGCAATTTAAATTTGATTTTTTTTTTTCTTTTTCTCTAAGGGAGGCACATGCAGCATGAATCTCACTGTATGACAACCACCTTGCCCACAAGTCAGGAAGGTGCCTTTCCATTTACATTTCGTACAGTCTCATTCTTTAATTTGCTGTAATTTCTTTTGTCTTGCTGGAGTTTCATCACCAGCCACAGGCTGCTAGTCTGAAATGGATCAGAGTTTCAATCTCAGTCACGACATTAGAAGATGCAAAATAGAGGGAGAGGTGAAGGGAAAGGTAAAGGCAAGTACAAAATGCTGTTGCCAGCTCCATGAGGTAGATGAGAGCAGCCAGAACTGCCAGCAAGGAGAGCACTGCCCGCTGCTGCTGGGCTTGGTGTCTCCAGGACAGCCCCACAACTGTGTCAAAGCACTGACATCAGTAGATAGAACATGAGGAGGTGAAGAATGGGGTGTTCCATACAACCTGTCTTTCAGCCTTCCTGTCCCCATATCAACCCAAGGGGTCTTGATCTCCCTTTTGACACAACCTATGGGCCCACCACCACTGTTTTTATGGATATGACAAAAGTCATTTAAAAACCCCTCTGCTTGTCACGTGAAGTAGCTCAGTTTAAGGAGAAACCTTTCCTAAAATGAGCTCATCCACGAGATTTTATGTATTTGAGTTGAAAGGGAAAGAAATACACAGGGATTATGTAAGATAGTGGGAGATTAAAAATGCCGCCGTTTCCCTGACCTTGTTTCTTTTTCTGTGAGTTTAATTGGTATCCAGCAATTACTTAAAGTGGCTAGCAACTATAATGCAAGTATTTACAGTCGTTAGCAACTCCTCATGTTGGAAAATAAGCCTATTGAGTATTAAATTAAGTCAGACTGCTTAATTAATACCATCTCATGGTTGTCCTAAAGAAATTTCCCTACATGAATGGCAGAGTACACACTCATAAGCTGATCTGTGGGCTTTGAACCAAGCTGGCATGACGTGTCACTGGAAGCAGTAAGATTTCTGTAGTGCAGGCAGCTTGCAGGGCCTCACTTCTGCAAGGATGAATGTGGCAGGCTTCCCAGATCTTTTATATTTATTTATTTATATGCGCAGAGACGTATATAATCTGCCTTTTAGTTAATTAGCTAATGTTTGTAGAGTGCTTTGAGGATTAAGTGCTATGTAAGTGCTAATTATTATTGTTATTATCTCTCAGTACGTCTTAGTAGGCAAGGTCGACCAAGAAGACACCAAAGAACGTTTCTGCTAATGAAGGCTGGGTAGGCTGTTTGCTCTTCGTTTTTCTTCCCTGCCCCCTTCCCTGTGATGGAAGATGGTGTCAGACAGAAGGAAGGCACACAGACAGACAGACAGGTCCTTGATGATGCAGTTTGGTGGAATCCTGGACTGGGTTGCCTGGGGAGCCCTGCACATGTCTGCTACTGGGCATCCTTAGGGATAGGATACACAAGCCTGTGTTTAGGAAGGCTGAAGTGTGGCTAGTCCTGCCTGAAAGGACCTTGGCCTTGTGTGGGTGGTTACTGGAAGTCCCTCCAAGGCATGGGGTATGGTGGCTGTCTTCCACAGTCTGTCAGTGTGGTGCTGTCCTGGGTCCATGCAAGTCAAAATGTCCATAAGCTGAACGTGAAAGGCATGGGAAGGGTTGTAAAGCTTTGGAACACACTGCCCAGGGAAGTGGTGGAGTCATCATCCTTGGAATTGCTTAAAAAATGTGTGAATGTGGAGCCTGACACAGTTTAGTGGTGAACATGGTGGTGGTGCTGGGATGATGGTCGGACTTGATGATCTTTTCTGACCTTAGTGACTCTGTGATTCCAAAATGTGCCAGTGCTTCTGGTCCAGCAGGAAAAGTCCCCGCAGAGGTGTGGAGGTTTTGCTTGCAATCCTTTTAAAAAACCCACATGATGAGGTTGCACTGTTTCATTGCCCAGTACCCCCTCTGTGGAGTTTTATCCTTCCCAGAGCAGAGCAGGCAGAATTTTTGCCCATGGACCACCAGATCTTGCAGCCTATGCAGGAGTACAAGTTGACTTTTGCATCTGACAGAGATTACTAATGTGCTTTGCTTTGTTTATGAGGGGACGGAGAGGGGCCAGGTGCCAGCAAAGAAGTCCTTTGCTGCCTGGCATGGATTGTTCCTCTTTACATTTCACCAAGTGGAGTTTTTCCCCTTTTCACTTCCCCCTGGCTTGATACCGTGTGAGTGACTGGTAGGTGCAATAAGAGTGATGCAGTGTGTATGCAGAGTGCCTTTCAGTCTTCTTTATGATGTGAAGACATTAAATAGCCCTCATAAAATCTTTTCAAGCAGAATGGATGTTTTTATTTAATGCACACGCATCAATATGTTTAGAGAGGCCTGTGTGTATGTATCTGCCCCAAAGAAAAAAAGTAATAAACCAACACAATGAAAGGTTAAAGAGAAGAAACCTCACCAGGCATCAGGCTCCGTAACTTTTGGTGAGATGTTTTCCATGAGAACAGCAAAGCAAATCACATTTCTTTATTTCTAGGCATCTGACTAAGGTTTAATTGCTCCTAAATGTTTATTTCTGCACTTGCACGAAGGCACGTCCATGGTAACATGGGTGTATGGTGTTGTCATTTGATGTGGTGTTTGGTTAAGTGCACCTTTAATTGCTGGCAGGTAGTAACTGGTTCCCAAAACTCCTGTTGGCCAAGATTGAACTATTGCTCCTTCTCTTCTTCACCAAAAGGAGAAGTATCCGATTTTGGCTTTATTGGCATCCTTTTACCTATTTTCGTTAAAATTTGTTAAAAATATGGATGGGGGGAAAAAAAAGGGATTTTAATTAAAGCTCTAGATGTAGTAAATATAAAGTATTGCTTTTGATTTAACATGATTTTCTTTCTCACTGCAGAAATTTTTATAAACTCCATTTAACTTTAAAGTCTCCTAAAGTTACCTTAAATTAGTAGGATTAATGTTTTTAATTAACATGTTATAACTTGTATTGTTTGCGTGTTATGTGTAACACGCGTGTGTGCCTATGTATAAAAAAGTTAAATATATATATGTGTGTGTTATGCTTATATCATCATAGCATTTAACTGTATAATTATGAGTTATTACATAATTCAATTATAGTAATTATTGAAAAAATAATATATCATTATGCTTTAATATGATTGTATTATTATATATAGGGGTATGCAGGAGCTCAGGAGATATATTGTGTGGCTGAGAGAGGGTTGGACATAAATCTGAGTAGAGCTCAGTTGCTGAATTGAAGTCAATGAAGCCACCAAAGTGCAAAATTAGCTTTCTCTCTTTTCTTTTTTCTATAGCTGTGCCTGTACTTTCAGGGTAAATAATTTGGTTTCAAAACTCTTCTGGTAAATACACTCATGTTAGTTATCAGGACCATCCGTTACCAAAGAAAGAATTCCTGTATCAGAAGGGTAACAGTGAAAACAAAAGCACTGAGAAAGGTGGTGAATATATAGAATTATACTGTTATGAGAGACATATAAATAGACTGTATAAGATACTGATTAGCCCATAAAAGGGAAGCTTGGATGAACCTGATAACGGTCTGGATGGTGGGAAGCAAGCTCCGAAGCAATGACTTTTTACTTCTGTTTGTACCACTGGAACTGGAGGGCACTCCCTGAAATAATTAGGCAGCCAGTTGAAATCAGTGAAAAGGAAGTTTTCCTCTCCCTCTGCTTCCCCAACACCCTCAGTGTGCACTTGCAGCGTGAAACTCCTTGTCACAGGATGCTGTAGAAGCCAACGGTATAAATGGGTTCAAGAAGGGATTAGACAAATTCATGGAGGAGAAGTCTACCGGGAGCTATTAAACATGATGGTCCAGATGCAACCTCTGGCTCAGGAAGTCCCCAGACTGCTGATTGCTGGAATCTGAGGGGTTATACTAGAGGAGGGATCGCTGTAATTGCCACGCTGCTTATATTTGCTTCTGAAGAACCCAGCGCTCCCCGCTGGGGAAAACGAGATACTGGGTTGGATGGGCCATCAGTGACTCAGAATGGCTCATCTATTTTTATGCTCTTAATTGTTGTAAAATGAATAGGCAAGTTACCTCGTTTTTCTCCTCTCTACAAGCTGAAATTCGCTAGTGCCAAGAAATTCAGATTTCCGACTGCCCGGGCCACTTAGGACAGGCTCCTCAGAGCCAAAAACGATGCAGCACAGCACATTAAGTACAACATATTCCACACTGGCCTCTGTGACTGCCCGGGGCCAAGTGAGGCAGGCAGTCCAGATCAATGGCTGGAGCCACATCTTCCCTCTGGGTACAAATGCCTATTTGCTTATACGAGTAAAGATACTCAAGCAAAGTCCAAGACTCCAAACTTGGAGATGGAAATTGAGGGAGAAAAAAGCGTATTCCTTGCTGTACCTCCTTCTCCGGAGCAGGTAGGAAGGGATTAACTAGCAAGGTTGGCAGATGGAGGAAGGTTTACTGCCTGCATATTCAATACCAGTGGTTAATATGCTAAAAGCTGAGCAGAGAAGCTTGGAATTTTGTGCAGTATTGGCATTGTTTTATCTGTAGTGGTAGAGGGGTGAAGGTAACCCCTCGCTCCAGACTGGTGCAAAGGCTGATCTCACTCAGCCTGCCCTTGTAAAAAGAAGTTTGTTGGCACTAAGGGGTGAATTAAAACCACCTCATTTGCCTGCGTAACATTGCCTTGGGAAACAGGAGTGTGTTGGCCAAAGTGGATTTGGGTAGATCTTCGGCCAAATTGAAATTCTTGTGGAAGAACTAAGAAAGGAACCGAGACTTGGCAGGTTGTCTGTGGGGCAGCACCCTCCAGGGTTAAGTCTGCAGGGGGCTGTGTGATCAGGCATAAGTTATGGTGCAGACTTCAGCCATTGCCCCGGGAAAGAACTTAAGCCCAGGGGCCTGAACACAAACCAGGTGAAGTTGGAAGCAGTCTGGAGGCCAAGGTCTGCTTTTCAACCCTGTCCAGTGCGTGTGTGTTTACCCAAAGTCACTCTCCCTCCCCCTTCCTCCCCTCCTGGCATCTCCTTTCCCTAATTTTTCATAAATGCTGCCACTGGGGATTCATATATGAGAAAAAAACGAGGTGAAAGAAGCGAGGGGAGGAGGAGGAGGAGGAGAGCTGTACCTCTTCTGCAAATGCAATAATTCAGACGGGGGAACGCGCTGTTGAAGTCTCTGCCTTGACGCGCGCATGTGAAACGTGGCCAAGTTATGGTTTCTGTGGGACTTGTACGTTGGAATTTTCTGCCTTTTGTGTGGTTAAATCCTCAACCACAACATTGCATTAAATAGTCAGGCTTCTTTTTATTTTTTTATTTTTTTTTTTTTTTTAATATTAGTTGTTGTGCCCATAAAGCTTAATGCTTTGCTGCTTTCTGAAGGTGGGAGGGCGTTTGTGTGTTTTTCTGCCGGGGCGATGACACGGCGGTTTGCTTTAGACCCCAGCGCGGAGGATACGCTCGGATTTCTGCCAAAGCACAAGCAGGGGGGGAGGTGTTGGGAGCCCTTTCTAGCGAGAAGGGATGGCTCAGCAAACAGGGGTGCACTGCCAGACCAACAGCAATTAGCCTAGGGGACAGGAGCAGGCCTTGGGATTTCCTGTTGTGATACCGAACTTTATCCCTTAGTAAGCAGTTCCAAATTTGCTCCAAGTGGCAGAGCCCACCAGTTTTGCCTGCTCTTCCCTGCACCTTCTCTCCTCCAGATATTGTCTCTGCAACCTCTGGGAACTGGTGTGAGCGACCTTTGTAGGAAAACTGCACTGGGTGTCCAGTAAAAAACCAGCTTTACCACCAGCATTAATTGCTGCTGGGGCTAAGACTCTCCACACAAACCAAGCACTGATGTGATGTGAAGCTTTGGTTTCCTGGCAGCCCCTATAGGAGCCTGTAGAAGGTCAGAAGAAGCATGAGGGATTGCTGGCACCACATCCATTCTGTATTTTTGAAGCTGCCGGTGCTGGACGTTTTAATGCCGGTGTGGATCAGGGCTGTGGTCCATTGAAATGTAAATTAGAAGGGTTTCACAAGAAGTGTTTATGTGCTGTGCCAGCAGTAGGCTGAAAGGTGAAGGCTTAAACTTGACTAATGTATTTTCTCTTAATCAGTGACCAGCAAAAGAAAATGGGTGTTTACAGGTCCTGTGAAACACATTAGCTTGGGCTGGGTTCATTATTGCAGCCCTGAGCAGTCTTAGGGAATCACAGGCATCAGGAATTGTCTCTTGTAGCACTGAGGGACCTGGGATAGACTGGCAAAGGGAGGGTGCTTCTCTTTGCTTCTTTTCAGTTATGCATTTTTTGGATACTGTCACCATTTTTTTTTCTTTGAAAACACTGGTTATAGCTTCCTGTAGCCACCAAAAGTTGTTACACTTTTCAGGCCCTGGTCCTGGTGGAAGTCAGGCAAAGCTTGGAACTTTGCCGGGCCTGTTGGAGATGGAGATCTGGGAATAAAGGGAAATCTAACCACCAAGGTGGTTTATTCTTTGTGGTAGCTTAAACCATCCTCTTCCAGCCTGCTGGAGGTTATTATCTTCATGAAAGGTTATTATCTTCATGAAAGGTTATTATCTTCTCTGTGGAAGATGTTATCTTACCCATCATTCCTGCTTTATTTGCCCAGTGAGTCCTTCCCCACATGAACACCCCGGGTGTTTTTTGCCTTGGTGTTCCTGTACTCTTCTTTCCAGCCAAGAAGCAGTGATCCCATGTTTGAAAGCTAAAATTGTCCTTCTGACCTTCTCCATCCTTCTGACTGTGTCTTCTCTCTGTGTTTTGAATTCCCACATTTCCTATGGGCACTGGCTTCCAAACCAGATGGAGATGGAATGTCTTTGCTCTTCCTTTTCCTCCCACAAAGAGCGTTTGGGTGCTTTTGACACCCTGAGCCTGAGCTGAGGTGGGTGAGGGCCATCCTGCATGTTTATCCCCACAGGATATGCTCAGGGCTCTGTTCTCAGGCCTAGTGGGTAGGTAAAAGGCAACTGGTTTTAAAACTCCTTCAGAAGAATGTAAATATATTTTCTGTTTTGACCCATCAGGTCCTTGAGCAGCCTGTGATGTTTTCAAAAGGCAAATGTCCAATTTCCTTCGCTGTCCCCAGTGCAAAATCCTGTCCACTGGGGTGGGTGGGAGGGAGGTTTTCCTTGGTCTTTAGAAGAGAAGGGCTTCAATCTGCCTGTGTCCTGGTAGAGACAGTCTGGGTACTTCTATGAGTTTTCCCTCCTGACAGGATTTTCTGGCCTGTTGGAAAAAGTTTTCTTCTCACTCTGCCTCTGACAGCTCTAAGGGCACAGGCAAGGACGCTGTCAGCAGGGAAGCCGGGTTTATTGGCTTCCCATCCCATGATTTGGTTACTTTCTGCCCCCTTTTGAAACAATTCTTTGCTTTTGAAAGCAAATGGTGCCTATAACATAGTGAATTGGGCACTAAATTTCTATTAATTCATAAAAAACTAAAATAGAATCCATTAGGAGTAGTTTGGTATTGGTGTGAAAGGAGATGTAAATTATCTACTATCATGCTTGAAATGCGAAAGCCAATCATGTTTGGCATCAGGCCAGCCACCATTAAAGTAATTATTTTTAATCATCAGCTTTTGGTGACATGAATACTCATATTTGTTGATTTACTGTGGAAAGCACTTTACATTGTAAATAAAAAGCTGAGAAAATATACATTTCGTTTCAACGATAATAATAATTATTCGGATAAAAAAGACACTTGCTTTTATGGAGCCAAAAGAGTCGGTTTCTGTCCCCGTGTCAGTCGATATAATCAGCCTGATCTAATGCCTGTCATGTTGAATGGGAAGTCCACCAACTGCAGGAGGGGTTTGGGTCCTATTCCTGTGTGAACACTACATTTTTTTTAGCCTTTAAAATTACCAATAATTATTAGTAACTCGAACCACTGCTGTTGAACACCTTTTCTGTTTGACATAAATTCAAGCAGGGCTGTCCTATGTGCAACCTTTATTTGATGATAAACCCCATAAAATATTGTAAATGGTCTACGTGAACTAGGTTAAAATTCCTGATTTTACCTTGTTTTCATTAGTTTTTCAATGAAGCTGAGACTCCTAATTTCCTATGCAAGTTCTCTTAGGGAAGACATAAGTGCCTTACTTATTTGGGACTGGAAATCACCTTTCTTCTGGAGGAAAAAAATTGGCACATACAATATTTTGCATGACAAAATATTGCTCTGAAATTTGGAAGTAGGAAATAAGAGGACCTGGAAAACATTCAGGAAGCAACTTGTGGATATATCTGAAAAATCTGTATTTAGCCCAGTGGTCCATCTCCTCAAAATATGTATTTGCAGAAAGTATTCCTTAATTTCACAGGCATGGAATCTTAAGGTATGAAAATAAGATTCATACCACTTAGATAAATAGATTTAAGATTCATTTAGGTAAAATTTAATTAATTAAGCAATCAGCATGTAGTGACTGGACAGGCAGTGAATATACACAGGGAGGGGAAAGGGATATTAGCAGGTAAAGCAAAAGCAGCACAAAATATTAAGCGTAGGGCTGTTTGTGATTTTAAGCAAAGAGGGGCTGGTTCCTCTCTGTTAATTACAGTAGAATAAAAAGCTTATTACAGGGTGTGAGAGGGCGTGGGACCAGCGTGTTCTCGGAGTCTCAGAGGCAATTCCACCACACACCACTCTTGACAGAATATTTTGTACAAGCCCAATTATAAAAGAACCGAGTAACGCGGGCGAGCGAGGAAAGGAAAGCAAACAAAAGCTCATCTCTGCACTCTCTCCTTAGGTAAGCAGATCCAGCCAAACAGGGGCTGTTCCCAAATCCTTGAGAGCACTGCCATGCTGCTGAGCTGGCCATGTGCTGGGTGGCTTGGAGGACCTGTGGGAGTGTTGGATCCCATTTCCTTGGCACCAGCAACTCGGGAACGTGGGTATTGATTTCCTCAGACTTCCTTTTCCTCCACTTTTTGACCACTTTTTGTGTTGCTGAGTGCAACATGGCTTGGCAGAAGTTCCCTGTATTGCTGTGGCAGAGGTTGTGCTCCACTGCAGATCCCTGTCCTGTCCCCACACATGTTCCATCCCCAAAATCCTGTCCTGTTGTGCTCCACTGCAGTTCTTGTGTCCCTCTGTCCCCGCACAAGTTCCATCCCCAAAAATCCTGTCCTGTTGTGCTCCACTGCAGTTCTTGTGTCCCTCTGTCCCCACACAAGTTCCATCCCTAAAATCTGGACCTTCTTTGGGCCTCTCCTTCCTGAAGAGCGTGGTCTGTAGGAGCAGCCCTCCTCGTAGGGTGATTACTGTTTTCTCAGGAGTGAGTAACTTCTGCCAGCCTGCACTGCTGGAGCATGTGAAGCTCACAAACAGTGACCAAGCCCCAAGGAAAACATAAATCTTTCTCTGTACACCTCCTCCTTCTGAGCACAGGTGTGTGTCTTGAAGGCTGGCCACACAAACTGCTTTTCACACTGGCCCATGAGTTAGCCCAGGGCTTGAATTTGGGTCTTTGTAGTCTAAAAATAGGGTACAAGTGCTTAAAAAAAAAAAAAAGCATCAGTTGGCCCATGGTCTTCCTTGTGGAAATATGCTCTGTGAGTGTTTTAGGTAGCTTCTTAAAAGAATAAAACCCCAATCAACAACAAAAAAAAAGATAAGCACATTGCAGGAGGAAGGTTAAGAATGCCTAGCAAGTGGTTTAAAATAACTTAGGTCAAAGGTAGAGATCAAAAATAAAAATACTGGTTAAGTTGGTTGTGAAAATAAAACTCAGTTGGATTTTTCCGAAGGCCTAAATATAAATAGATAATTTGGGCAGTGCTAAATCAAAATGCTTCCTCTTTTTGTGTATTTTAATTCTTTATTCCTTGACAAAGCCATGAAAGTTGAAGATGTAGTCTTTTCTGAAAATTATTTAGTCCTGTGTGAAACAATAATTTAGGTAAATACATGTTTTACTCGCAATTCTTTAGGGATGTTCCCCAGACAAATAGTTCTTTAAGTATTTTGCCTTATCCTTCAGGCAGTTCCAATATCAGCTTAACTGACTTCTCATCAGAATTGTAAGGGAGGAAAACGAAGTTCTGAAAATTTTTCATGAAACTCTTAGGGAGAAAAATACTTTCTTTAAGTTTTTTAATATTTGGCTTCATTCAGAAATCCATTGTCTATCAGTTTCAAATTTTTCCACCAGCTGGGAAAGAAAGGGGCTTGGAAATGTTCCTTTTATAAAATTACAGTGCATATTACTAACTTCATTTTTGGTGATTTTTTTTTTTTACATTTTATATAATAATATGATTGTATATACTAATTGTATATAATTTAATATAATTTATATAATTTTGTACAATAATTTTATATAATAATACAGCATCATAAAATATTGAGATAGAATTTGCTTTCCAAAAGGAAAATCCCAGCTCTTTCACCTCAAAACACTGGACTCTTTTGAAATGTTCACCCTACTGTATTTTTTTTTATATCTACAGGAACATTTCAGCAAATATCACATGAAATTTTTCAAGATTTTGATTTGCTATCTGATTATTCTCTCAAAGTTTTCTGGGCACCTTTCATTAATTTTTTTCGCCCTTTGTTAAACTTTCTGCACTCAGTTTTGCTTCCACAGCATTTTTCCTCGTTCGTTTTCTCTCTGACATTCCAAAAAAAAAAAAAAAAAAAAAAAAGTATTCTCATCCATGTTCTGCTCTCACATTTCCCCAGATTGTAAGGCAAGGTACCATTTTATTTGTTTCATAAAATTTGCGCTTGTCCTTCCCATGGCCATTTATATAATTTTTTTTTGATCAGAAAGGAATTGGTCTGTGCTCCATCTGGGTGTACGTGAAATTCTCACTCCGCTGCTGGTTTTGGGAGCCTCTGCAGGCAGGAGCGTCGGTGTGGGTTACCTTCGCTGTTAGCTAGATGGTGCTAAAGAATTTGTGCTTGTCACCGCCGGGGAGACCATTCCGAGTCAGCCCAATCCTCCCTTCGGTTCCTGGACTTAAATTAAAATTAGAGGCGCTTTTGCCCTGCCCTAAGTGCAGCATCACCCCCCTCCGGTGCTTACAAAGAGCCCAAACCAGTGAGAGACCCGCTCTGGAGCACTTTTATGAGTCAGGCCTCTCGGTCTGGATGACTTCAGTGCTCTGTGCATCAGCCCCAGGAGCATACTTTGACATAAAAGATGTTTTTTGCCCTTGGAGGAATCCCTCCCTCTCCTGTGCCTGTTTCCGATCCTCCGGAGCAGCGATGGGCTCACAGCAACAGGCTCTAAGAGCTTTGCCTTTCAGGTTTCCTCTGCCTTTCAGAGTGACTGAGGGGGTTGAGCAGAGTCAGCTGCCTTACCCCTGCAGCAGTTGGGAAGTTTTCAGAAGTGAATAATTTGGAAAACAAACAAAACCCAACGCCACCCCTCCGAACTTGCTCTCTAGGTTTCCTTGCTGTCTGAGCGCCGCTGTTTTGGATTAACAGAGCCCTGGCTCTGATAAATACTAACAAAGTGTAACGAATGATCAAAGCTGCATTTACAACCCAATGAGCTTGAAATGATTGATCTGGATGACATAATAATGATAACCAGTGAGATGAGGCATGCAGGACTCTACCCCTCCAGGTACCGGGAGGAAAGAGCAGGTATTAAAAATGACTCCACTTCTTAGGTCATCAGGTTGTTCCCGTTCTGATATAAGTGGAAGGCAAATGCAAGACCCTTGCTTTCCCCCTGCAGCTGCTTTGGGCTGTTCATATTCTTTTGATAGTAATTCATTGTTTTGTGCAGATTACGAAGTTTGATTGCGGAGTAAGAAAGACAGAGTTGTCTATGACTGCTCCCTGTGCTGCTGGGGATCTAAGCCTCTTGCCTGTAGTTCAAAGCCTGGTCTAATCTCCAGTGTTGTTCTTTGCAAGGCCATGGTCACAGATGTGAAAGGATATGAGTGTGTCTACGGTGTGGCTTTTGCCATTTGGTGGTTTCCTGTTATCCCCCAGAAGGCTGGCTGGAGAATTAATGACAATGTGGACAAACCATAACTGCAGCTATGCTTTGGAACTTGGCTGCCTCTGGTCCCATGACCTCTCCAGCAGCAGTGTGTCTCCTTTATAGCCTTCCAAGCTTCCAACAGACTTCCTCTCCTCCTACAAAACACAAGTGCCTATCCACTGGCCTCAGGCCTGGCAGATGAGAAAGAGCTGAGCCTTCTTCGATCTGTACATTTTTGTCTTTTTTTTTCTTCCTTGGATTGTTTGGATATGTGGAATGTTCACATTCCTCGGCATTCTTTAAAGACGACCCACCCTTCTATAAAATCAGCTGTTTATTTCTAGCAGGTTGCTTTTTTCCAGGTAGGAAGAGAAGACTTTGTTCCCCCAAATCCACCATTTCAGGGTGATGGAAGACAGCCTATTTGTGCACGTAGAAGATGCTCTCACAATGTTATGAACATCTTTGCTCTACAGGTGTGATCCTGATGTGTCCCTTGCTCTGGATTTACAGCAGGCAAGGATCCCTTTAGGGACAAGTCCTCTTTGCTGCTGTTAGCAGCCACGAGCTACTTCTTCCTTTCCTTTTTTCTCACACACAGAGAAAAAGTATGGCAGTCAGAATAAACTTGTTCACACAGGGGGCAAGGAGCATCAGCATTTTAAAATACTGGGCTGAATGCTCAGCAGCATGAAAGTAAAGAGTAACACCTGTGAAGTCAAGAGAATTTTTCTCATTTACCATCTGAAACTCCTCTGCAGTATGACACTAAGATGAGATTCACAATATCTACATATGCAGGAGGATTTCTCCAGGTTTCCAATGAAGTTGACAAGGAGACAATCAGTTTGGCAATTAGAGCATTTCAATAGGAATCTGAATTGCTTTGTGGAAGAGACTGTCTTTTATTCTCCCCTTCCACTGCCACCCCTTTGCCCCTCACTGGACCATACAGACTCTGCCAGGTTAAGCACCTGAAGCAAGGTGCTTAAAATCTGGCCAGCTGAGCATCATCTCCTGTCACCACCTTCAGCACTAACCACAGCCATTCCTCCAGGAGTTCCTCAAAGCAGCTCCATCTGTTTCCCTAACCTAAAACACCCCCCGCCCCAGCATTAGCAGTGACAGGTAGGACTGACAAGTATGTGGACAGGCGTGAACGCTTTTCTAAAGACTTCTAAACTACCCCAAAAGTTCTTTTACCACAACAGCATAACTGTCTGTGACAGCTGACCTCAGACTTGGTTCCCTGAGCAGTGAGCCCAATTAGCTTTAATACTTTCAACATTTAAATAGTTAACAGTAAGCAAAGTTCTTTAGAAGCGTAGGGGGACGGCTACGTGTGCGTCTGCTGAAGTTGTCAGGCAACGACGGAAAAAAAAAAAGAAAGAAAGAAAGAAAGAAAAAAAAAATTAAAAAAATCTCTAATTGCTTCCAGACAATGCCTTTTTGGATAGGGCTGTGAGAGAGCAAGGGGAGCTCATGCTCTGACAGAGGGACTGCTCCCAGCCAGAGAGGAGTCAGCTGCAGCCCTGACATCCCTCCAGTCCTGCCTGGTGACCTTCTCAGTGCCAGTGGAAAAGCTTTGCCCAGAACAATCAGGTTCTCCAGCTCTCTGCAATACCCCTGGCTAACAGGAAGCTCGTGGAAAAGTCAAATGTCCAGGGGAAGTGAGCCAGCAGTTCTGGATCTACTGCAGTCTGTCTTCACAATCCTGGGCTTGTCCTGTCACTGACTCTCATTCTCCCTGCCAGTAAAATCTGAGATAAATCTGAGCTGTTGAGGGCTGGACTTTGGTAGCTAATTTGTTCAGGTCCTACAGTAGGAAGTGGCATTGTGTCATTGATAGACAGATAAATTCCTGGAATTTTCAATGTATTCTTAGCTAGTAGCATAACTATAACACAAATCTTCCTGCTGTGCTATCTTCTACGTTATTTTCTGGAGCTGGTTCCTCTAGGTGTTGGCAGAGAATTGGATTCACATTTTTTTTTTTTTTGCTGCAATTGGAAAACAAAAGCAGAAGGGGCTGGGAGAGACGGCAGCAGAGAGCACTGAGGAAACTTCACTGGCTGCAAACAGCATTAACAACCAGTGCCAGAACTGAGGGAGGAGTAATAAGGTCATATATTCTGTGATGACAAGTGGGAGAGCTTCTACTTGAACTACCAGGACTAAGCTCAAGCAACTCTTGCCACTAGTCCAGCCCTGGCTATAACAAACCATCCTCAAAGGTGACTTTTCAGGACAGCCTAATATCTGAAGAAACACAGAAAAAAAAAAAGGAAAATTAGGTGGCACAAAATTAAGCTCTTTCTAAATTCCACAGAAGTGACTAACTGCTCTCCAAAGCCTCCACAAATTTCTGTGTTACTACAGTCTTGCCTTTTGCTCTGCTTTGGCTCATCCTCAGACAATTCTTTATTGGACTTTTCTGATATTTGAATGCTAGATTAAATTTAAATTAGAAATGCATCTTAAAATGAAGACTTGAGCTTAGTTTATGGTGGCATGAGGTGGTAGTATTGAGGTTATTTCTCTCTGGGAAAATCTCTATTGGCCCTTGTCAGTCCATAATGAAGATACTCATTTTATTTCTCATTTGAGTCACTGATTGTGTCCAGTGGATACTGTCCTGCACTGACGTCTTTTTCTATCTCAGAGTTTTTTTAAAAAAATCCATCTGTGGAGTTGAAACCACTTAAATATTTTATTACAGAAAATGTAGGCTCAGCATGTAAATTTAGCAGTCAAACCATATCTGTATCTGTGCACATATACATGCTTTTACAGACCCCAGGGTTTTATTTTATTCTAACTAATATAAGAGTAAATGGTCGGATTGTAGTGGAATTGTTAAGGGTGTATTTGAGCATCATTTTATATCAGCACCTAAACAAGTCTCCAGTAAAGCAGTCATTGTGGTTTCTTGCAGTTGGAAAGATTAGAGACTGCAGTAAAAAAGAAATCCATAGAAATGGATGACCCTACCAGCAAAGAAATCCACAGGAACATCTTGAGTGCATTCATTGCTACACGTTGACATCCAGAGGAGAAATTTCTGGTCTCAGAAATCCTCCTTTCATCATCTCTACAGCAACCTTAGGCAGAGGCCCCTGGAAGTGATGTTGCTTAACCTGAAGTTTTGTCTTTCAGACGGATTTAAAGAATTTAAGTCACTGTCAACAGTTACTGCAGGGAAAGGCAGTGGAGACCCAAGATATCGGTAAAGCACCACATTTCATCTGGAGCCTTCTCCACTCATGGCCGAGCTGGTGTAATTGAGTTTATGAGGAACCATCATCTGTTTCAGCCTAAAGTCAGCTGGGTTAATTTAAGGCAGGGCTGAGTAGCTGGCAGGGGAGAGAGCTCTTTAAACCTACCCCAGCCTTTGCTGCTGCAGCCTGGCCTCCTGCCAGCACACAGTCTACAAGGAGTTGGAGTATATTTAGCTTCAGATTATTCTCTGCCCCCTGGACTTAGATGCTGACCCGTGCCAGCTGTGACTCAAGTCTTCCTGGCCCCTTTTGCTGACATCCTCCAACCTGTCTGCTTGTTTAGAGTCACTCTGTTTTGCTGGCCTGGTGCTCATCTTGGACCGTGAAAATTTGACTGGGCAGCTGCCTTGCTCAGAGACCTTGGGCAAGTCTTCTGATCCCTCATTCCTACTCTGCAGATCTGCAAAATAAAGGATTACTCCAAGAGTCCTGACTTTTTGGACTCTGATTTGGATGCTGTAAGATGTGATGCTGGATATTTGTGCACCACTCTGCTTTCTCTGTAGAAAAACTGAATGTATTTGGTACAGCATATATCACATTTTTGTAATGTTAGCAGAGCAAGTCAGTCAAGGACCGTGTGTTTGTTACTCCAAGAATGGGATACAGCCCTGCTGTCACCACAAAAATTTTAGCTCTCACTGTATTCATGGAAAAGTGCACCAGGTTATAGTTTTCTCCACCAAACAAGCACTCTTTTAATCTTGGGAGCTTCTTTTTCATCCATTCCAACTTTGACTTCAATTTTTCATGGGCAAAAAAAAATGTCAGGCAGCTTTATAGGATTTCCAGTTACAAATGGTACAAGTCTTAGCACATCTCATGGGCAAGGGAATATGATGTACTTTACGATCTGATAAAAGTAAACCTGAGGGAGCTATTCCTAAAAAACTGCCACTCAGGGTCAAGGATGAGATCACATCTGAGAAGGCAGCAGTGGCATCAACTACCTTTTGTAAAACAATGACATAAAGGGTTTTAGAAAGCTGGCCTGAACTCAGGGGTCTGGATTGGCTCCTAGTGATCTCAACTGGGTGCCTACAAAGCCCAGAAAATGTCTCGTTCTTCTTCTTTTCTAGGAATAATTACCCCTTAATGACAGCAACAAGCGAATTTAGGTCCCTTGGTGTCCCCTGTGAGCTGATTAATGTGTGCTCCCCATAGTCACAATCAGTGGAACTGAGGACCAAAGAGTTTTTGTCAGGCAGATTTTGCACCTTTGGACATCTCTCTCACCCCAACACAGCAACATCAACAGCTTTTGGGTTCAGGTTCTTTACCTGCTTTTTTTGGGGCTACCAGAAGGTTCATTTTCAGTCTGGTCTCATATATTGACCCCTTTCCCTAGAGCAGGATGCTCAGAGCTCCAAACAACCTGGCCTTGAACAGCTCCAGAGATGGGGCATCCACAATTTCTCCTGGGCAACTTTCTTAGAAGCCCACTAAAGGTGACAGGGAATTGTGTTAATGGCAGGTAGGAAACCTTTTTCATTCCTGGGTGTGTAATTAGATATAACATTCATAAATAAAATGAGCAAACTCCCTGTTCCTTGTGCAGTGATGTATCATGCTTGTGTCTTCTAAAAGTTCACCCCAGTATCCCTTTACTAAAAAGTCTTTGTGAAATAGAAGATTACAGCTACCGGGGATTTGGTTCTCTGTCTAAGCAAAGAATGAAATTGTTGGCACAAATTCAGAAAGAGAGAACTAAAAGGTTCAGAGAAGAGCTAAGGGGTGTTTAACAAACAAAAAGTAGTCTAGAGACCAGGAGCGGTGTATTTTCAGTTTGATCTGCATGCGACATAATCTGACCCTTTTGCTGATACAAGTGTATTGAAAAAATCTCATATAACCTGAAAACAGAGGAAGAGCATTTCTTAGAGCAGAGGGAAGGATATGAATATGTAGGGGAGATGGAGGGGTGGGAGTGCAGCCAAAAGGTTGGTTGTCAGCTTCAATTTTACTTTCACATGTCTCCTCATGCTCCCCAGTTGGTATTTTTGCAGGTAAAGCAAAATGACAGTAATTTACACCAGTTTGGACACAACCTTAATTTAAGAGAGCCATTTAGACTCTGCCCACTTGTTGCAATTGGAGAAGGTTAAACTTGTACCCAGGTGCAGTTTCCACTGGCAGTGATCTCAGATCCTGGCAGGAATACCCCACCCACAGTTCTCCCACCAATCTGAGCAGCCTTGGAGTAAATGCTGTTTACCTGGCAGGGCTGGGAAAGGAAGCAAACTAGCAAAGAGCTGCTCCAGAGGAGCAGCTGAGAGGTGAGCTCCTGGTTGTCCTGTCCTTTTTTTCTGCTTGGCCTGGAAATTGTGCCTGAGTGGTTGCTGCCTCCAGTTGCTGGGAATGCCTCTCACTGACCCTGGGTTCGGGTTTGTTTCATAAACTGGGATCTGTAAAACTGCAGTCTAACGATTTCCACCACTTGTTCTAGTTTAGTGAGGGGTGAGAATTAACAGATGGTGTCATTATCAAAAGCTGTTCAAGTGTTGAAACAACACGAATTCTACAAATACAGAAAAACAAATATAAACTGCTGTAATTTTTCCAATATTGGTTGAATTATGATCGCGCTTTGCATTTATACAGGGCTTTTTAATCCACAGCTTTTGAAGGGCTTCCAGATTGCACCTAAAGCTCGTCTCAGATCTGTGAGAGAGGAGAGCATAACATTACCTGCTCTGCTGAAGTTGGAGGTGTGGTGCCAAGTGTTAAAGGCTCACATTGGAGATCTGCACAGGGGCTCTGGCTTCTTCACCTGGCTCTGCTGCTGCTCCAGCTGAATGCTCCTGGGTAAGTGCTTCAATTTCTCCACAGCTGAATTTCTGTTTCTAAGCAAGGAATGATAATGCTTTGCCTCCTTTGGGAAGGGTTTTGTTTCCAGCAGATGAAAAGTGCTGTGCTGTGAGGTGTGGGTGTTCTTGGTATCATCGTCGTCACAACTATTCAAAAGCAGATGCTGGGAAGGCTTAATGTGAAATACATGCTCTGGGTTTCCAGAGGGACTGAGAATATCAGGGTTCTAACTGAAGTTCTTCTAAAAGCTTGATTTTTAAGAGCCCCATGGTGAACACTGTAAAACAAAAGTAAGGGTTTGCTGATTTGGAGTTTTTTTTTTCCCCCCTCTCCTTTTTGTTATCCTTGGTAGTTATTACAACTTCCCAGGACCTTTTTATTTCAGCTTTCTGCATATCCCATCTTCACAGTATACCAGTGTGTTGCCTTTGTCCTGACTGTTGCTCCTGCAGGTGTAAGTGAGGGATTCTGCAATTGAATTGGGCAAGTAATTGTAGTGAGGAAAAAAGTTTGGAGATTTGAGCTCACTTTCTTGAACACTCTATTTCTGGACTTTGTGATAAGGTCGTGATCCAGGAATAACAAAAAAAAACCCAGATGAAGTGAAGATGATCTCTTGTTGACAAGTTGGGTGTTAAGACTGCGTAACAATAGTAATGGATTTTATAAAAATAAAGATCAGCTGAATTTCAGGGTTGTCTGTTTGAGAAGATAATATTTATGCTGTTGGTTATATTTATATTTTGGTTGGCCCAAAGGATTCAGTGGTGCTTTGTGATAGATGCTCTGAGGATCTGCATTTTCATAATAAATGTGAGTGGGAAGGGAGGAAAGAAACAAGGAGAAAAAGAGGGTGGAAAAAAACCCCCAGAATTTTGGGAGAGGAAGGCCTCAGATTAACCAAGGGAAGTTCTAGCCCTTTGCCCAAAGGGATGGAGAACAAATCCACAACACAAACCTAGCAAAGGATGCAAAGAGTCCCCCCCAATTCAATACTCATGTGAATGCACTCATGTGAGGAAGGGAATCTTTAATTCCTCAACTTTGCTAATAATTCCACAACTTTGCTAATTAATAATTCCTCAACTTTGCTAATAATTCCTCTGTAGCCTGAGGGAACGGAACAGAAACACATTTGTAAAATTGACCTTGGGAGGGGTAGGGCTGTGGGGTGGGAGGTGGTAACTTGGCATTAGACAACTCCATCTCCTCAAAAGTTCCTGCACATTACCTGCAACTCTTGTAGCTGTGTGCAGGATGGGTTTTGAACATATACTGATTTTAAGGAGGCCACGTTTCACACATTTCTTATAAACTGTTGCACTCGAGTTGCTTTTGTGCTGAGAGGTGACTTCTCCTTCCAGAAGGTCCTGCTGGTGGCCTGAGGGCGGGGTAGGAGTGGCAATGAGGTGACAGAACATTTCTAAATAAGGAATTGTCCTATCCTCGTCGAGTTCTACACGGAAAAACCTGGTGGGGACTCAGTCCTGAGACCCAAAGTTCTGTTGTCTCCCTTTACACACCAGAATGTTCTGAATGGTGCTTATTTATTTATTTCTTTTGGTCTTGGTCAGATTAAAGGAAGAAAGAAAGAAAGGACTGCTTGAGACTTACCTAGCTTTGACAGCATTTGAGATATATAATAAATGTGGGTTTCAGCTGCAGTTGATGGAGTTTACTGCAAACTGGCAAACCAGCCTGGAAAGCACAAGACAACCACAAATCTGGCAACAAATTACCACTGCCAGATGCCTTTGCTGCTCCTTTAGCTTTCGATGGATTTGAGGCACTTAGGTTTTCTTTATTTCTTTTTTTTTTCCCCCTTTTTAATTATTGTTTTTTTTTATTTTGAAAATACTCTCAAAGCAGAATGCAAGGCAGAGTTTTGGGCTGTCTGGCCAAAGTTTAGCTGTCCCTTTGCATCTCTGCCAAACTTCCTGTTTTCAGCGAAAAACAATTTATTGTCTTGCTGGTTCTTTAGACCTGAAAGGATTTGTGAGTACAAATAAACTTGTGGTAGATTTTTTTTTTTTTTTTAATGTCCTTTCAAAGAATAAACTCACTTGCTTCCTCTCAATTATGTGGTCTATGCTAGCAAAGAAAAGTATTTAACCTTTGGGCCGCTAGCAAGATTCAGAAAATGTTTTAATTATGCAGAACTTCTGCACTCTGAACTTTTAAAGTACACATAATTATTTTTTCATATGCTAGAAATCTTTGTTTTCATGTGGTTGGGCAACAGCATCGCTTGGCCACATGCGTGTTAAGGGAGTTTGGAGCGAGTTAAAATTGCAAATCTTTGTTCTACAAATTTCCTAAGCCTTTCCTAAAGGTTTATTCTTGGCAATCCATGGACATGTGGTAACAAAATGGAAAAAATCCATGAGAGGTAGGCAGTAATCCTCCCTCTTATTGACCAAATGAGATCTGGAGTAAGAAATTAAGCAGCAAAGCTATCCCTTGTCTTCATGGAGGGAAAGCAAGAAGTCACAAAACCAAGCCCTGCTCCAAAGGAATTGGAGAAGAATCTCCTCTCTAAAAATAAAATACGTGTAAGTTATCCAAAAAGAAAAAAAAATGAAACCAAAACAACAAACCAGGAATCTGTGTCATTCATCCCCAATGCCTCTGTAGTGTGAGGGAATGGAAAAAAAGCATGTTTGTAAAATTGACCTGTAAAATTGTAAAAAAAACCTCCTGCACATTACCTGCAACTGTTGGGAAGATGTTGGAGTCTATTTTTTGCGTTGTACTTCAAAGGTTTTGCAAATTCTTTGAAGGTGACTTAACAGCCATTAAACGATACTAAAGGAGGCGGAAAAAAAAAAAAATCGAAATCTTTCCAAAGAAGAAGTTTAAAGGATGTGTTTAATATTAGTGTTGGAAACGTGCTATAAATCCTCGTAGTTTATGTGTGTCACCATCTCTGGGATGGCATTTATCACAGCAGAGGGAGAAGGAGCAATTCACAGAGGAAAGGATCTTTTAAGAGTTTTATATGTTCCTCCCTATGTCACCGAAAGAAGGGAAAAAAAAAAGGCATTTGAGCAGAAGCCCTCTCAGCTGCACAGAAATCCTTGAACAGTTGTAATGTCCAGGCTGTATGACAGCAGGACACTCCTACTGTTTTCCTTAAGGAAAAACTGTACTTTTTGCCATTTTTTTTGGCAATTTGTTGTCTTTCATAAGGTTGTTATAAAATAGCAAGAACCTCCCCGTGCCAAGTAATAGGAAGAAGTGAAAAACATCATTTAATATGTGGAAAAAACCCCAAAGTTTGAATAATGAGAGTAAAAATTCAAATGCTCTGAATGGGATGCTTCTGTTGATATTTTCTGTTCTAGTTCTATCAATTAATTCATGTAGGAAATCCTAAAAAGTGTCAGAAAGAGAAATGCACCTGTAATGCATTAGTTGGAAAGATGTTCCTCCAGAGTCAGTTTTAGTTCCTTGCCCCCTTAAAAACCCAAGCCAGGAATTTTGTCAAGAGCTCTGTATTCATCCTTTCAAAAGTGAAAGCGTTTAAAGGGGTGTTGAAAATAATTTCTGATTCCACCGGCTTCAAAGAAGTTAACTGCACTTCGTGTCCTTAGCTCTTAGCTTCATCTGTTAAATCAAGCTGCTTCTGAAATTTATAGCAAAACTGTTTTTCTCTGGGGAAATAATTACCATTCCTCTTACTGGTGTGTGTGTGTGCAGATGTTTGTCAGCAGAGGAATTTTGAGTCGATGAGTTTAAAGGAAGTTTTTCTCTCAGCAGCACTGAGCTGGTGTCCTAACAAGAAGGGGAAGCTGATCTATCAATTCTTGACTATCAGGGTTGTGCCCTATTGATGGGAAATTCTGCTTTTGGTAGAGTTTTCCTGCAAGTGAAACCTGACTGACACTGACCTGTAAGGGGTTGTAAATGAAGTGGGGCTGGTTCATTCTGGTCTTGCTGTTCAGCTTGCCACAAGGCAGAGATGGGATTTTGGCTTTCAGGGCAATCACTTGATGGTGATCAAGCAAGGAGGAGGTGTTTAGTATATGACAAGTAGTCCAAACCTTCATTTTGGGTGTTCTGAATGAAACCATTACTCAAGAGAAGGGATTAAATTAATGTGTGCACCTTGAAGAGGCTTTGACAGAGGGAAGTTCTCCCTTGTGTGAACCTGTACTGACCCTCAAGGGGAAGGATTTTGGTGGGATGCTGGAATTGATGCACATCCCATCACCTGCTGAGTCTCATCTAATTGAGCCCCTGTCTTGGTACAGAGGTTGGGGATCAGAAAACTTCTCCAGGTTTGTAGGAGCATAAGAGTTTGTTTTTTTTTTTTCCCAAAGTGGGAAAGGCACTTACTGGGGAATTTGGGGCATCACCCAGAACCTCCAAAACTGGAGCTGAGGATCTGAGTGTTTCAGTGGATTCCATTTCTTTTTTTGTGTTGTCATTAATGGATGCAAAGCTTCGTGCCTGGCCATGTACAATACCTGCAGCCAGAGCTCTCTGCAATATACTCTGAAGGAAATGGTTTGCATGGTTTTCCATCATTTTTGATGATGCCACGTTCCTCTCCTCCTGAACCACGTGGCCTTTTACGATTTTGGCTGAGAAGAAACTTTACCCTGAATAGTTTGACATCTCTCAGTTGAGATGTAGAAAGCCTTACTGGGGGCTTTGTTAGATCTTCACTAGGTAAGTTTATCAGTGAAATGAGGGCCAGATGAATTTGAGTGGTTTTTCTGGTGCAATGGTGCATCTTGCATTGCATGGAGCATGGGGAAAGGGTGGTGGTGGCTCATCATCTCCTGGCCTCCCCGTCTGCTGCAAGAAGCAGAAGAATTAAGTCTTGTCAAATCCACCAGTGGCTACAACTGACAGAAGCTGGAGCATCCAGGGCTTATAATAAATAGATGAGGAGCACAGATGGTGCTGTGCTGCCTTTTGGGATGCAGCACAGCCCTTGGACAGGTGCTGCCTGGTTAGTTTTCCCCTGGAGAAAGTGAGGACCAGGATGGTATCTCCGATAGCTTGGAGGCTGGCTTGGCTCTTGGCTCAAGTCAGGTTTAGATGCACGTAAAAGACTGTTTATGTTGAGCTCTTTCTCTTTTAACTCTGAACCAGCGTTTCCTAGTGAATCCAAGGAATTGCCTATAAAAGTTTCTACATCTGTTTCCTTCCCCAGGCTTGTCAGTTGTTACTTATATCCCAGTCGTGGCAGAGAGGAAATACTGCTTTTCTTTATTCAGTGTGTCTGGAACCCACCCTGAATTTAAAGCACCTCGCAAATTTTTAAAACAAGCCATTAACAAATACTAGATGCACATCTTCTGTACTTTGGTTCATCCTTTTTTTTTTTTTTCCTGGAGCTGATTTTTAGTGAAAAGTCTTTTTTTTCCTACAAAAAGCCAAACACCTTGGCATGTCAGCAGAAACCTTCAGCTCCCTGGGAGTGCTCCATCCCAAGGCTGCTGGAAGATACCTTGCAGTGTGGATCTGTGAAAGAAGGTGGAGTACACTGTGTGATCTAAATTTTGGGAAACTAGAACTGGGAGAGCATTTCAAAATCAGTGGACCTTTAGGAGATCCTGGGTTTGTGTGTCTTTGCTAAGTTTAATCATTTGTGTGATGTGCTTTTCAGTCCAGCTGTCTGCTTTAGACCACTCCATTTCAGCTGAAGCAATCCCAAAAAAAATAGGGTCGGTAGGGTGGAGCAGTGCAGGGAGAAGGCTGGAGCAGTGTATTGCTGTAGTGGATGAAAAAAACGAGACAAACACCCAATCCTGGTGATATTTTCCTTAAAACTCTATGGCACACCCATGTTTTGGAGCAGAGGCTGGCAACAAACCGACTTTTGTTTCAAGGATCTGCCTTTTGCAGTTTTTGTCAGAATCCACACAAATTTGGCAAAGCTGTCGAGCTTTTAACGATCTTGGCTCATGCATATTCAGCAGCCAGGAGTTGGATTTCAGCAGTCTCTGCCCAAAGAGAGCCGGGGAGCACTGCAGGCTGCAAGGTGAAGATACACATCCCAGTTTCCTCAGGGCTTTTAGAGGATGGCAAGTCCTTGTGCTGGGAAGCCTACACACCTCCGTAGGCTTTATTTGGTTCATTTTGTTGGTTCGTTTTTGCCAGAGCAGCCTTGAAGGCTTTTCAGATCTGAATGTAGATGTGAGGAGGGGCAGGGAAAGGCGACCTGAGAGCAGGAGCCTGGAGTTTGCTTGGAAAGGTGGAGGTTAGGAAGGTGGGAGAGGAGGAATAAAGAGTCAATGAGGACTTGGCAAAGGGCCAAGGGCTTGGGCTGCGGCCAGAAGGATGAGGGATGAGGTCAGGTGATGAGGCAGGGCTGTGAATTAAGGCCCAAGGGTTTGAAGGGGTGAGAGCTGGCTGGGGAGGAGAACAGAGACAGGAGCTGGGTTGAAATAGGTGAGACTTCTGTTATTCTCTCACTATAAACTTCATCCGTGCTCATTCCAGGCTAAATGCGCTAAATAAAAACGACAAGGGCCAGGATAAAAGTCTGCCCCCCAAATTGAAACATCCCTGCCTTTGATCATGTGTCAGCACCTCGTCTTCAGGAGCTGGAATTTAAGTTATTCGACCAGGTTCTCAGCTGGTGACACCTGGTTTAACTTTGCCAATAGCTTCCTACAGATTTATATAGACAGCCTGGTCCCATAAGCATCTTCCCACCTCTGTTATTTCCTGACACGGCTTATGCCTTTAAAGATAATAAAGATGTGGTCTGGTACTCTCAGACCTGTCAGGAGGCTGAGTTTTCTCATTAGTAGCCAAGAGCAGAATCTGTCTCTTCCTCTGTAAATTATCTTCATTTTACTGGGTTTTAAAATGCATCACTTGAAAGCCTGAAATATTTGACGGTCTGCAAATGTATTCAAAATACTGCAGCGTTTAGCAATGGTCAAAAATCTAGCTATACTTTATATGCTGCCACATATATTTAATATACGTGCAAAAATGTCACCAGAGAGAATAGTTACGGGGAAAATATTGTAATAAATGTAAAAATTGTCATCCACTGATGAAAATGACCCTAATTTATTTGGGCCGCCGACGTGCGTATTTATCTTTACTCTGACATTTTCTTCTGTGGTTTTAATAAATAACTTAGTTTTAGTACTTGTTTTCATGGTGTGTAATGTCCTGGGATGAGGTGGAAGTCGGAATGCAGAGGGAATCGAGTGGAAATTACTAGGTGGTGCCTTTTGTTTCCCAAGAGTCGTGAAGTGCAGTTTGAATGTGTTTTAATATTCTTGAATATTTAAATGCCCTGGGGCGTCTTGTATTTAGAAGGAAAATTTTTTTATTAGTTTCTTTGTGTATTTTCTGGGTGTTTTTTTTTTTTTTTTTCTTCCCTGTTTTGTATAAACTTCAAAGGTAATTTTTTTTTTTTGCTTGTGACTTTCTATGAAATCCTGGAAAACGTCCATAAGGTCAAATGGGTTGTTTTCATGTGGTGTTTGGATGTTCATTCTCTCATTGTTTTTGAAGTAAATAAGGCAATGTTAACATAAAACCATGTAATAAGTTGGTTGTATTAACTAACTGGTAGACTGGAGGAGGGGATAGATTTTAATTCTTTTTTTTTCTTATTGATTTCTGCAGTCCCCATTTGACTCCAGATTGCTGTGGTGTTATCTAGGGGACAAAAATCCATCAAACTTCCAAATATTCTCACAGCTGCCGTGGAGCTCACATGGGAATTCAGTGAACTTCTTTTCAGGCTCTGGGTATTAAAATCCAAGATACCAGTGAATCTTTCTGAATGGGGGTGAGACTTGCAATATTAGCAGCAAAGTAACAGCCTTATTTTCTTCTGGTAATTTTTGATCATTTCTCAGCCCACCAGATTTAACCACTGTACTAATGTGCTCGACAATGTTTCTGCACCAAATATTAATATCAGCGTTATTACAGTGTCAGCACTTCTCTGGTGTTAGCAGATATATTGTTTTCATTATATAAATCTGGTCCCCACACTCCCTGCTTTCCAGTTTAATTAATCCTCTGTCACACCAACGCTGCCAAGAAACCTGTGGCTATTTATAGAAAGGCATCATATTTTAATATGCAAAAGATAAATATGACTTGGAATGTTACAAACTGTGCTACAAGTGGGATTTGAAAGTAAAAAATTAATTTGACTCAATAATGAAAGCTACAGACTGCCTTTAATGCCTTTCACCTTGTGAAAAATGTTAAAACTCTGATTAAGCAGATAGCAGATCAGCTTTAATTTTGAGTTTTTTTGACCTTGAGATCTCTTAGACTAGTCTCCATGTGTGCTGATGGGCCACACTCAAACAGGGAAAAACAGCTTCCAGTTATTTTTTTTGGTGCTCTGTATTTTTTAAGAGCACAAACCAAAGGGATCAGGTGATAAAACTTCTCTGTGAGGAAATTTTTTTGGGGGAAAGGGTTTTTGTTTTGCTGTGTAGAAAACTGGATGGATAAGTCTTCACTGGTGAGTCACCAGCATTTTCCAAGACCTGCCATATGGCAGGGAGGGATATACTCCCACACCTCTCCTCAGAAGTGCCCAAAGATTCATGATTCTGGCTGTTTGCATCAGCCCCCTGCATATAAATGTCTCAATAGGGAAAGAGAGGCTTCAAAGAAAACACAGAGATTAACCTCAAAATATTGGGCAGAAATGTTATGAGTTTGGAAACTTGCATTTGTGCCAAAACAGTAACTTTCTGGTGGTATTGCTTCAGGCCATAACTTTGCTGGCTAAAGGCACCTGGGCTTGTATTGGATGTATCTTTGTTCCTTCTTCACATCCCCAAATCCAAGCCGTGACATTCTCCTAAAAAAAAAAAGCTGGTTTGGCTCTTCCCCATCTTATTGTGTTTAGCTTTATCTCAAATGATTCTATTCTTTGCAGTTTCTGCAGCTTGAGTCCAGAAATTACTTACTGCCCTATATTTCCTGCAAACTTTTTTTTTTTTTTCTGGGATTGATTCTTTGCTTGCCAACTGCAATGTCTCTGGCACCAGGTGGATATAAATGGTAGAGTTAACAGTACCAGGAAGCGGTGTTTTCATAGTCTGGGGTTTGAATTCCTTTGGAGTTCTTTGGGGAAGCAGATTCGAGAACTGATGTGGTCACTTGGCTACTGTGCCTTTAAGAACTGAGAAATTTGGATGCTTCGTGCAGATGATACAGTGCTGGGCTTAGCTTGTCCTGTAGTCTTTACTCTACAGAGGCCACAGGGGCTCTTAAAACAAGCTGAATTTTTCCTCATTTACATTTACATCCTGAAAACTTCCACAAACTTTGGGTTTAAAACTGACGGTTGTGTGTTTACATATGCAAAATAAAAATCAATTATTTTCTTAATCACAAATATATGCCAGTAATTCTGTTGAAAAAAAGTGCTTGTGGCACACTCTCCGTTTTTCTGTTTAATATCCCAGCTGTTTTACTAGTCCACGTTTTTCTTCAAAATACTGAAAGTGAGAAAACCATGTTTCTACATAAAAGTGCTTGAAACTATTTTTGATTTAACTCAAAGGCGTTCAGGAGCAAGCAAATGCTGTCAAGTGTCTTCAGCCAGTAGATTTCAATTTGTATTTAATACTTGCATAACTTAAACATTGGCCAAGAGAATTTTAAGCATTTTTTTCCCCCTTTAATTTGACTTTAAAAAAAAAAAAAAGTAAAAAAGACTCCTCCTGGACTGAGATCTTGTATCTCAAGTTTCAGACCGAAGTAAACTTTTACAGCCGAGTTGTAAAATAGCAGTTTATGAGACAAACTCTGCCAAAACTTTAACTATAACTGTGCCAATGTGCCATTATAATAATCCAACAATAATCATGGTCCATTATATTAAATCACTCGCACAGACAAAGACTGCTAGCCTTTCCAAGTGGGGGAAAAAAAAAAAAAAAAAATGTTCCTTTCAGATCAGGGATAAATTCCAACTGAGAAGACCAAATGCTGCAGCCTTTAAGTAGTGAATACATTTACTTCTCCCCAGGGCTCAAATAACCCAACATTTGGTAAATGTTTAACAAGGACGAATTCTGCCTCCCATTTGCCCTTTTCTCATATACACTAGATTAACAAATTTAGTTTAACAAGACGATCTGTGTTACCCCCTGGTCTCCCCCAATTAGATCCTTCCTCCCGTTATTGGCTCATCATCCCAGCCCATTTGCTTGATAAGAGGACCCAAGGTAATTAGCTGCGTGGCAGAAAGTGTCTTACACAAGTCTCCCCCCAACACAAGAAGGTGCTTTTGCTGTTGCTCTTTCACTTTTTTTTTTCATGCCTTTTTTTTTAATGGGGATCTCCCATTTGCAGCATTTTGCAGAGGAGATTAAGGCAGCATGGCATGTCACTCTTGACTCTGGTTATGCCCCCCCTGCAGCACGTCAGGAGCTGAATCAAAGCCTCCGCAGGAATTCGCAAATCCAGCTTAGAAATCTCATATTTAGTCCCGGATAAATGGACGTTGTTGAGGACACAGTAACTGTAGGTGCTCTGGCAGGTTCAGGGGGCAGTGACAGGCCCCTGTGCAATTCCTCTGTTAGCCTTCTCCGTTTTCAGCTGGGTTTTGTCACGTTCGGATGCACTGTTGTCTCATGTTGTATCTGTCAAGCCGGATGGATGGCAAAACTGTATGAGTGGGCTCAGACTGACAAGCAGGTTTCAGATTTGGTGAAAGCTTTCCTGATTTTTTATTTATTTTTTTTTAGGTTTTGTTTGGTTTCTCTTTCTCTTCAGTTTGTAAAGTGGTTGGGAAAGGAATTTGGGGCTCTCCTGTTTTCTTGGGAACGCACTAGCAACTTCAGACCTACCACCTTTGTCATTCTCAAACTTAATGCCTGCAAGGTCAGGGAGGAGAGCAGAGCTAGGCTGGGAAGGACCTGAAGCCCACGTTGGTGACCTAAAGCACGCTGAGCAGCTGCATTTAATTCCAGAACTAGAGCTTCTACCTATGCAGGGGTGGTGACAGCTGGGAAAAATCTCTAATGCTTTTAACAGCCATCAGTGTCACTGATGAATAAAGCAACTTTCCGTGCCTTAATCGGAGGAAGGGCTTTGCTCCTGTCACTGAAACCTGCACAGAGGGTTCTCCTGTGTGCCATTATTGCCACTGCAGTGGTTTGTAGGGTCTCCCTGCCATCCAGAAGGGAAGGCCTGGTTGAAAGCTGGGCAGTGGTGTTGGTGTGTGCTGGAGGAGACCCAAAGCAGGAGCAGTGTGACCCTGCATTCCTCTGTGACCCCCTGAGTTTTGTCCCTTGGCTGGCACCGAGGGCTTCACTGACCCTGATAGTGCTGGAAAACTTAAATATCCCTGTCAAAAGAGCCCTTGGATGAGCTCAGGATTGTGGTGATGACAAGGACTGTGGTGGTCTGCTTTGTGGTGGGGTGACCCCTGTTATTTGGGTTGGTGGGCTCCCAGCTGAACTCCAAGCCATCACCATTCCAGGTGGCTTTTTTTTCTGTTTTCTGACAGACTGACCTTCAGGAAACATTCATTTTGGGACTTACTCTTGTCATTTGTCTCTGCCACCTCAAATTAGACGATGGCAATGTCAGGCTTTAGTCAGCCTGGCCATGGAAGCTGACGGTGAATATAATTTTATTTTTGTGTGATATCCATCACCAGGGGCTCAATGATGAGTTGCTTGCTGTACCAGGTGGGAATCGCACCATCTTCTTTGTGGGAGAGGTATCCTAGGAAAGCACAGCCATGTGTTTCCTTCAGCTTCACATAGAGAGTGATTTGGGACTTTACCCTCAGGTAAAGCAAGAACTTTGTCTGTGTCCATTTATCATTTTGGTTGTGATTGCAAAGGTGAAAGGTTTGGGGAAACTCCTCTGTGGGAAGGAATTTACCCACGAGCTCTGGAGATACATTTGCTTCTGAGGAGTTTTTTTGCACGAAAGGGTCTCCAGGTGAAGGTGTGTTTTATTTGCAACTGCATCCTTTAATTGCTGGCAGAGGAAAAAATTCTCACTTGTTTTGTGTTTTTATTAATCAAGCTAAATAGAATAACGCAACCTAGGTGCAAGAAGGCACCAGAGGGCTCATTTGGATAAATAGGACACTTCATTTTCAAGTTATTCCCACAGTCATTCTGCTGTTCTGAGGCACAAGGAGGGAAGAAAGAAAAAAAAAAACAAACAAAAAAACAACCCCACTCAAGTGCTTCAGTAACACCAAGAAAAATTAGTCAGTAGGAGGACTATGTAATAAAACTGTGTCACAAGATAATCACTCCTTGCTGATATACAAATTCCACAGCAGAAGCCTGTCCTTGTCACAAAGATGCAATTACCAATGTCTCAGTGGTTTGAACAAAAGGTAAATACCCAGATGATGGAGAGAAGAGCCAATAGTTCCATCCGCTCCTTAACCCTCTCCTTATGTATGTGTGTGTAATATTTCCCATTTTTCTCCACTGTCTTTCCGAGAAGGGGGAAAGAAAGGTATTTTAAGTGCCTGAGAAAAGAATAACCCCTATATAGAAGACATTCATTCATTTAAGGAATTACTGAAATAAAAAAAAAAAATTATGTTGTCTGGGTTTGACAGATCATTTTCACTTTGGGGGCTCATACATAGCAATGAAGTCAGATCCCCAAATTACTAATTGTACAGGTTCAGGCATTTCAAGGCACTGATGTGATTTCTTTACTGAAATCAGCTTTACCAATACCTGTCCACTCAACAGCTTTCCTGTCTGGCTGAGATGCTCTTTTAATAGAGGTTCAGGCAGTACTTGGCTCTGCAAAATGCCAAAAACGGTCTGAAAGTCCTCAAACTCCACTAAGGTTTGCAAACAGCACAAGAGGTACTCTAGACCTTGCAAAATATTCTTATGGATGTTTAGATGGACTTTATTCTTAACAAGATCACGGGGTGATTTTCTAGGCCTGAGAGTTTGCTGCAGCTCAGGAACATGGGGAAGGTTGAGAGCAGCCTCGAAGCAAAGGACCTACTTGGTTAGGATGGGATGGTTAGTTGACAAAGCCCTTCTTTATTCCCTGTCTGGCCCACTGATTTTTAGCTCTTTTGAAAGTCAATTACCCCAGTTTCTGTTCTGATAACATCTAGTGATAGAGCTAATGAGTGTCTTTGGAGCTGCTGATGTGTTACAGGCTGTTTAAGGAGCAGGTTGAGTTCTGGCTGAGCTGGGACCCCTTCAGATGTGCTTGAAGTCACAATGTGTTCAAACAAGCTGTCTGGGGCTGTCTGCTTCTCCCTGAAACTCCCTGAGCCGAGCCCCAACCCCAGACTAAGTGTTGATCTGGTTTAGTGGTATAAAATTGAGGAGATACATAAAGGAGTCTGTCATTGATCCTTGCATCTGGAGCTACGCTCCCTGTGGAGGTACAGAAGGGTCAAAGAGATGTGGAGCCCTCACAGTTTCTCCAGAGCACATAATTTCATTGTTTCCCCTAAAAATGAGCAGTGCTCTGGGGATGATGTTCCATGGTTCTGGGGACAACCATGTGTTTTGTGCCACCAGGCCAGCAGGAAAACTCGTGCCATAAAGTTGATCTCGTGCCCAGGGAAGGTGCTAGAACCTGTGATCCTCCAGAAAGACTGACAGGAAGTTTTCTGGGTCTGTTCAGAGGTTGTTTAAATGCTCTCCCATAAAACTGGGTTTTGCCTGAGAAAATGGTGTGAAGTATCTGGAGGGAAATGCAGAATTTCCACTCTCTCTCCGTGTCCTATATGAAATGGCAACTTTCCAGTGTCACTTGTAAATGATCTTTCCCTTGGTGTGCAACTAGATGCCAGAGAATTTGGTATAAGCTTTTGCATTGCACTGTAGGCCATGAAAACATCTCCTTAAAAATCTCCTTTTTTGGTTGCGAGAGAGCAGCTGTCTAGTTCAGTGGGTAAGGCTGGCCCATCTTTGCCTGTTTTTATGGGTCTCTTTTTAGGTAGAAATTCAAAAATACCTTCCTCTTAACCACTTCCAAAAGGTCAGTGGGAAAGTGCTGCTTTACCAGTTACACAAAACACTTTTGGGGATGGGGAAGAATCAGGAATGAGTTGTCCTCTACTTTTCTCATGGCAAACATATTCAAGACCAACAACTTTCTCTCTGCTCTGCTGTGAAAATGCCATTAAACTAGTTTTAGTCTCTCCTTTTTTTGCTATGGGATTTTGAGGCAAACCCATATTTCAGGCAAGCTTTACTGCTAGCACCACATCCTGCTGAAACCTTGTAGACCTCATCAGCTAGTCCCCAGCTATCCAAAGGCTTGGGAAGCCTGGGAACAGGGATGGAGCTCCCTGTTCCTCAGAGCGCTTTTGCACAACTCTATTTTTGGCTCTTCGCTTGCTCAAATGAAACTGTCTGATTAAGTAACACATAGGAAATAGATTTCAGTCCAAGTCTGAATCACCAAGCTATTAATTTTTTAAAAAGTGGTGGGGTTTTTCTTTCTTTCCTCAAAATCCTTGCTCGCTCCTTTCCATGCTAGCTTTCCCCCAAGAGGGACACTCAGGAAGTTTGTTTGGATTAGGTGTGAACTCTCAGCGTTTGAGCTGTGTAGACACCCTTGTGCAAAATGAATGCTGCCTGAAGTTGGCTTGGCTTTGAAAATGGGTTTAGTCCACCCTAGGTCTCAGTAAGAATTTTCTTGCTGAGATATAATTAGCTAATTAGCTGATTTGACTAATCCTTCTTTAAAATTAATTTGGATTGCTTTTCTTGGCTGTCCCCAGAGAGACATAAGTTCTTAGCTCTCCTAGTAACTAATGCCATCACTTTCTGGGATGGACACAGTGCTTCTGCAGCATCCCAAGTTTTGAGCCCATTGGGATGGGGAAATAAGAATTTGTATAATCTAATCTAAACTCACCACCCATTCAGCCTGTGCAGTTCACTTCCAAAATTATTACTGGAGCTGGGACTTGTATTTCAGGTACATCATTTTTCTTGAGCAATCAAGGCTCTGATTTCAAGAGAAACCATGAGGTGGAAGGTCTTTGAGTCCTTCTCAAATTGCCAGGCTTAGGTGCTGGGTGCAAGTTTAGATTCTCTGACCATGCAGTCCAAATCAGAATATTTCAATTAATAAATAAATTTGATGTGGCATCAGTGAGGATGTTAGATCTCAGCCTAGACCAGGGGAGTAAGAAGCATCTGGACAGAATGGTCCTTGCCTGCTTGTGTAAGGTCTGATGAATTGTAGCACTTGATTCCATTCCTGAACCATTAATTTTTGGGGGTTTTGGTTGGTCGTTTTTGGTTGGGTTTTTTTTCTGGAATGCACTGAAAACGAGCTGGAAATGGGTCGATGGAATACACATATTTGAATGGAGAAAGGAAAAAGAGATTAAACCAGATGAGGTTCCTCTGAGTTAATTGTGTCCCGAGTATTGTTATCAGCATTCCCCTATCCAATTGGAAGAATGTGATGTGTAATGTTCCACAGCTATCTGTCCTGCTTCCAGCTCTGTTCAGTGCTCTCGTTAACGACTTGCACAGCGCAGTACAGAATATGCTTATTAAAATTTGCAGACAACACCAAGTTACAAAGGGCCTGCAAATGTGCTAGGGGACGGGATTAGGAATTTAGAAGGGAATATAGAAATGGAGGAACTGGTAAAACAAAACAAAACAAAAAAAGTGTAAAATTCAACTGGGGACTAAGTTCACAAGTAATTGCATGACCATGGGATGGATAATGTGCAGGTGACAACACTTTAGAAAAGTTTTGGTGAATTATAGTTAGATCACAAGATGAATGGAAATTTAACCCCACAACCAGGCACATCACAGTATTCCAGAGGAAAGCAGACCTTGTAACTGGAACTCAGTAGGCATTTACCCCTCAAGACACTGTTATGTCACTTGGCACTGATAAGGTGTCGACTGGGTTTGCTACTATTCTTCAAAGTTGGAAAGATTTTGAATAAACACTGGGAATATTTATTGGCCTGGGGGAAATGGCTCAGGAGGAGAAATTGGAAAAAACTACAATTTTCTTGTCTTCTAAGGGACACTGAAGTCAGGCATAAATACTCTCTAAGTACATTAAAGACTTGAAAAAAAAATTCAGGTTGTTACCTCTTTTACAAGTTTGCGTTGGGGCCAAAATCACGGCAGGAGAGTTCCAGATTAGATGCTAGGAAAATTTCCCCAGAAATAATGGTGGCATTGGGTTAGAGCAGATTGCCTGGTTGAGGCCATGTAGTTTCTTTTATTGGTGGTCAGTAGAAACAGCTAAGAAAAGAGCAGTGAAATTAATATTAATAATCCCCTGTCTTGTGGGATGACTGAGGATTTCTTGGGGTCTTTTTTGGTGTGGGGATTTGAGAGCAATCAGTACAGTACTACTGGAGTAATATCCAGGGCTGTGCTTACTCAACTGGATATTTATACTATGATTTTAATCTTTGCAGGTAATTAGTTTAATTATTTCTAGACTCTCTCTGAGTAGCTAGGTCAGGATCGGGACCTTCCGAGAGCAGCTCTGTTGTGTACACAGGGATACCTGCTTTTCAAATCCATGGCTGTTTTTTATGGAGCTTTATTCCCAAGCACACTGCAAAATCTAAAGAGGATCCTGGACTAGAATTCGGCAATATTTTCGCTGTTAAATATAGGAAATAAAATTATATTAATTAAATTATGATTTTTTTTTCTGTATTAAACACATCTAGAGCAATAGGCCAAGCTCCTTGTTCTCTTATCACATCCCTTCTACAGCTGTTACCTCTACATAAAACTACAAGGGAAGGGTAGGCAGGTAGGATGGAGGACCCCAAAATCATCTTTTTCCCCTGTGATGTGAAGATAGAATCCTGAAGGTAGAATCCTCTCCATCAGCACACATCTGGAAAATGCATTGCAGTGTTTTGAAAGAGAAGGCTGGGAGAGGGGTCACAGTTATGAGGCAAATGCCAAATTATATTCTTTAATTTATTACATTAAAGCATTTGAAAACTTGTAAATTTCTCCAATTTTAATCATCTTTGGAAATACTGTTTTCTCCACAAATTCAAGCTTTTTCTTGGCTTTTATGCCTTCAGAGTGGACAGGCACTTTACTGCTTGGGACAGCAGTTATGAAGAGGAGACAATTTTTCTGCATTTTGGAATAGTGAGTGAGTTTGGAGCAGTCATTTGAATGGTTCATTATGTGTGCATGCACCTCTGCGTCTAAATAATCACAGTAATTTCCTTTATTCAGTTCTTCAAAGTCCCAGATGAAATCTGGATTTCACTACAGTTAAATGCATGTAATTCAAGATACAAAAAAAGGGAAAGAAGCATTTACTGTACAGATGGGGAACTGAATCACACAGAACTAAGAGACTGTCCAAAAATAATACAAAAAAAACCCCGAGGCAGAGCATGGATCCAAGCCTGAACTTTGTGATATCTCACTCAAATCCCTAATTACAAGGCTGTTTTTAAATTTCCAAGTTGTTCTCCTCTACATAACAAGTGTCATCACTTAGGCCTTTAACCATTTTGTTTTTAAATTAAACCTCTCCTCGCTCTGCTGGAACACAGAGCTGGAACCACTGGTGTGACTAACTGGAAAATGATGATTTCACACCAGAGCTGGGGAGATGTCGCCAAATGGATGGGAACCAGTCTTGCATCAGGCTCGACCCCGTGAGGTGTCACGTCAAGAAGTGCCACATTGCTGCCTCCCTGCACCTTTGTGATGTATCCGACACTTGTCACCTCAGCCCTTGGTGTGACTCTGGCCAGGATCCTTGGCTTGGGACACGGAGGCCAGCTGTGCTCTTTGGGAAGTGCCATCGTGGGAAGCTGGAGCTGCAGCCAGTGTGGGATATCTGCATTGCTCCTGATATTCTTGAGTCCCTCCTCTTTGCTGCTCTCCCTTTTTTTTACCCCCAGCTCTCGCTTCCCCCGGATAATTTAAACTCCAGAGATCTGATGAAAATTTCTACTCAGCGATTTTTTTTTTCTCCCCTTCCCCCACCATGCTTTTAATCATAGGAGCTTGTTCAGGGAGAAATATGTGCTATCTCAGAGACGCATGTGGGTGTGAAAGAGTGAGCTTAGTAAGGCCTTTCTTCAGGTTAAGAAAACAGCAAACTCGTTCTGTGACATTCTCTCATCCTCCGGTGACCTGTGCGAGGCACAGGGAGTGTTGTACATACACCTGAAGCTAAAACAAAGCTGGAAAACATCTAAAACACTGCAGTTGTTGGGTGGGGTTGGAGTGAATTGAGCAGGTGCATACCAAAGCAAAATTATCTTGGGTTGTGTTCCTGTCCTGTTTCATAATCGTTAAAGCAGGTTCGGGGGATAGAAAACTTCCAAGAAAAAGGGAAAGGAGAGTGGGGAATGGCAGTTCAGGAGTCAGTGGCTTTCCTGGAATCAGCCCAGTGGTTGCTCCTAGCTGCCTGCTTGCCAGGTTTTGGCAGAGATTTAGAAGCTGGGTATCTGTTGACTGTCAGGCCAGCGCTGTCAGTCACCTACGTTCAGGTTAATGCTTCAGGGAGCTGGCCAAACTCCAGGGGATAACTCGCCTAAATAAAGATATCATTGCTCTTTTCTTGGAACTGGATGTTCTTCCCTCCTCCCTCGGTCTTTTGCTCCTTCTTTGTGCTGCTGTTGGAAAAACGAGATGGCTTTGCACAACTTGGAGGATGTTACAGACGGAAATTTCACATCCCTGCAGGGAAGGAAAGAAAAAAAAAATGGCTTAAATCTAGAAACTTTAAAATTAAGACTGACCCAGATTAATGTGTGTGTGTGTGTTTTTTTCAGAACAGGATGAACTGAACAGATAGGCTGAAAAATGCAGTGAGTAATATGTGCAAACTCAAGCCTTTGGTATGCAGCTTAATCTGGCACAGCACCCAACTTGCCTGACTAATCTGCTTTATGTCAGCATGACAAGGTTTGTTGGAAGTGATGATATCTTTTAGTAGACAAAGTAATTTAGTTGCCTATCTATTAGTAGTATTAGACAAGGTTTCAGGCACATAAGCCCTTCTGCAGACCACCTGAAAGCTGAAAAGGAGGCGTCACCTTTGCTTTTAGCTGACCTGTGGAAACAGTTGGGAGCTTAAAGCTTGCCTGCTCTCTCAATCTTTTCTGCTTAGTCTTATGAAGGATTTATTCTAACTTGTCTGCACGATGTCTAGAGACTACCTTATCCACCCAAGAGTATAATAATTTCTTTCTTTCAGATGTTACTCTGTGTTAACGGGAAAAAACTCAGAAACAGCTGGGCTTGGGGTGGGGGTTAGGTTTTGGGGTACTCAGATTTTCTTTGCTGGTCATCTGCTCTGTGCTGTGCTTATTCTGCGTTGTCTTAAAATCAGAGCCTCTTGTGATGTCTGAATTTGTGTATCCAAAGGAGATGTTTAAAGCCAGCAACCGCTATTGAAAAGCACAGATTTAGAAGTTAATTGTGATAAGATAAAGGACAATAAATTAGTTAAGTCGCTCTTCCTCTGTGGCGATTGCCTTCAGCGAAGAAGAGGAAGAAGAAATGAAGTTACTTAGACACTTGCCTGTGTTGTAGATTAGAAGTGATGAAGTCAAATAGCTACCAAATGCTTTGCAAAAATATCAAAATCTAGCAGGCGAGTCAAGGAATCCGAATACTCAAACTGAAGCCGAAAAAGAAAATAATGAAAACCATCCTCTCCCATGAATAGTTTTGGTCCTCATTATAGATTAGTAGTTTTGTGAGATGATGTAGAAATGTTCCTTATTATCACAGCTTTATTGCCTACCTCTGTACATCTGTTCCAAAATTCATTTCAAAATGGCCAGACATTTCAATAATCCGGCGTGGCTTGGAATTTTCATATTGTTTCTGCTGCGTTAAAATCTGGAATGGAAAGCTGGTACTTTCAAATTTACAATTGCACAGACCGTACAACATCTGGGTAGCTTTGCTCTATTGCTTTCCCTGTTCCTTTAAATTTAGGCTGAAGTTATGATGTGCATGAAAGGCTAAGGACCTTGTGTGTGGCAGGTGTTATTTCAAGCTGACAAAAATTCAGTAATATGTTCGTTTTGCTTTGATACGGCCTTTTTACGAAAGTGCATAAAACTCTGGTTCAAACCTTGGCAATGTAGTTTTATTTTGAAAACAGGCAAATGGGGAATCTTCTGGACTAGGAGAAATTAACAGTCAACTCATATACGTGCATGTGTTTGTGTTTATTTAAAAATATAGTCATGAATTTGTTCCCTAAGAAGTTACTTATTATTATTCCCTACAATTAAAGCTTCTCTTTTCTGTTGAGATGCACTTTCTGGAGGATCAGTAAAATGTTTTGGGCTCTTGTTTTCCAAGAACGATAATGTTGAGGCAAATTGCAAACTTCTTATATATATATTATATATAATACATAAAACACATTATATACATGTAGATTCCTTAGAAATGTCTGGATTCATCACTCATCATTGGCAGTCCAACAGCCATAATTAAAGTGATTTTTGCAGAGGAATCTTTAGCAGAGTGAAACACCCTGGTTCTAGTGGTCCATGCTGAGCTTTGCTGCCTTACATGAGCTAAGACATAATTGATATATGGCTTTTCTGCCCCAAAACATCCATGGCATCCTAAATATAGTCTGTATAATAAGATCTCTTTAGCCTTCAGGGTTGGTGCTTGTATTTCTATTTAGAAACAAACAAACAAAAAAATTCCAAACCAACAACGACCCCAGGCCCTCCCAACCTTCCCAAAATCATAATTCATAAATGTGGGAAAGGATGAGAACTTTATGTGCATCATCCCCATGTCTGATTGAACCGAAATCTTCGGGGAGGTTTTTAAATGCTGCACACCTGAACCTTCTGAATGAGTCCACGGGGTTTTCTCTATTGTTGTTCGTGTTCAGCAAGAGGAAGAAGAATTTTTGGGAAAACTGTGCATGTAACTAAATCCCAGCTTGATGGTTTTACTCCTTAATCCTTTGGAATCCCTGTAACCCCCTCTGAGAGACATATGGGAGGGTGCCTGTGGCTGGAACGTTGGTTAAAAGCCCCATCCCAGTTGTGTTTGGCATTGCTCTTGAGGTGGGTAGAGTGCTATTTTGCCAGAACAGGTCTGATCAAGCTGCATTTTCAACCTGACCTTCTCCTCACCTCTAATAACTTCCTGGTTGCTTGGTCAGAGAGAGATTTATGAGCAAGGACAAAGTGTGATGTGTGTCTGTCCCAGCAGCCAGGGAAACCAGAAAACTTATTAAGGGAGGAGGGGGGGGGAAAGGAGAGAGATAGAATGAGAGGGGAGAGAGGCTGAATGTGAGTCTGGGTTTCAGACAGAAGCACCTCAGCTTCTGGTCTACTGTAATTACCCAGCCACTGAAGAAATAAAACGTTGAAAAATCAATTTTATAAAAAAATCAATGTTTTAAGCAATCTGAAAAGCTCTCGTAATGTTAAATCCCTCTACCATGTACACGTCCAGAGTCCTGATCACCTTCAAAGTATAAGTGCTCCAGAAACTTTAAATTGCTCTGCACAGAAAAGGCTCTGAACCCCCATTTCACTCCCAAATGGAAGCAGTCCCGAAAATGTGAGGCATACCAATAATCTTTAAATAAACCTCTCTGCCAACCCTGCCCATGCTTCCATGAAGTTCATACGTCTCAGAGTTTGTGTTTTGTTTATATTGCAAAAAAAATCTACTTATAATCTGTAAAAATGATTTTTGTCTACTATAATAAAAGATTCTTTTTTAAAGTCAAAAATACGAAGGGTTTTCTCAGGTTTTTAGTTACTGAAATGGTGAATCTTTTCCCATTAAGAGTTTCTCTATTTGTTCCTGTATTTAGTCCAGGCAAAAAAGTACGAATTGATGAGTATAGCTGTTATCATTTCCTAACTTACAGCTCTGTGCAGAAAGTGATTTTACATTGAATTGTAATTTCATTCACAAAGGGCTTTAGACCTTATATAATTAAAATACCTCAATCCTCTTCAAATTAGAAAAGCAAATTGTTACATATCATAAGTAGGTGCTTTTCACTCTAATGACAGTCACTTAGATGATTTATGACATACATTATTTTATATCAAAGTACAATGAAATAGGCATTACCAAAGGTAATCTCAGTAATGTCTGAAAAGGGATCTCAAACCTCAGCGCAACAATGAATGCAGTATTTAAAATGCAAAACCCAAAGACATTATTATGGTTTTGATTTCTTATGCCACAGCTTCTCCTGATCTGTTATATTAGCACAGCAATACAAAGGGTGTTTTGGATGTATTTTGCTAAGATAACAGACGGGGAAAAAATGAAATATAAAGTCAGGTTTTATGCAGGAATTGTTATCAAAGGGATGATAAAGTAAAACTGCATAATCGCAAGGAAAAAAACAATTGATGGTGTACAAACCGAAATATATTGAGCCCGTGGAATATGCTCATTTTCAGCTTTTAAGCCCTTGCATTATTAAAACACGTAATAAAATAAAATGCTCGGATAATGTATAAACAAATCAGAATAAAGCAGCTCCTTGAATATGATTATTTTCATATTTCCGTATTCTGCAGGAAGATTATCCCTCCTCTCCTCCCCCACTCGTGCTGCAGTGACCCATTCCAGAGTCAATGGTGAGAATCCCGGTGTCCTCTGTGTCCTTTGTGGCGGGCAAACGCTGCATCAGAGGCAGGGACAAATGGCTGTAAATGAGAACAAATGGCTGTAGGTTTGCCAGGAATACCTTTGTGCTGGAGATGAGGGAAAAAATGCCTAACCATCTGAAGTGCGAGACTGGAGAAAACTTCCTTCAGGAATAAATTGGATTTTTTTTAAAAGAATTAACTAATTAAGAATCTGCATTGGTTTTAAGTGAGAAATCGAGATCTGAGGTGGTTGCCTGCAGTGTTTTAGGGCTGATTGTGGGATCCAGGCTGCAGCAGCAGCCTTGCAGAGATTTTCCTGTGCTGGTTGCTGAATGGGTGGACTTGTCTGAAGTAAGGAGGTCCTGGTGTGTGAGGGTCCAAAAGTCATAAAGGCAGATGGAAAGGTTGTCTGAGCAAGCAAATAAATGCCAGAGCTGCTTGGTTTGGGGTGAGTAATTGCCAGGGTTTCAACAGTTTTGGTGTATGGGCTTCACAGGGACAGAGGAGTGAGCACCAGGGACCCCACAAGGATGACTAAAGGGTTGGGAAACCTGATTTTCTGTGAAAAGTAAGGAATGCCCGGCCTTGTCAGCTTGAGGATTATGGGAGACTCCATCACCTGCTGGGAGAGCACTCAGAGGGAGCACAAAGCCCCTGTTAGATCTGCCAGATCCCAGGGCAGCCTTCAGAAGGGGTTCTGAGAGACTTCCCAGCCTGTCATCCCGTTGTCCCCCACTCTGTCCCCCAAACAATTTCTGGTGGAGCTGGACCCACTCAGCCTCAGAAGGGGTTCTGAGAGACTTCCCAGCCTGTCATCCCGTTGTCCCCCACTCTGTCCCCCAAACAATTTCTGGTGGAGCTGGACCCACTCAGCCTCAAAACATATCAGGATGGAGATCATGAACTTCCCAAGGGCTGAGAGGGAAAGGCAACGTGTTGTTCCTCACGAAAGACGTTCGAAAGGAGATGTCAAGCTTTCTGAGAGAGATCTTTCCCAGGAATCAGCCCTCAGAAAGGCTGTGGCCGTGCCAGCTGAGCATGTTTGTCCCTGATGGCTGCATAATCGATGGTGTTGTGGTCTGGTGCTCACTGACTGAGCCCCAGCCTGAACGTGCTCAGCAGTTTGCCTCTCATTTGCGTCAGCATCTAAATAAAGATGAATGCCATTTTTTTTTTTTTCTTCTCCCCCTTCTCTTCTCAAGATGGGCTGTTAATTTTATAACAGAAGAGCAATCTAATGACTTATATAATTAGGAGCATGTTTTTAAAAATTTCGGAGGACTTTTTTTTTTTTTCTTTTCACTGTTCAGCTGCCACAATTAGGGAGAAAACTGTAAAGGTTCTTAGCACTGAGGTAAATTCAGGGTTAGAGCATGGTACTAATTACACCATAGCTGTGGGTTTGATCCCTGTACAGACCATTCACTTAAAGGGTGGACTTGATGATCCTTGTGAGTCCCTTCCAAGTCAGAATATTCTGTAAGATGGCAGCAGCCAGATTTCAAAAGCACCCTGGAACAGCAAGAGTTCCCCTTTACTCAGAAAATCTGGTCACAGTTTTACGTGCCAAAATGGAACCTTGGGGGTTTGAAAACATAATAAATTCACATTTCGTTTTTGAATAGAATTCCTTTCCAGTGCCTGTGCTTAAAGTGCTGCTTGGAATAAACACTGTTGGCAGGAAAAAAAAAAACAAAACCAAACCAACATCTATCTTGAGGATAATTTCATATTTAGCCCTGACAAGCTGTGGTCAGTCAGTCCTGGCTCGTTGTGCCACCCCAGTCTTAGCTGAGAAAGTGGAGATAGTCATCTACAGGGTTTCAGTCTGGCTCATGTTCCCTGCTGCTTCACAGCTGGAGTATCCAAAGCTCTTCCCATTCCCCTGATTTTTCCCACCCAGATGAAGGGCTTGAGCATTTTGCATGCTTGCAAAATCTCTTCTGGTCAGTGCTGGAAGAGGGTGAAGGGTGTGAAGGCAGAAGCTGCAGTGCTGCTTCTTGGTGGGTGCAGAAGTACTTCCATGTGTCTCAGAAGCATTTTCCTACTTTCAGTGGTTGATATTTTGATCTGCCCAACTCCATCAATGTTTCCTGCTTAGTGAGTGAGATAATAATAGGAAGGAATTCTTCCCTGTGATGGTGGTAAGGCCCTGGCAAAGGTTGCCCAGAAAAGCTGTGGATGCCCCATCCCTGGAAGTGTTCAAGGAAAGGCTGGATGAGGCTCTGAGCAAGCTGGTCGAGCAGAAAGTGTCCCTGCCCATGGCAGGGGGTTGAAACAAGATGGTTTCTAAGGTCACTTTCAACTCAAGACTCTATGATTCTGTGAAAAATTCAGCTTGATAAACATTTGTGCTTCTGGATGAAGTGTTTTACTCTGGGGACAGTTAGGAAGAAAAGTGGAAGGGATCTTTCCTGGATAACAGCAAACGGTCATGATGGGCATGGTTAAAGATTCAAGCCTGACCAGTCTCTATCTGCATTCTTTGGTGGATCCAAAGCTGGATTCCTCCTTGTAACTCTTTTTTGTCCTGCTATGAGCTCCCCTGGTGTGGCAGGTGGGATTTTGAAAGGTCAATGGTTATATGAACAAACCAGCAACTGTAATCGTGGCCTTGTGCTTAAAAAGAGAATTTTTTTTCCTACTCTGCCTTTGCCTGAAAAAGCTTCAGTGACTGAAATATGTGCAAAGCTCAGAGCTCCTGAGCAGACGTGCTCTTCTGGGATCTCCTGATGATGATGGTGTGGAAAAGAGCCGGGAAGAAAACTCCTGGGGTGGGGGGCGGGGAGGAGAATGTAATGTGAAGGTAGGAAACCATTTAGAACTGATGAGTGCACCTTGGGCAGCAAGAAGAGGGACTTGTTAATAACAGTGGTGAAGCAGTTTGACATGGATAAACTGGATTTTGGGATGAAGGGGCTGCTATCATTTTAAAAAAATATTTTAAAAAGATTCTGTTAAGTGTGGTTTTCCTATTGCTTTCTGTAGAGCCGTTACCTGTCAGTTGCTGGTTTCCATGTTTAAAACTATTTTCTCACTTGAGACTTGGAGATTCAGTTCCATTGCTATTAGCTCTGTAGAAATTCCTGCTGGAGAAACTGTGGAAAGATCGTGGTGGTGTTTTTAAGGTATGATGGAATATAGCAGGTGTAGGAAATGCATAGAGCAACAAATTCCATAATAAGGGTTTCTCTTCTGTTTTACCAAAGAGGAAAAAATATAGCAATGAGCTCTTGGGGTTAGGATAACACTGTGGGATTGAGGTTGAAGGAGGTGCTTTTCTGGGCTATGTGGGGAAGCTGAAATCAACACTTACCTAATTCATCTGTTTCTGTGGGGAGAAGGATGCTCATGTGCCAGATGGTGGGTCCAGAGGTTCAGAACTGCCTGTCCTCACACAGAGGCACTTTGTCAGGTGTATGCTCTGCCTGGGTGCTTCTGGGGCATTTCCTGTTATTCCAGCACGGACTTACATGACTTTTTGTCAAGGTGTGTTTGGCGAGAACTCTTTACCATTGGATGATCCAGAAGCAGGACATAACCTCTATGCTTGGACTATTTAGGACTTTTAATTCATCAGTCCTGCTTTTCTTGGGTCTTATTTTTTGTTGTTTTTCATGAACTCACCTGCCCTATTTTTAATATCCTCATCCTCCAAAAAGATAGAGTACAAAAAGCCCAGCAAATTGCTCTAAGCAGTGAAGTTTTGTAGTTTTGTACTTGTAACGTGAGACATCCTAAATGCCCACGTGGATTTGCTGGGCACTGCCCTTTGTTGCATCCAGCTTTTGTGCAGGAGAGGTTGGGGGCATCTCACAGCTGCCTACAAAGCCTGTGCTCTTTCTAACTCAGTCCCAGCTGTGTCTGCAAGAAAGTTCCTACTTTCTACCCATCTCAGCCAAATACTCTGTACTCTGATCTTTCCCTGAGCTCTCCTTGGCTCCTTGTCCTCCAGCCATGCTTCCTGTGGAAAGCAGAAGGGGAGGAGGCAGCTGCATTGGTTCTTCTTGGATTCAGGCTGTTCTGCCCTCAATCTGCTGCAAGGGATGTCCCCCTAGAGGGGCCAAAATTCCTTCCTTCCCAGGTTATTCCAAACCCTGCTGCTTCTGGGCTGCCCCATATGCCATAGAGGAGAGAGGTGGGTCATGGGGAATCTTCCCTGGTCCGTCTGCTCCAGGGTTTCTGGAGAGTCATGGAATCCCAGTCACTATTCAGTGGCCTGCATTATCCCTGAAATTTGGGGAGCAGTTTTCACCTGCTCCAAAGGCACTGGGCTACACCCCCCTGGCCTGTCACACCCACAGGGCCCAGGAGGCAGAGTGGGTCTCCATGGAGTGGGGAGAGCTCCACTGATTTCTGCCTTGATACAGCACTATTCCTCTCACCTTGCTTGGGTGCCACGCTGCAAGTGATTTTGAGAAGAAATAAGACGTGTCCTTGCTCCAACAGGATATAAAAATGACTTTATATTAGACAGTCTATATTTTATTGAAGTTTGCTTCGTATTAGTGTCATAGAAGGCCTTGATTTCAATATAACAATATGGAAGTGCACGTGTAATTTGTCCTCTGATCACATTAATGCTAAGCCACTGTACATGGTAGTAATGTTAAACTAATGTGACAGAATAATACAAGTATAAAGTGATGTAAAACCATTAATATTATAGAAAGTTATTCGTTTTATACAAAGGATTCTGAGGAGTAATTTGAATAAAAATTCCTCGCCTCTCCCTCTGATCTAGCTGAGCTACTTTGATCAAAAGATAAGCCCGATCAACAAACCCACTATTAGCTGATTTCCATACAATGACTTCTCCTTCTCGCTCCTGCTCGTGCACGGCTCAAACCCAGCTCTCTGCTCTCGGGAGCAGTGCTCTCCACAGCACCTGATCCTGAGGAGGGGATGTGGGATCAGAGGTGAAGCAATTTATTGGCAACCTGGCCCACTTGGGCACGCACGTTTCCCCAGCCAAGTTTAAAGGGCACGTAAGGCTTTAGCGAATTGAGCCGTAAATGTTTAATTGCGCGAGTTGCTCCTCGAATACAATAGCGGGGCAAGTCGCAAACCACTAGCAAAAAAAAAAAAAAAAAATTGACTGTGTGCTGAGTGTAAAAGCAACCTTCCTTCACAGCAGATTTCAGTTTTGCAAACTTTGGGTCCCTGATTGAACAAAGTAGGGGCTGGATGATATCAAGACGTGCTTTCCCCCTCGTTTGATCAGATCACTGAGGACGGCCGACGAGAATAAATAGTATGTGAAAAGCCAGATTTCCAGTGAAATTAAATGAAAAGTTATAAGGCTGTGGTTTCAGGGACGGCCTGTCTTTTGTGGTTTTTGGTTGAGTGTGTTTGTCAGATTTTTATAAGAACATTATTGCTTTAAGAAAAAAAAAAATTTAAAGCCTGAGAAATTACTCTCAGTCTAACGAGTTCTTTTCCACTGACTACAGACATCATTAGGGGATGGCTATAGCCCGAGGCTGTGCATGAACTTTTTCTTCTAACTGTACACTTTATGTATAATTTAGCTTTCTTGCCTAAATTATTCAAGCAAATAGTGAGTGAAAATAATGGAGTTCACTGAAACCTTCCACAGTATTAAAATAAAACAGTTTTTTACGTTGATTTGAATTTTTAAGCTTTTTAATCACGGATTTCAAATGGAATACGCATTGTCTTCAGCTCTTCCCTGCTTGTCCCTCTGTGCCTTTTTTTTCAGTAAAAGGAAAGAAGAAAGGAAAGGAACTTCAGCAAATACCCCATTAATTAATAAATGTTACTTATGACTACTGGAAGTAGAAGTAATGGTAATTAAGAAAAACCTATACATATAGAAAATACATTCAGCAAGTGTTGAACTACAGACTGTTATCTCTTTCACCCCTAATAAGGTCAGTGCTTAAATACTGTTGAGTTGCTTTAAGCTGCAGAATACTGTTAGGGAGCTCTGTGTAATAAGGCTAAACTCTAAAAGCTAACACAAAGGCCATGATTATTTCAGATAATGTTTTTCTAGCTCAGTATCAGCCTTCAAAAACATTTTCCTTTGGAACCTAGGGGGTCGATCCTATACGAGGAGATTGGTACATTTTCAGGAAACCCTGCAGATTTCTTCCAGGTGAAGAATCAACACTTTAAATATTTACTATTGTAGCCAGTCCTCTGCAATCTCGTGCCTTGAATTAGTTTTATAGGGTACTGCTGATGCTGTTACTAATGTGGTAAGGATTATGTCTGAATCTGAATGGATTCACTGACTGCATGCCATCATGAAAACATACCCTGTGAAAGTTAAGGGATCTCAGCAATATCTGCAAGCAGGCTCTACCATTCCCCAGCTTTGGGTGCATTGTGCTTTCACTGGGTGCCTGTTAGAAGTAGCATAATGATGATTTTCCACATATGATGGGAAAGGAATGATGATTTTCCATATATGATGGGAAAGTAGCCATGTCTAGGCACCTGCTCTGGTTCAAGATGGGATTGGACTCTGCAATCCCATTGCAGACCAGCCACTAGTGAGGAATCTCTGGGATTCTGACCATGTTCTCAGTGAGAAGCATGACGTGAGGCAGAGATATAGCTTTAAAGTATAAGTTTAAAGTATAGCTTTAACTGATTTCCCCCACACATACACAATAACTAATGTCTGTGGTTAGTCAGTGGGCTTTGGGTTAATCCCAAGAACTCAAATGTCTGACCTCTCTGAGTTCCTGATGCAGCTGCTGTCACCCAGCTCTGCTCTTGTGCAGTGTGGCAGCTCCTGGATCCAAAGTACTTTTTTATTCACACTGCAGCAATGCCAGGCCCTTTGCTTCAGGAGCTTTCCCCCAGTCTGAGGTTGTATTTCCACACCTGAAAAGGAGGTTGGATTGTTTGAAAACAAAATAAAACCAACAGTGTGTCTTTGGTGGCATTTTTAAATTTATGATTCTATGACAAAGAAATACCCCCGGAGTGACAATCTTCAGTGCTTGGTCACAGCCCTCCTCAAAAACCACAAAGCAAACCAACAGAAAAGAGTAAAGATGAGTTTGATGAACCTTTTTGTGAATTTTGCAATTCTCCTGCTTTTTTTTTGGCAATTATTGGCATAGCACAGGTAGGAGCAGGCAAAGATATTTGGAAACCAATAATAAT
>VXBN01007626.1:21749-32330 GCA_013397395.1 Sinosuthora webbiana | reverse complement strand
CCCCCCCCCCGTTGCATAGACAAAGGTACTCCTGGGGAGATTCGGGTGCACGGGGCAGGACGGGCTCCTCCTCCTCCTCCCGCCAGGAGCGTCCTGGGACTGGCCCAGCCGAAGCTGGCGCCGCAGGGGCTGCCCCAGCAGCTCCCCCGTCACAGCATGTCCGCGTCCTCCATGCTGAAGCTGCTCCGGCGACTGCTGGCCTTGGAGGCCTCGGGGGACATGGCCGAGAACAGGGGGTCAGAGGCCAGCGGCAGCATCGTGTCCTGCATCAGCATCAAGTCCAGCTCCTTCTTGGAGAGGGATGGGAAGGAGGAGCTGTGGCCGGGCTCCAGGCTGTCCGGGAAGCCCTGGGAGCCGTCGTCGAAGCTCAGGCTGTGGGTGAAGTCCAGCTGGTGATAGGGAGACTGGGGCGGCGCGGGCGGCGCCGGCTGCGCCTGCGACTCGGGGTCCAGGGACGGCAGCAGTGGCTCCAGGGTCCCCTCGTCCCCGCTGGCCTCTTGCTTCACCACCTGCTGAGCCAGCTCGGCCACGTTGACGCCCGAGGGCGAGGAGGTGGGCAGCCCGTGGACACGTGCCTGCATCTCCAGCTCCTGCCAAGGGGACACGGCGGGGCTTTGGTGGGCGTGTGGCACCCGGGGACACGGCACAGGGACATTTATGGGGGTGGCAGGGACTGAGAAGCTGGCAGGGAAGGAGGCCCTGGAAGAGCCGTGGTGATCCACAGCACGCTGCAGTGAGCCTCAGACATCAGGCTTGCCTCAAGACTTTGCTCCCGGTGCCAAAAAGAGGCAGGAGACGCCCTGGCCATGCCCTCGGCGGGGCAGGAGTGGGGGGCTGAGGGGGCTGGGGTGCAGCAGAGGCAGGGCAGAGCCCAGGGAAGCTCACCTGGATGCGGAGCAGCAGCTGCTTGTTCGTCATCTCCAGGCGCCGCGAGTGGTTCTCCAGGTCCCGGGACCTCTGCAGGTCCTTCTGCATCCTCTTGATGTAGTCCACGGACGCCTTCAGGATTGTCCCTTTGTTCCAGCGCACGTCCCTGTCACCCAGGGCGGGAAAAGAGATGGAGCTGGGTGCCAGCAGTGCCCTCAGCCCTCCTCCACCCACCCAGTGATCCCAGTGATCCCGGTGATCCCGGTGCCGCAGGGGCCGTGGGTACGTACAGGTCGTTGGCTTTGGGGATCAGCATTCCCAGCTCCTTGATGCGGTCGTTGATGTTGAACCTTCGCCGCCTCTCGACTGCGGGTGACAGGGGAGGGATGGGAGTGAGGAGGCAGCAAGAGCAGGGAAGGCTCCGTGTCCCTCCTACATGTCCCTCATGTCCCTAATGTCCCTCATGTGCCTCATGTTCCTCATGTGCCTCATGTTCCTCATGTGCCTTATGTCACTCATGTCCCCCACGTCCCACATGTGCCTTATGTGCCTCACATCCCTCATGTCCCTCGTGTCCAACATGTCCCATATATCCCGTATGTCCCACATGTCCCTCATGTCCTTCATGTCCCTCATGTCCCACACGTCCCACCTGTCCCTCATGTCCTTCATGTCCCTCGTGTCCAACATGTCCCATATATCCCATATGTCCCACAGGTCCCTCATGTTCCTCATGTCCTTCATGTCCCTCATGTCCCACACATCTCACATGTCCCCCATGTCCCTCATGTCCCCCATGTCCCACCTGTCCCTCATGTCCCACATCCCTCTGTCACAGGGACATCTGTTCCCCAGCCAGACCCTTGGAATCAGGGAGCTCATGATGAGGAACCTCAGGAGCCAACCCTGCTCCATCCCTGACTGATCTCCCCCCAGGGAGGACACTGGGGTGTACCCCATTTTTCCCAGCCAGGAAGGAGGGGCTCAGGGGGTTTTTCCTGAGGGTCAGCTGGGATGGGAAGGGGGACCCAGCTGAGACAAAGCAGGAATGAGGATGAGGAGTGATGGGAAGACGCCGTGGGGTCAGGGGAGGGAAAGGCAGGGCTGAACTCACTCAGGTTGTGATTGTCTTTCTTCTGGCGCTCTTTGGCCAGGGCTCGGCTCTCGGCATCTGCAAGAGACCCAGGGTGTCACCCAGAGGGGACAAGGCTGCTCCTCACCCCAGCAGCACCCTGGGCTGGCACTGGAGCCTCTGTGCCCCCACGGGGACAGCACAGCCCCATTTCTGTCACTCCTACCTGTGAGCTCTCTCTTCTGGGTGAGGTCAGCGGGGCAGGAGCTGCTGGTGACACCGACGAGTGACGCCGTCACCTGCGGGTCCCCGCTGTAGACATTCATGTGACTGCTGGACATGGGCAGCTGGAAAGCAGAGGGACACCTGGGTTAGCTCCATGGGGACCGGGATCACGCCCTGCTGGGATGGGAGTGCACGGCCTGGCCAGGTGGAATTGTCTTCCCTGGTCCTTCAGGCAGCTTTCACCAGAGCAGGAAAGCAAACAGGACTTCAAAAGGCACAGCAGATCCCCTCCCACGGCCAACATCTAAAACAGGGCACAGGAATCACATCTGAGCAGGGCTGGGCAGGATGGATCCCACTGGGAGTCACCAGCTGCCACACGGATCCGAGCTGGGACACGGTGCTGCCCTGGGGGAGCTCCAGGCAGGGAAACCTCTGCTGGCTCTCCCATCTCCCCACCCTTGCTCCCTTCCCACGCCTCTCTCCCAGCTTTTTAAAACGCTTCCCAGCCGTCCTCAAGGGGGAAAAAGCTGGAGAACTGATCCTTGTGGGTGTTGCTGTCTCTGGGGATGAGGCAAGCTCAGGCTGCCACCAGGGCCCCGCTGCAGGGATGTGGCAGAAGGTCCCCTCAGTGCCACCTCTGTACCTGCAAGGACAGGGCTGTGTGACCCCCCTGCTGTCACCCCTCACTCACCGTGTTGGGCATGTGGACTTCGGGGTTCATGTAGCCCAAAACGTCATCCAGGCGCATGATGTCATCGATGACCTCGTCGAACTGAAAGGCAAAAGGACAAACTCCCGTGGGCTCCTGTGCCCTTCCCACCACCCCGGCGTGTCCCCGGCAGCCCGGTGACACCTCCTCACCTCCCGCTCGGGGTTGGAGCCGATGTTGAGCATGGCCATGGGGCTGTTGGGAGCGCTGTTGCCCGCCGAGGAGGACAGGACGTGGCCGGGCCGGACGCCGGGGGACGCGGCCGGGGGCGGCTTGGGAGAGTGGCTGGCGGGGCTGACGTGGGCGGCGAACTTGTTCCCGTAGGTTTCCGACAGGTACGCCTGCACCTTCTTGTCCCGGGACTTCTGCAGGTGGTAGGTGGTGGGGTTCTCCAGGTAGGACTGGACCTGTGGGGACAAAACCCGTCAGGGACACCCATGGGTTGTTCCAGAGCTGGGTGACGGGTGGGGACACCATGATAGGACTGGACCTGCAGGGACAAAACCCGTCAGGGACCCCTGTGGGTTGTCCCAGAGCCAGGTGAAGGGGGGGGGCACCACGGTAGGACTGGACCTGCAGGGACAAAACCCGTCAGGGACACCCATGGGGTGTTCCAGAGCTGGGTGACGGGGGGGGACACCATGATAGGACTGGACCTGCAGGGACAAAACCCGTCAGGGACACCCATGGGGTGTTCCAGAGCTGGGTGACGGGGGGGGACACCATGATAGGACTGGACCTGCAGGGACAAAACCCGTCAGGGACACCCATGGGGTGTTCCAGAGCTGGGTGACGGGGGGGGACACCATGATAGGACTGGACCTGCAGGGACAAACCCCATCAGGGACCCCTGTGGGTTGTCACAGAGCCGGGTGATGGGGGGGACACCACGGTAGGACTGGACCTGCAGGGACAAACCCCATCAGGGACCCCCATGGGTCGTCCCAGAGCCGGGGAACGGGGGGGGACACCACAGTAGGACTGGACCTGCAGGGACAAACCCCATCAGGGACCCCCATGGGTCGTCCCAGAGCCGGGGAACGGGGGGGGACACCACAGTAGGACTGGACCTGCAGGGACAAAACCCATCAGGGACACCCGTGGGTTGTCCCAGAGTCGGGTGACGGGAGGGACACCAGGGTAGGACTGGACCCGTGGGGACAAAACCATCAGGGACCCCCGTGGGTTGTCCCAGAGCCGGGTAAGGGGTGGGGACACCAGGGTACCTTGAGGACCTCTCCGGGCACGGGCGGTGGGGACTGGAAGTGGACGGGGGTGTTGATGGCGGGGCTGGAGGCCACGGGCATGCGCTGCTGCTGCATGTAGCTCATCATCATCTGCTGCTGCACCCGCTCCCGCTCCGCTTCCTGCTGCGCCTGCTGCTTCATCAGCTCCATCCGCAGCCCGATGCGGGACGCCATGGTGACACGCGGGGCTGGGGGCCACCGGCCCGCCCGGCACGCAGGTCAGCCTGGCAGGGGGACACGGCACGTCACAGCGGGGAAACTGAGGCACAGGCAGCCCCAGAGCGCCCGCTAATCCAGGAGGATCAGGATGAGGAACCCCAGGAGCCAACCCTGCTCCATCCCAGGCTCGTGGCTAATCCAGGAGGATCAGGATGAGGAACCCCAGGAGCCAACCCTGCTCCATCCCAGGCTCGTGGCTAATCCGGGAGGATCAGGATGAGGAACCCCAGGAGCCAACCCTGCTCCATCCCAGGCTCGTGACTAATCCAGGAGGATCAGCCCGGGGCTGGCTGGATGGCTCTGCCCTCCTGTCACAGAGCAGGAGGACACGGTGCCACCACCCAGCCTGGCTGTGAGACCCTTCTACGGCTGCCTCCTTACAGAAAACAGCAGTGAGAAAGTGGAAAGCACCCCCAGGAAGCTCCAGAGAAGGGGAACTACCGAGGATGAGGACGGGGAAGGGCTCCCAGAGCCGGGATTGAAGAGGAGAGGGGGGAAATCGGGGTCTGGCAGGAGGGGAACCCCGATGGAGCAGCCCGAGCACTCACCCCGGAGCCACTTCCCAGAGACCGCAGAACCCGGAGCCAGCCCGGCAGGCAGAAAGGGAAAGAGAAAGCGAGGAGAGGAGGGAAGGGCAGGAAGAAAAGGCCGGCGGGTGCCAGGAGCCGGGGGCAGGTCGAACCCCCCGTGGCCGAGGCCGGCTCGGGCGCGGGGCGAACAAGGGCGGCTCTGTGCGGGGCCGGCACGCGAGCGCGGGGACGGGGGGGACCGCGGCGGCCCCCGCCCGGCACAGACCGGCCCTTGTTCCCCCGGACAAAGGGGACGGCGGCCCGCGGAGGGCGGAGGACGCCGGGGCACGGGGAGCCGGCCCAGGCCTTCCCACGGAGCCGCTTTCCCACGCGGGAGGTGCCGGAGGGGTCCGGAGCGCAGCATCCCGGGGAAGTGCAGGGAAAAGCTGCCAGGGGGACAGGCAGGAGTGGGGGGAAAAACCCGGAGGAATCCGGAGGGTTTTGCCCGTTTAAATGCCGGCTTCGGAGGCGGAGAGAGGTGACAGCCACCCGGAGCCGGTGCCACGCGCTACCCGGAGGGGAAATTAAATCAAGGCAGCGCGGACACGGCAGCGCGATTAACACAGCTCAGGAGCAGCTATTGAGCGGCCAGGGGAAGGGAATTAATTAGCCGTGGTGGCCTGTCCGGAGGGGGATGGGAGCCCGGAGCCGGGGACAGCGATCCGCTGGAGCCTCGCTAAAGGGGGATGTGGGAACAGCCCTGGAGGAGGGCGCGGTGGGGATGAGAAATAAGGCGGTGTTGGGGTGAAAAAGACCCCGGTGAGAGCCCCCAGAGGATGGAACAAGGATGAATTTAGGGCGAAACCCTCAGGTGATGCCCACGGGGGATGTACAACCCCAAACCAAGGCTGCATTAAGGGGGAAACCCCCCGGTGATGCCCACGGAGGATGTACAACCCCAAACCAAGGCTGCATTAAGGGGGAAACCCCCCGGTGATGCCCACGGAGGATGTACAACCCCAAACCAAGGCTGAATTTGGGGGAAAACCCCCAGGTGACGCCCACGGGGGGATGTACAACCCCAAACCAAGGCTGAATTTAGGGGGGAAACCCCCAGGTGACGCCCACGGGGGGATGTACAACCCCAAACCAAGGCTGAATTTAGGGGGGAAACCCCCAGGTGACGCCCACGGGGGGATGTACAACCCCAAACACGAAGGGGAGGCCGAGAGGCTTTTCTCAGGAAGGGGCTGGCACCCGTGGGTGTCACGGGAAGGGTGCCAAGGCACAGCCACCCACACAACACAGCCCCCACTGAGCCCGGCTGGCCCCGCTGCCACCACCCAGCCTGGCACAGAAAAGGGCGGTGGGAGAGCCAGAAGCTCCCGAGAGGAGCTGCAGAGGATGAGGATGAGGATGGGGAAGGGTGGCCAGGGCTTGGCTGGGTTGAGGAGAGCAGGGAGGGGAAATCAGGTCAGGTCTAAAATAACCCCTTTGGTTCTGCTTGGCTTCCCACCCCAGCCCCCAAAACGCCGAGCAGCTTCTGCTTTCGCTCTGAGTCAGCCCCGGCAGGAGGGCGGCAGCGGGACGGGACGGGGACACGATGGGGACAGGATGGGGGCTCACGTCCCACCCTGGGGACACCTCCCGCCCTCCCCCGATCCACGGGGACAGCCGGGAGAGCACAAGGAAGGGCAGCTCCACCCCGGTATTCCTGGGAGGGCACCCAGAGCCATCCCAGCACCAGCGGGAGCCCCAGACTGGTCCCTGCTGGGAGAACCCAGCCTTGGCCCCGGAGGCTGCAGCAACGCCCACAAGAATCCGCTCTCCAGCTTTTTTTCCCCCTCCTCGAGGACAGCTGGGAAGCGTTTTAAAAAGCTGGAGAGGCTGCAGAGAGGCACGGGGACGGAGCAAGGGTGGGGAGACAGAAAAACCAGGAGAGGTTTTCCAGGCTCATCCCGGCGCACAGCGGTGGGAGCCTGGAGAGGGGAGATGGAGCGTTGGGAAGGGGCTGAAAGGGAAGGAAAACCCGGATGATCCCGGCCCCTCTCCACATCCCGACGCTGCTTTTCCTGTCCCGAGCACACGGGGCTGTCCAGGCTCCAGCCCCACGGCGGGGCCGGAGCCAGGGAATGCACCTCCCCTTCCAAACCTCCCCGCCGCCGCCCAGCAGCGCGGTTATTTCTGGCCCTTCGTCGCCTTCCCTCCGGGGGGGTCATTTCAGCGAGAACCCGACGTCCCGGGGGGGCACCCGGGGGTGGCTCCAGCCGGAGGATCCCCGGAGCTGCTCCAGCCCTCCCTCGGCCCCTCCAGGGCTTCACACAGCCCTGAGCTGTCCCCCAGCCCCCTGAGGTGTCCCCCAGCCCTCTCAGCTGTCCCTCAGCCCCCTGAGATGTCCCCCAGCCCTGTGAGCTGTCCCCCAGACCCCTGACCTGTCCCTCGGCCCCCTGAGCTGTCCCCCGGCCCCCTGAGCTGTCCCTCAGCCACGTGAGCTGTCCTCAGCCCCCTGAGCTGTCCCTCAGCCCCCTGAGATGTCCCCCAGCCCTGTGAGCTGTCCCCCAGACCCCTGACCTGTCCCTCGGCCCCCTGAGCTGTCCCCCGGCCCCCTGAGCTGTCCCTCAGCCACGTGAGCTGTCCTCAGCCCCCTGAGCTGTCCCCCAGCCCCGCGGTGACAGCCGCTGGGGACACTCGGTGGTGACACTGGGGTGGCTGCCCAGCAACGGCCGGGACGTGCCGCAGGGACATCGGGCGCTGCCCCGCAACGCCGGGGGGGCCAGGCCGGTGACACAGCCAGCGCCGCCTGAAGGGACACAACACCTGGGCGAGGCACCCCGCTGTCCCCAGGCTCAGGTGCGGGTGACAAATCCAAGCTGCCCGCAGGCCGTTCTCCCAGATTTAGCCTGGGCGGATCGCGTTACCCTCCCGGGGGAGGTGGCACCGGGTGGCCCCGGCGAGTGCCACACGCGCCTCCTGCCACCGCCGTGAGAGCGGGGAGCGGTGCCCTGGCGAGCTGAGGACCCCCAGACTCACTGCTCGAGGCCCCGCTCCCCGCCGTGTGTTATCTCCCGGTCGATGCGGCCGTTTGAGCGGCGGAAAAATCGATGGGGAGGGGAGGGGACCCCCGGGGGAAGGAGGAGGGGACAGCGCAGGGACCATCCACCCGCCCAGAGCCCGAAGCCGAGGGGCAGAGAGAAGGAAAAGGAGAAGAGAGAAGTGAGAACAGCCCTGGTGTTCGCCGCCGGCCGGCCCGGCCTGCCCTCCCTTCCTTCCTTCCTCCTTTTTCGTTTGCAAACACCCAGGGCTGCGCAGGGACACGGGGGTGACAGGGGACCCCAGCCCGGGCAGGCACAGCCAGCCCTGGGCCCAGGGTTTGCTCCGATGTCACCGAGCTGTCACCGAGCTGTCACCTGGCCACGCACCCACAAAGCCACCCCATGAGGGCCCCAGCCTGGGGACAGGCTCTGCTGTCACCCTGCTGTGTGGGGACAGGGGACAATGAGGGTGGGTGCAGAACAGAGGGGCTGGGGGACCCTGCAGGTGACAGGGCCAGCAGGTGACAGAGGGGTCTGGGGACCCTGCAGGTGACAGAGGGGGTTGGGGACCCTGCAGGTGGCAGGGCCAGCAGGTCACAGCAGGGCTGGGGGACCCTGCAGGTCCCAGAGGGGTTTGGGGACCCTGAAAGTGGCAGGGCCAGCAGGTCACAGCAGGGCTGGGGGACCCTGCAGGTCCCAGAGGGGTTTGGGGACCCTGAAAGTGGCAGGGCCAGCAGGTCACAGTGGGGCTTGGGGACCCTGCAGGTGGCAGGGCCAGCAGGTCACAGCAGGGCTGGGGGACCCTGCAGGTCCCAGAGGGGGTTGGGGACCCTGCAGGTGGCAGGGCCNCGAGCTGTCACCGAGCTGTCACCTGGCCACGCACCCACAAAGCCACCCCATGAGGGCCCCAGCCTGGGGACAGGCTCTGCTGTCACCCTGCTGTGTGGGGACAGGGGACAATGAGGGTGGGTGCAGAACAGAGGGGCTGGGGGACCCTGCAGGTGACAGGGCCAGCAGGTGACAGAGGGGTCTGGGGACCCTGCAGGTGACAGAGGGGTTTGGGGACCCTGCAGGTGGCAGGGCCAGCAGGTCCCAGCTCCCCCTCGCTCCGGGCCAGCCCCCTGTTCCTCATTTTGTCATTTTCAGCAGCCACGGGGGGTGCAGGGCGGGGGGGAAGTTGCACAAAACCCTCTCCAAACCTGCTTGTTTTGGTCACCACAGCACAGGAGTGAGCGGCAGGGCTGAGAGAAAGCGTGGAAACACTGATGGCACTGCCACCGGGGCCAGGGGACAGGGCTGGGTGTGTCCCCTGGGGGCTGCAGGGAGGCTCTGCACCACATCCCTGGACTCCCTCCAGCACTCCCCAGGGTGGCAATGCCATAGGGACACCTGAGTGACACGGGGGACACCCCGAGGCTGTTCTGCACATCCCTGGGTTCCCTCCAGCACTCCCAGGTCATCCCCAGGGTGACAATGCCACAGGGACACCTGTGTGACACAGGGGACACCCCGAGGCTCTGCACCACATCCCTGCACTCCCTCCAGCACTCCCCAGGGTGGCAGTGCCACAGGGACACCTGTGTGACACAGGGGACACCCCAAGGCTCTGCACATCCCTGGGAATGCCAGGGGTGGGCAGCCCCAGGGAGGACCATGGGGCTCAGGGGAGGATTCCTCCCCACAAACCACCCTTGGAAACCCTGATCCAACACCAACGCCGGCCACGAGGTGGGACCAGAGGCTCCAGAGATCCCAGAAAACTTTTGGGATGAGGATGGGTGGGGAAACAGGAGGATGACCCCATTTCCAACTCCAGAGAGCAGCAGCAGCCTCCCCATCAGCCACCCAGGGGCAGTTCCTGGGATCCTGGGAACCATCCCAACCCCATCCAGAGGCTCCTTTGCACCCAGGAGCTGTGTGGGGCAGTTCCTGGGACCCCTGGGAACCATCCAGGCTCCTTCCCACCCAGATCCTGGGATCCCTGGAACAATCCTAACCTCACCCAGAGGCTTCTTCCCACCCAGGAGCTGTGTGGGGCAGAGTTTCTGGGATCCTGGGAACCATCCAGGCCCCATCCAAAGGCTCTTTCCCACCCACGGGCTGTACAAGGCAGAGTTCCTGGGATCCCTGGAACTTTTCCCACCCAGGAGCTGTATGAGGCTGGGATTCCTGGGACCATCCTAACCTCATCCAGAGGCTCCTTCCCACCCAGGAGCTGTATGGGGCAGAGTTCCTGGGATCCCTGGAACTCTTCCCACCCAGGAAACATTTGGGGCAGAGTTCCTGGGATCCTTGGGAACCATCCCAACCCCATCCAGAGGCTCCTTCCCACCCAGGAGCTGTGTGGGGCAGAGTTCCTGGGATCCCTGGAACTCTTCCCACCCAGGAAACGTTTGGGGCAGAGTTCCTGGGATCCCCGGGAACCATCCCAGCCCCATCCAGAGGCTCCTTCCCTGCGCTGGGCAGCCCCGAGAACGAGAAGGGGCAAGCCGAGGAGGGCCCTGGCAGAGGCAGCCCGGGGTCAGTTGACAGCGGCAGGAGGGGCTGAGTCACCGGGACTGTTTTTAGCGGCGGCATCTCAGCCACGCCGAGCGGGGACGTCGTTAACGGCGCCGGGGCAGAGGCCGCGTGTTTTCAATGTCTGCCCTGCCCCGCGTTAAACACCGCGCCGGGAAAAGGCCCCACGGGGGAAAAAAAA
>VXBN01007625.1:295630-325403 GCA_013397395.1 Sinosuthora webbiana | reverse complement strand
CATATTTTTTACAAAACCCACAACACATTTGTCAACAAAAGGTCTGCAGTGTGGTTAATTCCATTTTTGCTGTATATAGTGCTGTTTACATCAGCCCATGCCATGGGTCTAGGCATCCCTATCCTTGTGTTAGTATTACACTGACCTTGAGCCTGTGTAACCTACAGTTAATAGTTTACTTGTGCTGTAGAGAACTTAAAGAACTGTATAAAATTCATGTCCATTTCCTATGTTTTTATCATATTAAAATATGAATGTGGATTGATTGGATCCCAACAATATTTTGTCTGCTGCATGCTATTAATTTTCAAATATGCTTTTCTCCTGGGATTTTTCTGTACATAACTGGAAAGAACAGACAGTGGTGTAATCTAGGCCTTCTCGTATTGCCTTGAGCTGTTTCTTTCCATCTTTTCTTGCATGATTGCAGTAAGTTCAAGCTAAGTATCTTCATAAACTGGTGGTGGGATGAGTAGGAGAACAGCATGGTAACCACAGTAGGGGATTTTAAAACACATTTTCTGTCATAAAGTTTCTAACAAGAGCTTCACTGTATTAAGTTTGTTAGGGTTACTATAAAAATTATTTAATAGTATGATACCTGAACAACTGAAAGCCATTAAGGTCTTTATAACATGGCAGCAATTGTGTCCTGTGCAGTGGCATGTTATTCAGGACTGGTGTCTGAAGTGATCTCCCATTATGCACCAGTTCAAAGGGAGCAGGACATGTTCAAAAGTTGATGGTTCCTATGAGAAGAGCTTGAGCAGGGATGCTTGCAGATAGCACAGGCAGGGCTGAGATGGAATGATTAAAGGAGAATGCTTGAATTTTATTTCACCATGAACTTTTTCTCACTATGCATGCTAATTATACTCATTAATGAGAGAAAAGTTTTCTTTAGTGGTATCTTCATTGCACTCAGACAAAGCCAAAGGTATTTGCTGGCAAGATCTTCTTTCTTGTCCTATCTGTTGAACAGAATGTTCCAAAGTACAGAATGCTATCTGTGCTCATGCCACACAGTCTCTCCATCATTTCTGTCCCCTTTCAGATAAAGAATTTGAATGTTTGTCCATCTTTGTGAAGAAAAGACCCAAGGTGAGTGAAAGAACAAATCTTGTAAGGGAATTCTGTCATTCACCCCATCTTCATAATCTTTCCTTAGCTCCCTCTGCCTTCTAACCCTGCTATTGATCATGTCATAGGCTACAGTAGTCCAAGGCAGGGGGCTGAAAACCTTTCTGAACAGCAGTTTCCAGTCTGCCTGTTGCAGCTTGAAGAAGAAAAGCATGCTGTGAAAACAATCAGTGCATTTGCTTTAGATCTAAGTGATTCCAACTAGGCTGATGCTTCATGCTGATGTGGTCAAAACATTAAAAAATTTCTCAGAGTTTGATTTCAACTGAAACATTTCAGCATGTGTCTGACTCTCTGAAGCTGTTATTTCTCACTAGTTGCAGACAACAGGTTTTTTTCCACCCTAGCAGAAAGCAGAAAGGAAACTGGGCCTTTATTTGAATGATTTTAAGAGAGGGGGAGATTCGTTGGGTTTTTATAAGCTGAGGGTCTTGCAAATTGGCTTCAGAGGAGTACCAGTTTATTTCAGGAAAGGAAAAAGAGGCAATCACAGTTTTATAGAGCGCAAATGAGAGTGTAACTTTATTTAAACCCCTTTCCCCCCCCTGTACTTGAATTTTCCTTCAAAGGCATGATAGTTCATTCATAAATACATGAAGAATATTTTATATTCTTTAAAGCACATGATGGTTCTTTGTAATGAGTTTGCCTTCAATATAATTGGCCTGATTCTCACTTGGTTTGAGATCACAGCAAATGAAACATTGCAAAAGGAAACAATTCTCACCCAAATTAGCATTTATTCAGTTTCCAGGAGTGGCGTGAACCCAGGACAACATTTTTCTATGGCACAATTGGTTTCCAAACTTATTGGAAAAAACCACAGAAAAACAGATTTTTCTATAGACTGTCTTACTGTTTGGTTTTGTTTGCACATGCTCTGCAGCCACTAGAGGCTATAGGAAGCTAAACTGAGCCACTGAAAACCACAGGACTGCAGTCCTAGTTTGGAGCTGGCTGTTCAGTCGTTTTGCGTGGGAGCCCATCAGTAGGACCTCACCTTTGATTCTGCTCCACTGCACTTTCAAGCATACTCCTCTTGTTTTATGTGCCCTTTTCAATAACAAGTACGTATCAGTGCCTGTTGATCTCTTTGGGATATCTTTTTAATTATACAGCATATAAATATTTATTAAATATATGTTGGAATTTCTCTACCCCCAAGGAAGCGAAGCCACCTCTGTGCTGTTGCCATCTTTGCTGCTTGCTTCAAATAACACAAAGAACATTTTGTGCTGCTTCAACAGGAAATAGTGAGCAAGTACTTGCCTTGAGGGCCTTGAGGTATTTCATTGAGTTTCAGAATACCAGCAGATAGAGATGTTCCAAAAAAAAAAAAAAAAAAAAAAAAAAAAAAAAAAAAAATTTTTTTTGGAAAAAAAAAAAAAAAAAAAAAAAAAAAAAAAAAAAAAAAAAAAAAAAAGATATTTTGTTGGAAGAAAATAATAATAATAATAATAACAACAACAACAACAACAACAACAACAACGACCTCTGAAAGCTGTATTTATCTGTGGAGAGGAATTTCCATCCCTCCTGAACTGAGTTTTTACAAATGCAGTGTGTGATATATACGGCACTAATGGATTTCATACTTCAGCATTTATTTCACCAAATATCACGCAGGGAACAATAGTTGTCATTTAAGCAGTTTGCAACTGTTTGCAGTTTGCAGTTTAAGTCCTAGACATTAAAACTAGATAAGCAAGTGTAGAGATGTGCGTGAGAAATTCTGTAGTCTTAGTGGCATTCTTTCATTCATTCATTTTTAAAATTATCCATGGGGTGTTGCAAAAGTCTGGGTTATGATTTAAATGTACTATTAGGTATCCTCTTTATAAAAGCATATACACTTAATTTATGTATGCAAGATGATGGCTTAATTAGACATTTGATTTTGTTTCCCCAGAGGAATGGATAGAATCTAGAGAAGGACAAACTTCAATTTGGTTTAAGAAGCTTATACCTGACAGAAATGTAGTTAGATCAGACTCTTCTCCTGTGATCTACCATGTCTGCTGAGCGATCATGAAAATTTTCTTTTTAATAATGGACTCTCCTTCTGGGACTTGTTTCATTGGACCATACACGTGAAAGCAGGAGGAAGGCTGTTTTAATAATGAGTCCTCAGTGGTCCAAATGGTCTTCTACTGGCATGGATTTGTATTTTAAAGTTGCAGTGGTTCCTGTAACATTGGAACTGGTTAGAAATTCATTAGAGTGTCAGTTTGTAAATATAAGGTCTGTTCAAACAGAAGCCATTATGCTGAAATTCTCAATTCCTCCATGGAATTCAGAGAACATGAATTAACTTGTGCTTGGGTTCACTCTTTGGTGGGTTAGTGAGGAAGTAGTTAAGGGTGATTTTTGATTTTATATATTTTACTCTTCCTCTGCCTCTTACACACGCTTCTTCAAAACACTTTCAGTGTAACATTTTCACCCTCCCTCAACTGTAAACAAAATTAACATTCAGAATCTTACTCTGGAAGGAATTCAACCCAAAATCATGGTGCTTCCCACATGCATTCTAACCTTCACCCTACTTTTCTTGATGTAGCTTTTTAAGCCTAGGGTTTTACACAGCATTAGCCATAATTGCAATTGACACCAGAAAACTACAGAAGGCAATTCACTTAATCTAAGTTTGTTGTGAAACTGAAAACAGAGTTCTGCCTGAATTCTCTGTGTATTTCCTGGCAGGAAACATTCTGTCATTTTCAGGTGAAATTTGTTCACAAGGACCTTAAAGAAAAGGTCTTGCTTTGATCTGACTCTTACAGAAGTCAATGAAAAATGTGCCATTGATTGTGACAACTATTGGGAAACTGTCCTATCCAGAGCTACATTGTAGACTTCTGTTTCTGGACAATTGCTTTTCCTCAGTAAGAGTCCAAGAAGAAATTGCTGTAACTACACAGGGAAGACAGACAGTGGTGAGTAAGAGGGAGCACATCTCAAAGAACAACTGAACAAAGAGGGAGTGGAACATGAGAATCACTATGCTTTGTTACTGCTCATGGGCTGAACTGATAGGTTCAAGTAAGTCAGCTGTATACTGCATCAGAAGAAAGAGCAAAACAGAGAACAGACCTGTTAGATACAGTTAGCTGTAGGTCTCATCCTTCTGTAATATTTTTAACTTTGTATTCAAATGCTGTTTGTGCTCAGATGTTTTTACTACTATAAAAATACTATATCAATTTTTCCAGGGGAGACAAAAAACTTGCATATCACTGTCCAGCAACTGCCTGCACCTCTATCCTCTTTTTTTCTTCAAATATTCTACTTTGTGTGATGTTAATATAATTTAAATTGCTTCAAAACTTTTAAGTGCCAAGGTCAAAATACTAGTGACATATATCCCATAAATCTTAAATTATTTCAGCAGGGTTTTCTAGCTACATTGTCAGCCAGACCATGCACCTATGTCAGTTTCTCCATTACAGAATTTCCACTGTGTAGCCCTGAGTGATAATTAAACCAGATGGATACTAAATGAGAAGAGGACCTTATATTTTAGATTTGGCTCTACTAGCTTTCAGATTTAAATAGGTTGCTTGCAACTATCATGGGGGCTAATACCCCAGTCAAAGACATTGCACCCAAAATGGTAGCTACCAGTGCTTCAAAACCCTAGGCTAACAAGTGCATGGGGCTTCTAATGTGATGTCTAAACAAAAAATTAAAATTAAAAATGTGACAGGGACCTTTGGTTAAGAGGATGTTCCAATTGTGAATGTGGGGGTTGTAGAGAAATGGAAAGGAAGGCATTAGTAGTGTTTTTATACGTGCCACCCATGCACACACCAAATGATAAGCTCTGAATTGGGTGTCTGATAGTGAAATACTCTTTTGGGCAGAAAATCCACGCTTCCCGTGGACTTAAAATATATACTGAGACCATTAACTCCAGTGACTCCAGGCTATCAAGCAAACTAGTTAGAGCATGGTCAAAAAGTTTGTATGTCTCCAATACACTAGAGTCAATACTGCAAAACTGCCTTAGCAGGATTAACAGCTACACTCTACGTCCCACTCCTCCCAACCCCCAACTTGTCTCTGCTTTTTTTTTGCCACCCAGCCTGCCAAGCTGCAGGTTTCTTTTTCTGGAACATATATTTCTTTGGAAAAGGTTGATATAAAGGGGGAAAATAATTTTCTTTATCCTTTAATCCTTTATTCTCTTTGCTTTTAAATGTTTATTTACTTCCTACAGTTGGCCATCTTGAGCTTCTGCTTCTCTGCTGTGTCAAGACTTGCTTAAGCCTGAAGGTTTTTTAGGCTTGACCAAGCATTGACAGTGCTATCACAGGAGCTAATGCTGGAGACTGCCAGTTTGATGGATTAAGTAAACTTATTGAAATCTTTTTTCTTTAACGCTAAAAGATGCCAAGGGCTGTTTCTGTTCTTGTACTTCATGTGAAACACCCACTGACATTAATGGGAGTCCCATGTGTAGAACCAGAGTAGAACATAACCCTTAATATTTAAAAGACTTGTCAACGATGTGCATGAAGTAATCTGGAGTTGTGTTGTGATGCTGCTTTGGTCTGCAAGGGCCATTCTCCTTACACATTATTCCCTGCCTTTTAAAGACACTTGCATGAACAGGAGGGCTGATAGCACCAGCTTCACATAACGTTTTCCCTTTCTAAAAATATTTTAAAACATGCAGTTTCCTTTTGATGTGATCTGACTAGTTTGCTTGGTCAATAAAATATACTTGATGTCTTTCAGTATGGTTCACAGTCTTGTTTCCTGATTTTGCCATGCTGTTACTCTCTGAAGGAAGAGGAAGAAAGAAAATTTGTAACAGAGAAGCCATTTCCACTGACCTATACATTCCTTTTGGTGTTTGTAAAAATGCCTAATCTTTCATTCTCTGTTTGTTCTTGAGTACCTTGCTCTAATGCAGTGGTGGTATGCAAGGTAGCTAGGGAAAGTTAAATTATTTTAACTCAAAAAGGGTTCACCGGTGTCATTCCTGTTTCAAATGCACACCATGCTTATTTTGTTAGAACTAGGACTGCAGCTCAGTAAGTCTACGAAATTGTCACGGATGGCCTTGGTAGGTTAAAACTTTCTGCTTAGAGAGCCAGCTGCAAAGGTGATTTCTTTGCCTTCCTATAAAGTGTCTCTCACCAACCTCTATCTCTTCCTCAGTCATAGCCCTTGAAATTCTTCATCTTTACCTGGGAATGACTGCTTGTGCCCACAAAGGTTTTTGGTGGCTTTTTGGCAGGGAGAGTAGAGCTGGTGACATAATTACAAACACTTTCTGAAGATTTTGGTTGTAATTCTAGAAGACTAGGGAAGAAATGAAGGCAGATGGGGAAAGAAGGGACCAAACTCTTTCTGTGCTTTGAAGATAATTTGGATAATCAACTGAACAAGACTGGTGACTGGTCACAAAGATGGTGATTTCCAGTATAAAATGCTTATGATGATGGTATTCATTTACCATCATATTAGCCTTTCACAAATGTAACTAGCAAGTTAGCTTGTTGTGAAGTATTGTGGAAGCTCTGAGAGTATTTTTAATAAAATAAGAATGCTACTTCTTGTGAAAACATCCTAAGGATGCTGTCCAAATCTACATACAGGGTACAGTAAAGTTGCTTCTACTTATGTCAGTGACCTGGATCATGACCTAGATGTTCACATGCAGTCCACACAAGATCTGAGCACGTTTATGCAAAAGTCTATAGAAATGAATATGAATAGCTTTTGTGCTTTACAGTGCTGTGGCCTGCTTTGCAAAAATGCACTGGCATCTACAGTTCCAAGGGATTTTTAAAGGAGTTTTGCCAGAGGACCTACCTCCTGTGCTATTTCTTAAATTTTGACATTGCTGGTATTTCTGAACCAGATCACCAGTGTAAGAAACAGAGAGAAGGGTGCAGTGCATCCACTTAGAAGTTGTATATGATTCTGAAAGCATAGATGGGCTTCAGTATTATGACATTTTCTTGGTATATTTACTGGTTTACTGTGTTAATGATTACTTAACCAATCCTGAGGGTGACCACAGAAGACAGATGATAGGAACAAGTGACAGCAGCATTTAACAGTGCAGAATTGTCAGAAAGTGATGGAAACCTAAGTCTCCTTCTCAGACTCCATCTGAAAATTGTTCTTCACATTTACAGAAATTACTGCAGTGTTTCAGCGTGACAGTAGCACTGCAATGGAGACTCTTTGGTAATTTTAATTTTTTCTTTCTTATGAATGAAAGAATGGAATGCTTACTAGGTCATCCAAAGCAGACTTTTTCCTGCAGATTTCAAGATGTCCGTTTGCAAAATGTATAATGAAAGAACATGGAAATGACATTTCTCCATTCTTACTCTGCTTCACTATGCTCACAGCTGAAATTTCAGTCATACACAGGATTGTTACTTCCCAGGTGCAAGACTTTGCACTTCTCCTTGTTGAACTTCATGAATCAGCCCATCTCTCCATCCTGTCAAGGTCCCTCTGGATAACTGTTTTTCTACAGGGCAGAAAAAACAGGTTGGAATAGGTTCATTTTCAAAACCATTTTTATTATATTTTTAAATCTTCTCAGAAATAGCTTTACTCTGTGATGAGCTGTGTCTCTGCGAAATTGGGTGAAATTTTATGGTAGTAAGAGGAGAAGTGAGTCTCAGCCTTTTATACAGGGTTGTTCCATTATTTAATTTGAAAATTCACACTGGTTGTATGAGAGTAATGTGCCTTTGAATAGAAATGCAAATTTTAGCTTATGACATAGAAGACCTCCTTTTTGAAATTTTCTAAGAGTATGTTATAGAATTATATTCTGGAATTTTGCACATGCTGCACATTCTGCAGGTATGTGTGCATATAACATTCATATTAGGATTCAGAAAGTATAATTCAATTAATGAATCTCTTTAACATAATTTGGGACAATGAGTTAAAAAATACTACTTTAAAATGTAGTTGGAAGAAACTTTTCCATATTCTGAAAGGCACATCTTAAAGCACATAGGGTAAAATTAATTTTATTGTGTTGCATCACTGGTGTAATTTGTTCTGCGCATCTGATCATATAAAAAAAGCCTGACCCTCAGATGCAATGTTTCCATGGGCCTCTCCTTGATGACAGTTCATCTGGATTTCCTGGATGGAGTCTACTCTCTTTGAAAACACTGCAAATTTTATATTTTGGTGGATGCAGGATCTTTTGTGCAAATTATAAACATTGGTCTTTGAAGATGTGTGTCCTTTGGTGTTAAGCCATTTTAGCCAATATCTCTAAACAGAGGTCCATACTATTTAACATCTGTTTTTCTTAGTGCAGGTCAGAAATAGGTAATCTCAAATGGGTGAATATAGACATCCACGATTTGTCTTAGTTGTAATCATGCAAACACGCAGACAAATGGTGGGCAGCGTCCATTCCAGGAGCTTGTATTCATGTCTGAATATGAGAAAAATAAAGTAGATCTAAAAAAAATCAAACCAGACCAACCAACCTACCAAAAATATATTAATCCCTTTCCTGACCCAAATAGCTCTTGTCCAGCAACAACAAATCCAGCTTGGGTAGGCAGACAGTGAGCTGTACATGTTGTTTCCTTTGTGAGGAAACTATTATCAAATTTCAGATGTAGTAGTTAATCCTAAATTCAATGTTCTCCTAATCTGTGATATTAGAAAACATTAGGAAATAAAACATGAGTTTGCTTGTTTGTTTGGTTGTTTTTTTTCAGTTTGGTTGATTGGTTTTCAGTTTTATTTTTCCTAAGCAAATGATATTACCTACAGTCCAGGAAAATCATGTTGCTGAACAAAACAAAAGAAAGCAAAGAAATTTATGTAAATAACAGAGGAAGCCAAACACCTAGAGGTGCTGGATGTGCAGGCTAGAGAAGGGTCTGAATTAATGCTGACATGTAAACCAGATGATTTGTGCTACTCTGACGTAGTTGATTGCTGCACACAAGTATGAACTATGACTTTAGGAGGAGCTATCCTCAGAAGTGTAATGCAAGATACATAATGGTATAAGAGAGAATGGAATTTATTCAGTATCATGTAAAACAAGGTGTGGCAGATCATGAGCTCTGACCAAGATACATTCTTCTTTTATGGATGGGGCAAAAGCATGTTTCTTTGCAAGTAGTATTAGGCCCTTGGCATTTTTTGTTTCTTACTCATGATGCTGCAGATATATTGAATATCCCATGATTTTGTTTCAAATAAGGTAACCTTTTCCAAAATCTGTAGTAAAAGAAGACAACCGCATATTTATCTGAGATACCCAAAATTGTTTGGGGATTCTGTTATTGAAAAGAGCATGTACAGTATTGTCTGTGTATAGTATTGTATCTATATGGGTCAGAGCTCCCCTTTGATAGATAGTGACTATGGGCTGCCACAGACTAGCTATGTCTTTTTGACTTTCTAGGGTTTCTATGAGTTCCCAATATGAGGGAAGGACTAATCTGATTTCCTGGATAGTTTTCACCTAGGTCAAATGTTCAGACTAGTGCGGATAAGGCATCCAGGTTTAAAATGTTGATGCTGCCTCACTATGATACCCCAGTGCGTGTGCACGTGTATATGCACATGTATGGGCCTTATTTCTTTTCTTTAAATGCTGTGAGGAGGTGTTGTGATGATGGGTTCATCCTCTGAACTTGCCAAGTACTTTGAGATGCTCCTCCAAAATGGTCTGAAATACAAAGGTTTGATGAGAAGCTGCAGCAAACTCCTGGCGATACTCTACTATGGTGTCCTAGGGTAAATATGAGATTTGCCAGTCCAAGACTATTTAATTTTATCTTTTCATCCCTCATGACAATTATATGAGGTGGCTTTATTGGGAATTGATTGTACCACATTTGTTACTCTCCTTTATGTCTTTTTGTCACTGTAAGTCTGTTTACTCCAGTCTCATTTGTTCTGGTAGACTCAAAGATAGTAGAGATAATAGGAGGGAAAAGACACAACTTTTAACTGTTCTACCATGCTTCATGTTCTCCCATGAAACAGCGCCATTGTTGAGCCTGTTTAAGTATGCTCTGATGAGCTTCTTCTCAGTGAGAACCTCGGGACCTAGGACCTGTTCTGAAGCACTCTTTTTTATGTTGCCCTGTTTATAAAAACAAAACAACCGCCACAAAAACCCAAAAGACAAGATTAAAGGATTTAGGAAATTGTGCAGGCAAGTTCCTTGGACTCTGGAAGTATACAAAGCATTGGATCTTCTGGCAATAAAATTGTTCATTTCTGCCCTCATTTCACCATCTGAAAAAGGCCAGAGAAAAATTTTAAGGTGCATTGCTTTTCAGGATTTCACTAGCTTTGTTAGTTCTGCTTCTTAGAACTACAGAACTACAAAAATACTTAGAACTACAAATAGGCTTGAAACACCCTGTCTTTTGGGAGTGCTCTGTCAAACATGAGGCAGTTTCAGAGGGATAAACTCAAAATTTTTCCTGCCTGTGCCTTCCTGTCATATTTAGTTTCTCATGTTGTTCTGTCATATTTAGTTTCTCATGTTGTTCTGTCTTTTTAGGCTTGATCTTCTGTGTTTGTACCAAAACCTACTTGCAAGAGAGAGCCTGGTCTCCAGACTGTAGATTTCTGCTGCCTCCTCTACTTTCAGGTTTCACAGCACTAGGAAGAGGGACAAAGCTCTTTTTTCCTCTCCTCAGCACGCACCCCCTCAAAGATTATGATCCAGAATACTTGTTTGCTGGGAGCACCAGGAATAGAAATGCAACCCAGCATGTTAAGTTTCATACTGACACTGGCATTTAGAACTGGAATGGACGTTTAAGTGCCCACACTGTGCATATTACCACTGCTGCAGAAACAACACTACAGACACTTCTGGCAGGATCCTCTTACTCTCTGCAGCAGGAAAAAGAGATTGTATAAAAAGGACAAATAAATTCCTCTCCTTGTGTGCATAGCCCATTCCTGACTTGGCAATATATTTTGACTGCTTGCTGTAAACTGTATTACCATGCTGTCTTTAGGTGAATGCTACTTTTGCTTCTGTGTAAAAATCACATATTTAGGTGCAACATGATTATACGTTTTGATAGTGTAAATGCCAGATGGTGTAAATGTGTAAATAGTAAAAGCCAGATAGTGTAAATGCTACTGCAGTAACTGGATGGATACCCTTCAGGTCTGTGAAGCACCTAATAGAGTTTCAGTTGCTGTATATGTTATAATTGACTCTCAGTGCCTGAAAATGTACCTATATATGTTGCATGTATACATTTGAACATGTAGAAAAAAACATATAGCTATATACAATATAGTAAATATTAGTGTGTTCCTTAATACATACAGAGTACAGAATATTTGTGTACATACAGAGAGATATAGTAACAAACAAATATGTGTGCATGGTTGCAATGACATTTCCTTGTATCACATCTATCAGGTTACAAGCAGCTAATAGTTTTCTTCTTCTACTCACAGCTGAGCATAATGGCATACACTCATAAATCAACATCAACATGGAACATTGCTTAGCAAATATAAATGTATGTGCATTGCAGAATGATCAGAGATTACGAAAATATATCAGAAGTCAAAAGTAGCTGCTGGAGAAATGCTATGTCTTTAGTTTATTGAGATTGTTTGGAGGATCCTAATGTACTGTCACTGAAAGAATAATTTTTCCTTTACAATCTACTTAGCAAAGATTTATTGATCCTTTTCCCCTTCATAGAGAATTACTGATCCATTTTAGAAAATCAGATTTTCACACCTTTCACGAGAATGTGCACAGCGCAGTTCTCTAGGGATTTCCAAGGAAGTTGACTTTGACATGAAATCCCTAGGTACCAGCACACAATAGCCTATAGTCTCATCACTGATTTGTTGCACAGGGTGGTAAAATACTTTTATACATTTATAGAGAAATGATTGCACTGCAAGGACTTATTTTTTCATGCTAGTGGATATATTCAAGGTCCTGTTATTTGTGTAAACAGCATTTTTCAGGGGGGTTGGTTCTTCTCAGCTCTGATGTTATGAACAGTAAGGTAAGAAAAAAGTTGTTGAAATTCATGTTGCAAAGCAGTATGGTACTGTAGAATTTTTCAGTGCGTGTAAATAACTTTCTTCGAGATGCCTACTCTCTGTCCTCATTATTGTAGTATCCCAGGTAGCTAAGCATTAGGCATGTTATATTGAAGTATGCATCATAATGAAGGTGATTTATTATAATTAAAATACCATGGAGAGCAGCTTTTATTAGACATATTGTTTCACAGGAGAGCTTAATAAAGAGCATTATTATTAGTTATAGATCTGTGTGAAGGATGTTGTTTACTGAGAGTTATGTGAGTATTAGTCAAAGTCTGAAGTTGCTCATTTGAGCTGTCCACTGGAGGGGGAAAAAAAAACAACAAAAAACATTCAGCACAGCAAAGAGAAGAATTTTAAGATTGCAGGGGAGAGAGAGAGAGAGACAGATACAGAGAAAAGGAAATGCCGAGCGCATGAAGTGTTCTCTGCAGGAGCAGTTCTAGAATACTTTATTACATATCTACGGAGACAATGGCATGGACTGTAAGTAGCTCCTGTCTCTCAATATAATAATGCACATAAAGTCGGGGTCAGATTGGGTTCGCTCTGGGCTTTGATGCTGTAGAAGGTCACCAAGGGGATCGATGGACAAAAATGAGACCCGAGTTTCATGCAATCAATGAGATTTTTCTACTTAAAGTGGACACTGCGTGTGAGTCTTGGAGCTTCAAATGTGCTTTTGCTCAGCTTGAGCAGACTGAGAGAAAGATGTACTATAAATGTGTTGTTTGTTTTAATAACTGCTGGCACAAGGACTGCATATCTAAACAGTTTAGTCTGACAAACTCTATATTATGAAGTTGCATGAGCTGCGAATAAATGGAGAAATTAGCAGCTATTTGAATATTAATTACATTGAGCTTTTATTCTGTTTTCGTAGAGTTGTAATTGCCCAGCATTTAGATAACCCTTAAAATATGATTAGAGAACTACTAAATAATTTGGTTTAAAATCATGTGGGATTTTTCTGTTCTATAAAATATACTTTCTATTCTTAATTTCCTAGTCTTCTATACTTATTGTAGCCAATTCCTTAATTTCTTTAGAAATTGTTCACATTTCCACAGATTAAAACATGTTCTTATCTGCCTTTGGTTAAGTAGCTTCATTCTTCTGACTAGCAAATGGATACTTGGTACAGGATTGCTTTGATGATTTTCTCCTTAAAGTTTCTGGGCAGGCGAAAGATCATACATTGTTTTGGCTTTATTGTAAACAGTTTCTCTGTAGGAAGAGGGAAGCAATCAGGAAGAATGTGATCAGTGAGTCTAACATAGCCGTAACTTTGGTGACAGCAAATAATTGACTGATATGGAGGAGGTTTATCTCTGTCTTGAAATAGTTGAAGAATTAAAGCAAATTATAGGCCAGTTTCTAATCACTGTTGTATCTGATTTTAACTACTTTGCAGTTGATGGAGTTGTTCCAAATTTACCCTGCCCTAACAGATTTGTGTCCTGACACTGTTTTCAATGGCAAAGCAAGTCAGCTATCAGACCGCACTTTGTAAATGAGAAAGCCACTTGAATCTGAGATTTAAATGATCTGATTGTATTTAAAAGCTAAAATAGCTAAATACTATTCTGCCCCACTCCCACCATGAAAGAGAACTCCTGTTCTCTTCGAGTAGATTTCAGAGAAAAAAAGTATCCTGTGTTTTCTGAGATTCTATTTCACAAATTGAAGCTGTTCAGATATTGAAGACTGTTTGTCGCACATCACTGCATAAGTGAATGTCCACCAGTGGCTATGAGGGAGGAAAGGGGGAAGCAGCAAACCCAACCCACTGCATTTGTCAATCTATTATTTAAAATATCCTTTTAATGACAGTTAATACATGAAATTTATTCCATCAACACAATCTCCAAACAATCCCAAACCAAAGAAACCAACCAAGACATTGACAGACTTTTTCATGTAAATATCTTAAATACAGAGTAATTGCAGTTTTGTGAGAAGATAATTAGAAATCGTGTGCTTTCTACAGTTTATGTCTAAATTTTTTTGCTAGATTCTGAAAAATGCTGAGAAGAAGAGTAGGGGTACAGAAGACAATTTAAGCTTTTACCTTAATCCGATTTCTGCTAGAAGGGTCATTTATAATTCAAGCAGAATTTATGTTTACCTGAAATGATTTTTTTTTGTATTCTCAAATATGCCTTGAATAAGGACACTTCAGTTTCTATTATTCTCATTACAATTTAAAGCAAAACACCTTCTGCCTCAGATTCTTCTCTTAATGGTCCTTAGTGTTGCATTCTAGTTAAGTCTTTTTGATAAAACATAAAAGTTAACGAATTAGTTGAATTTTTTAACTGAAAATATTGAAAATAAAAGCCCATTGCAATAAGAACATTGCACTGGAAAACAGGTCTCTAGAAGTTAATGAAAAGGGTAAGGAATTGCAGGTAAATTATATAAAACTCAAACAATAGCAAAACCTGTTATAAATTGGAAGGCAGTATGGAAAAGGGTAGGAAGCAAATACCATCTGTATTATTTTGTGAACATCTGTAATATTTTTCTCTGAACATACCTGAGTACGGTAGTTCTCTCTTTGCTTTGGCTGCAAATATAGGAAGGTGATAAACCATGGGCCATACAAATTCAATTGTTAATTTGTAGAACGGCTACTTTATTTAGCCAATATTGATGTGTGTGTTTTTTGGACAACAGGTCTGGTGTGATTCTCACTGATGAATCAATGAGAGTTAAATTATGTGTTATGCAGTAGACCCAATGACTGCTGCTCTTTAGAGTATTTGCTTTGAGTTAAACCTATGCAGCCTCTTTTGACCTCCTCAGAGACATCAGCTCATTTATACAGCCACCCCCAACAGGGTTAAGTTCTCAAGTGTTCACTCATGAAAATGTTTATGAGGTTTATAGTAAAATACCTGCTTGCAGAAGAAGGAGCAGAGGCAACTGGGTATCTATGCAAAGATTTTTGCAGAATTAGGTGGTGAATTAAGACATACTTCCCTGATAAGACCTTACATATGAGGCTAATAAAAAGATGGTTTTTCAATTCTCTCGTTTAAATGTACTGTATATTTCATTTTACTTTATCTTTCTGAGTGATTTAGAAAAGGTTAGAAGACAAACTGCACAGAGAACAGCAGGGGCATATGGACCACAAGGAAAAGAAATAAAAATGATCCAAACCTGAGGAAACAGATTCATTGAAATGAAAAAATTTTCACACTGGGAAAATATTGAATGCTGTTTATAAGGATTTCACCTTAATATTCACATTTAATATACTTTCCTTTTTCTACAAACTAATGAACGGTCCTAAAAACCAATTTTTTACACTTTTCACTCCCACCCATTTTAAAATACTGAAAAATAGACATGTAAATTAAAGCTTCCCATGGACATTTTTAACTTCTGCAACCTGCTTATTCAACATATCATCCTAGGTCTCGCTAATCTTAGCAGCATTACAAGGACCATATTTTCACACAGATGAACCATTCATGGCAATTTCTCCAATAGACTTGACACAAACATTCTTTTCTTTGATATTGGAGATATAAGCTTTCTATTTTTGACCTATTATTTCTCCTGACCGACATATTTATTGAGGCTATTTTGAGGAAAATCCCACTTTCCATTAATATTTCACTTCTCTGTTTCTTTCTCTTGCAGAATTTCAGGTTGATAGAGCAGTAATAGGGTCTTGGTCAATGTCAGCTTTGTATGGGCATGCATCAATGAAAACAAAACTCAAAAGTTTTATTTAGAATTACTATTCAAATAAATACACATGTGCAGTAGTTAATATGTATATATGCATCATTTTGATGCTGTCTTCATGATTCTACTGATGTAGATCAACATGTAGCATTTATTGATCTGCTCTAAAGGCATATCTTAGTTCCAGAGAAGAGTTTGATTGATTGTCCTCATCCAGGGTAAATTCTTTCTCCATCTCTCCAGAGTCTTCAGTGGCATTGGCTGTGGATAACAAGCAGGCAAAAGATTTCTTTTTGAGGAAAGGATGTAATTTTATACATGTATTGTGATTTAATTCCAAATAATTATTCAATGCCCTTTGCTATTTCCATCTGATCAACTTGATACACCACTTACACTGAGAGTCTGTAAACTATTGGTAGTAGGATAGATATCAATCCTCCATTCTACAGAATGAGATGATTGAAACTAATACACTGCATCGAGTAGGAATGTCTTCTGTGACTTGTGTTGTTTGTTTCATCAGAAAGATATTCATCCCCTACTACCTTTTAAATTAACTGTTTTGGTTTTAAGAATTCCGTGCATACAAGTCTATGTTAAGAAGGTAGGAAAATTATTAAATACTTATGATTAACTAGATCTCTTTGTTAGACTCTATAAGATGCCCTGTCTCTCAGGTTACTGTCCAAAAAATATCAGACTGTCTTGAACACTTTAACAAAAGCATGCCCCCACTTATTTCCATGATATTATTTGGTTTGGACTTTTTTAAGACCAACCATAATTCTCCCCCACAAAGCTTTGTGTGCAGGCCTTTAACCATCCTGGAGAATGAGACTGCTGGTACAGAGTTAATTCCCTTTTCTGACAATCTAAACTAAAAAAAAAACATGCTTGGAAGCTATTCTGCCATAAATGCATGCTTGGAACAGTAGATAAACCTCAGGCCCTTGCACAATTCAACTGCCACATCACTTGTATGGCTCCCTGAGAACTGGAGTCTGCAACATTGACTAAAGGGAGGTCTTTGCTTCATGCCAATTCAAGACAACTTCACTGAGTTTTAAACTGCAGTCTACCTCTGGATGGCAGTACGGTCACTGTGAACAGGTCAGAGCTCCTCCAGTTTTCTCTTGGGAAATACATATCTGGCAAATTTGTTTAGTCTTCATTCACGCTGTTGGTGTGGTTTGTCTTTACCTCAAGTTTTCAAAATTTGACATAAGAAGTGAAGTCTCTAGGCTGGAGTCTATCGTTTTCAAGGTTTTCTTTCAAACCTTCCCTCCAAGTAAGTGACCAGTTATATTTGTTCAGCATTTTGAGAAGGTTCTTCTTTTTAATCAGTTTATTATGGTACCTGATCTGAGTGCTCTCCAAAAGTTGTTGGGAATGTAAAGTAGGAGCTCCTCTCAGACTAGCTATACTCAGTTATAATGTTTTTTCTTACAGTTTATTTTTTTTGGTAAACTTAACCTCCAGCATGTTAAATATTTTGACATTATATGAAGATATTCAGTGTTGGTAATAAGTTTTCTTGAGTTACAAGGAAACTGGAGGCATATTAGTCATAAGTGAAAAAAATCAGAGTACATAATTTTTACCCCTGCCCTTGTGAGTTGCAAAGAGGAATTGCCTGACAGATTTGCCCTAAGTTTAATGTAAGTTTTTCTCTTTGGTATTTAGAATGTATCTGGTTTGTTCATTTTTTTTTCTTGCAAATAAATGGTGCAAGCCAAAGCAATGGGATTTAAAGAATTACAGGGAGATAAAAATGTGACTTTGCTGTGAAATTACGATTTTTGTGCTTCAAGTTGAAATTGTTTTCTAGGTAATATCTATGCACATTGTTGTTCTTTGTTAGAAGTATCATATTAGAGTAAACCTGTGCAGATCGTGCATACTACACAAAGTAAGATTTTACTATTTCTATGACACCAACTGGGATACTAAAAGGGACTCAGCTGTGCGTTGTCATCAACAATGTTCCATTTTCTAGTCAGCCTTTTCAATCTCATTGCCTTTAATGAAGTGCTGAATTACCCTTAAAGAACCCTAGTGAAAGCAAAAGGTTTAGAATAGGTGTTACTGAGGTCATAACTTATTAATGACGTTAATGTCATATACAAGGAAGGAGAGAACCCCCTTTGATAGCGAGATCCTAGGTTGAGTCTGTAGAGACATTTAGAGGGAAATCCAGCACATTTTTGAAACACTTTTGGAGGGGAAAATAAACACAAAGTCATATATTCTTTAACTTTTACATTCATTGTCAGTGCAGTGTTTTACAATTTTTCACTGGATTATAGTGCAAAAAGTATTTATCTGACTCAGGGCAAGTTTGAGGTGAAAGATTTTTGGTGATATAGATTAGAAGACACCACAACTGTGCATAACTGTGCATTCCTTTATTACACATTTCCCTGTCCAGTAGATCTTTAAATGTCACAAACAGAAGTGCTTTTTTTGTAGCAATGTATCTGTATAACAGGCCATGCTGATGCACCAGCCAAACTAGTTGTGAGTAATCTTACCAAACCACCTGCAGTTTCATTGTTAGAGCTCTCAGGAATTCATCAAGGTTACTGAGAAAACAGCAGGATCAAAAAATAAGAAGAGAGCCTGAGAAAATGTCTGCAAAAAATGTAAACCCTAGGTAGGGTAAGCGCAAGGTGAGGATGGACGCTTGACCAATTGGATGTCCTGAAGAATGTGTGCCTGCCTCATGAAGAAGCAGCTTAGCCAACACAGAGATACGTGCCCACGTGGACAATAGACCTAGAATCTATATCTGACATGAAATGTAAACAATAAACGGCTTCTGTTGGAATCATATTGGTTCTGTTATTCAGTGGCCCATTTCCCTCCTACACTCTTTCTAGTTATCTTCATTTCAGTATGTATGGTTAGTCCAAAGTTAAATGCTGGAAGAACCAGTTTATACCCTTCAGATATAGATAAATCACTACAATATCTTAAAGCCACATTTTAAGCACAGTATAAATATGGCTTTGTTTTCATCACAGCAGTTCAGTTACTCCGTCACAACAAATTTAACATATCTGGTCAAGCTTCTGTTAGTGCTTTTCAGTATGTTGTCATCTTTTCTTTAAAGACTGCTAGGGATGTGTACACTAGTGTCTGTACTGTAGTTCATGTAGGAGAAAAAACTGTATAGATGGAGTGCCATGAGTCACATGGAGTGACCTCTAAACATTGGGGTTGGAAGCCCAGCATAGGTGTTCACTTGTCAGTTCTCCATGTGATAACTCTCCTTTGTTTGTGGTCTTCCAGATCCCTTTGATATTAAAGGAAATATCTGTCTTTCTAAAGTTTTACCTTACTTGTGATAGTAGTTGTGAGAGAGAGGCGGAACCTAATACATTTTCATTTAGCAATTTCTCTTCATAAGTGCACATTCATTCACTTTTTTTTTCTTTTTTTTTTCNTTTTTTTTTTTTTTTTTTTTTTTTTTTTTTCAGAAAACCAGCCCAGTTGAACAATTTGTTCAACTGTTTGTACAGTTAGATTGTCTGTCCTCCTCCTATTACTCAGTTGCACTGCTGGAATCAGACAGGTTGGGAAATGATGTAGAGTTGGGAACAGTTCCCTGAGTGAAGCTTTGTGCATCTGTCCATGTGAGACTTCTAAAATTATAAATGTTTTAAACTACTAAATAAGGCAGATTTTGATGTGATGAAGTCCAGGGAATTGCTGCTTAAGCATGCAATTCATGTTAATGCACCCTGATCCCTGGTGAGTTGCTGATTAATCTAAGTCAGTTACAGCATAGCCTCTCAGTAGCTTTTCTTTAACTGATACATGGAACAGAATTCAATGTTTCTTCACACTGAATATATGACTGTAGAAAACAAAAAAGGGGTCCATCTGGTTTGGTTTTTTATTATTGTGGCTTTAGGTTTTTCCTTCCTTTATTAACTTCTGTTCCATACAACACTTGGACTTGAAATAGAATGAGATTGGTATTCAATGCTTAGTACTCACAGCCCGCTAAAACTGGGATTATTCCCCTTTCCCTTTCTTCCCCCTCTTGCTCTCCCCTTTTCCCTTGCTCCCCAAAGTATACCCTTTGGAGTTCAAAGCTTATGAATTTCTAGGCTTCCGACATGAAGAGGCAGTTTTGAGCCCAACAGAAATTTTGTTGTATGTGTTAGGATTTGAAGCTGAGAGGTGAGCAGAGGGAAGTTTGGAAACTGCTGGTAGAATTGTACAAGTAGTGTTACTTACATGGAGACTAGTTTCTCTTTTCTGCTGTACTTTAGCAAGTTACATAGGGAATATCTGTGCACAAATCTTGGTGCTACAAAACTGTTATCATATCCTAGCTAAGTATCAAGTCTGAGAACATTTAATGCTTTTGCTATTTGGACTGCACAAGTAAATCAATTTTGTGCAGAAATGTTTTGATTCCACATAGGAGTTGCTGGTTACCTTTTTCTAGTAATTCTCTATGTAGGCCTGTGGATGTACTACTTTACATTCTCTTGGAGACAAGCAAATGCTTTGTGATAGTCACTTAAGTGGCCTTATTGTGCGCCCTACGAAGATGCCCTACTTGTGAGAGCAAAATTGGTAGCAGATGCTTATTGGGGAAAAAAAGCTTTTTCCAAAACCATTGCTGCTGCTATTGCAGTAATGGGATATCAAACAGGCAAAATTGTATGTGTTGTCAATGTCTCCAATATAATTTCATTGACTTACAGTGTTTAAAGTGAAGACATGATGGTAAGGTTATATAAGGTGTTGTATTGAAGTAATCTCCCACCAACTTGATTTTATGGCAAAAGAGAACATTTCAATATCCACACAAATTCTGGGGACACTCCAGCTTGCATGAAAACACAGAGATCAGAGTATGTGATTAAGCATTCAGATACCGTAGTGCTGAGAAATACTTAAATAACCCAACAAATAAACAGATGAAGTAAATGTGGGTAAAAGTAAATATGAACGCTGTTTTTAATCTATGAATAAGAGTTTGGTCTAAAACCGGAAAAGAAATGGGCAAAAAAAGGGGATGGTTTAATTTTTCTCACCTCACATGTAGCCACTTGCATTTATTTGGTGCTTGCCTAAGTCTCTTTTCCTATGCTTTTATTTTGCCAAGATTTCTCTTCAGGAATCTTCAGAATAATGTTTTAGGTTGGAATGAGATGATAAAAAGGATCCTGTGTTTGAATGGAGAAGCACATGAACTGGGACTGTCAGGCCTGTGAGTTGAGCAGAGCTGTCTGTGTGAAAAGGGAGCTCAAGCAATGTCACATTTTCCTAAGTTGTGGATCTGAATCATAGTACTGGTGACTGGCTGGCTGGAGGGAAATTGCTTCATAGCAGCATGTATGATGCTGTGTTTTGGATTTTTGACTAAAACAATACTGATGACACCCCAGTGCTATCACAGCACAGTGCTTGCACAATGTCTGTGTTAGAGATAGGCAAGAAGCTGGGAAAGGACAGTCTCTCTGTAAAGCTCCCCTGGAGAAACACTGTTAACAAGAGTTTGTAGAGATAGGACAAGGGGGAAATGGCTTCAAACTCAAAAGAGAATAGGCTTAGGTCAGATAGTAGGAAAAAATTCTTTACCATTGGAGTGGTAAGGCATCAGAATAGGTTGCAAAGAGAAGTTGTGGATGCCCCATGTCTGGAAATATTTAGGGTCAGGTTAGCTGAAACTCTGAGCAACCTAGTCTAGGTGACCTTAGTGTCCCTTCAAACCCAAATAATTCAATTCTATGATACTGTTGGGATGTTGGACCCCAATTGACCAATGGGATACTCCATACATATGATGTGGTGTTCAGCATTAAAAGCAGGAAAAAGAAGGAAGAATTGGGGTTATTTTTATCTATGGTGTTTATCTTCTAAGGTACCTTTTATGCAGAGTGAAGCTTCAATGCCCTGGCTTGTCAATGGGAAGTAATCTTAAAAATTCCTTATTTTAGTTTGCTTGTTTATGCATCTTACGCTTCCTTTATCAAACTGTCTTTATATTGATCCACAAGCCATGTCTCCTTCTGTTTGTTTTCTCCTCATCCTGTGGGAAAGGAGAGTGACTGAGTAGTTGCGTGGGTGCTTGCCTGCTAGACATAGTAGCTCACCAAAACAGTGCAAATCTGCAAGAGAGCAACTGCTGTAGCCACAAGCATGAATAAATGTGTTGGAGGAACATTTCAGTAGGTTTAAAAAATAAGAAACACCTACTGTGACTTTAAGGATTGTCATATTGATAACTGCTTGGAAAGGGAATATTCCTGAGGAAAGTGCAATGTAGGAAGAAAAGAAAAAGTAACGTAACAGGATAGGACCTGATAACAGCAGACATGAGCTGCTGTCTTACAGTGTTTTATTTTCTTGCCTTCCTTCTCTGCAATGAAGATCTGCTTTCCTAATTCTTGAGCTCCTTGGCCGAGAGAATGGAGGGCACACAGTGTAGCAGTCTGAGTACCAAGAGAGCAAGGAGAAAGCATCTTTTACTCCTAGAAGACCCTCTGAAGTTGTCCCAGTGCTGAGTCTGACAGGTAAAATCAAGATCTGCAGCATCTCTGTGAAATGTATCAGAAGTGCCATCAAGTTAAAAAATGAGAGATGGATTTTTCTTGATGTAAGGAATAAATTGGTTAAGTATGCATTGCTAGATTAGTTGCTCAACACATGAGAAAACAGATATCTGTAGGTATTGAAAGCAGGCAAATCATTAAAGGAGTAGGTTAACAAAAAGAATAAATAAATAAAATTATTAATGGTCCACTTAAATATAGTGGAAATTGTCCTAGCAGTAAATATAATTAAAAGTTTGTGAGTGTAGTTTAAGGAAAGTTAGTTTTTATGGAGCTCTAAGTTAGATATTATTAAACCTTAGAAAAGCATAGAGCAAGAAAGAGTTCAGTAAAGACTCTGTGGGGATAGGCTAGATTACTTATGCAAATTTTCACAGGAAGGCTGAAAAGTCAAAATAGACACCCTTGCCTGCTCTCCTTCACAAATTGGTTAAGCATTCTATAGGGATTAGGTGACTGACAATGCATACAGCTTCAGTGGCAAAACTGAACGTCAAGGATGCCAGCGGTCCTATTATAAGCATCTGGTGGCAAACTTCCTCTCCCACAAAGGAAAGGATTTTTTGTTTTAAGAGGACTAACAGAAAGATTAAAGGTGGTTTGAACACTGCATGATCTTGCAGCTCTGCTAGTATACTCAGGCTTGCTGCAGGAAACCCAAGTGGCGCTTTGGTTTTGCATACACAAACTATAAATACATGTAGTCTATAGGTTCAGAAAACTAATGATAAATTAGCTTATTATTGTTCATTCATACATAGGAATGAACTTTTCCTTTAAGTACAGAGCAAGGATGCTTTCTTCAAATATATATGCCAAACACAGTATCAATTTCCATTTGGACTGACACATGAAAATAACTTATAATGAACAAAAATTGTGAGATTGTGATCAAAACTCATATTCTGCATTTTATTGCTCTATTTTTGTATTTTTAATCACTCTGAACTTATTAATATAAGTTCTATTAATATAAGTTTTAATATTCATTTTTGGGATGCTAATGTTAGCAAAGCTGTTTTAGTAATGATTTGCGTATTTGTTCATGGGTTGTAGGAACAAACAAAAGAAAAAGAAAAAGAGCAAATTATGCCATATTTTTAAATAATATTAATAATTAGAAGGAAACTTTTATTTAAAAAAATTATATTTATTAGTTTTTTTTTTAAAAAAAACAAAGTTTGTAATAGGTTAAAAAGTAGGTTAAAAGATAATTTGAGACAAATAGTATTATGAGATTATGTTGACCTATGTTATTTTTTAAATAACTACATTTAGGGATACCTATTGATATCTTGTTATCTATTTAAATGACAAGAAAATCAGTGCCCTTACATTGATCTCAGTGATTTTTCATGAGGAGAACCGAGTATGTGTTTGCCTGTGTTGAAGCAGATGGCAGCAATGCAAAATGCTTAATTGGGAAGGAATCAGGCCTTGCTAAAAGAATTTTTGTATCTGTAATATTTACATGAATATTTGTGTATATATTAGATATACATGTCATAAAAAAAAAATAGGATCTTTGGAAGTATTCTTCTCCTGTTAAAACAGAAATAAATCAACAGCACTTGTGAGTGCTCTCTGAGCAGAGCAGTGATAGTTACTCTTTTAGGGTGAAACTGAGCAGTCCAGTGATGTCAGCCAGTTTGCAAGAACTAGGTGTTAGCAGTAATGTGTGGCTATATTTGCATGTTCTGGTTTACTCTCTGATCTGATTGTTCCTTCCTTAAAATATTGTTTGTTTTGAAGGAGGTTCCTCAAGAAACAATAGAGAGCCAATGGCAAATCACTGTAGGGCAATTTTTTTTGTTAAAAGAACAACAAGCACAAAAATCCCCCAGCCAAACAGTATCTAGTAAAGAACAGGACTGTTCATGTAGGAAAATATGAGCAGATCTGAGAAATGTTTCATTCATTGTTTATTGGTAATCCAGTTAGTGTAATTGCTGCTAAAATGACTGGTAAATGTTCTGCTGTTTTCCTGTTGAAAAGCATTAAACATAAAAAAATGCTTTGTATTGAAGAGGTCCTTCTATATGTCCAACAAATAATACTGTTGTTGTGTGTGGTGTGTGAAATATCCTACCCTAGCATAATGAACAAAACATTGGGAGTTTATAAGTATACCAGCAACTTCCAGCAGACTAAGGCTATTGACTAAAAGGCAAAGCATCCTTTGGGTTTCAAGTTCTTTAAGTCCTTATGCAAATTGCATTAGAAATATGAAGCTGTGTGATAGTTGAAGGCATGTTGAATTGAATACATTAAATTAGAAATTAATATGTTGTGATCAACAATATGAAAAAAAAGATGTGGTACCCCAGTGTTGATGAAGACCTGGTATGAAGAAAAGTAACCCTGAAGTTCTTTTGCAATGATTAAAAAAACAATTGCACTCATTCATCAATGAGAAAGGCTTGGGAAATATAAAAAGCATTGCCTTATTGATCTGCAGTATTTGTGGCATTATTAAGTATGTTTAGCAGCTGTAGCAGCAGATTTTGTTGTCAGATTATCTCAACATAGAAGAATGATAGGAAAACTATTTGGGATTCTTCCTATTAACCTGAAAGCTTCAGTGCATCTTCTAGTATCTGGAAAAAGAAAATACCATTTTAGTCTGTGAGCCTCAGATCAGGAGAGGCTTTCAGTTTCTTCAAAAGATGGGCATTATTGCTTTTCTATTCTATGATTAGAGTAGATAAAAGGAAATCTGAAGGTCCACCCCTAAAATATGATATGAGTAGAAATGACAGAAAAGAAATAATTTCCCATACTTGTCACTGAAATTCAAGTGTGCTGTATTATGAAGAGCAGACTATGAAAAGCAGACTAATTTATTAACCACATAATAAATAAAATTAAGGTTGAGCTATCCTAAGTTTGGATTCAGATTTGGGAAGACTTTGGCCTTGTTTAGCAAGAAGTTAAAGCAGACTTTATTACTTGCTTCAAGATAAAAAGGAAGAATTCTGGATTGAAAACTTTTCAATTTTTGATTGTCATATTCTGGTGAAATCATTTGTTTAAGTGTTTCAACTGTATTTGTAAAGGATTTTAAAAGATTTGCGAAAAATTGATACTGGACTTCCAAACTGGTCTAGGTTATTACCATGCATTGTATTATAAATTACAACCATTTAAAAAGTGGTATTCAATTAAAAACCTGGATGAAACTGGAGCTAAAGTAACATTACTTTAAAAATCTTCAGGAAAAAAAGAGTTTTCACTAGAAAATGTTGCTTCATTGCACTATAAAGGATTTGTACCTATTTCAACAAAGTTTCTTTTGAAGGTGTTAGATTGTGGGTGTTTGACAGAATTTCTGGTGAGAGCCAGGGAAGAGATCCATACTAAAATAGGAAGTGATTTTCCTCATGTAGCCAAGTCCACGGCTGACTACAGATGGATCTTGATTTGGGTCTTCCTAGACCAAACGCAACTAATTGAATTAACCACTGAGGTCGGTTACTATTTAACTCATGCTCCGATCCTCAAAAATTCAAGTTAATGGTTTGTTTGTTTTACATCATGAAAATCCTGACATGTTATATAAAATTAAGTTTTTGTTTAACTAAGAGGAGAGCTTCTTCCAATCACTCTGAGTCCCTTCTATGCAGCCTGGTCAAGTTTCTTTCTCATACCTGATCAACATTGAAAAGCTATTGTAAGTTTGGTTTTGGTGTGATTCTGAATGGGCTGATTTTTAAAAGAAAGCAATTTTAGCTGAATTTTTGGTTTGATATTTTTTCACCCAAAGTAATTTCTAGTGTGTGAATAGTTGACAGAGCCTGACAAATGAAAATATAGACAAACTGCATATTATACCATATTTAAAATTTTGGTTAGGCCAAATTATTATCATTTGACTGCTTTGTGGTAGAAATCTTAGTAAGAAAACTTGCACCATGGAAAGACTAACTCATGGAGTATTTTTATTTGTTTCTTAATTTCAAAGAGGTTGTTTAGGGCCTCTTCTTCTCATGGAGAGCAGAAGGATTATGCTGATAAGAGTATACTGTAGGTTCTAGAAGGACATTTTTACACATGTAGCATAATCATCTGGAAAGGGAGGCCTTGTGTTTAAGGGCTATTCAAAATAGCAATTGAGCAAATATTAAACAAGAAAAAAGACAAGTTATGAGACCAGCAGGCTTTTGAAGGAGCACTTGTGATTTGGTAGACAGGTTTATGTCTTCTCAGGTGGTCAGTGTGGAAACTAAAACATCACCACATGAAATAATTTTGGGGGTGAACAAGAAGGCTAGGGATTTTTTTATAGAAAATAAAAAAATATTATTTTTAATATTTTTAATAATTCCCCCTCACCCCAGTGGAAGAAAATGTTTTCTTCTTCATAGTGGGTTTTTTCCAAGTCTTCTGTTAAGTTGGCCCCACAGTATAAAAATTTTAGTTATTCTTTCAGGCTTGAAATTTTCTGGATGTTTTCTTATATTTGATGTGATTCCTTCAGAATAGAATTGAGAGAGCATTGGGAATCATCCATTACTCATATGAAGAAAGAGTCAAAGTCGTACTCAACATAGGACCATCTTCTAATTTCAGATTTAATTGCTCTTCTACAGCATCTTCTTCTTTCAGGAAATCAGATGAAAAGAGAGTAGGAAATATCTTGGTCTGATGATTTTAAAGGTCTTTTCCAACCTAAATGATTCTATGAAATGAGTGGGAAAGTCTATTGAAGGCTTATTCCACCATGTTGTTCCCAGTCAATATTGCCTGTTTTGCCTTTGCCCTATCCTGATCTCTAGGGCCTGATTGTCTACTTTTACAAAAAATGGGTCAGGTTTTGTGTAACTCCAAGAATCTGTAACTAGAAGCAGGCTGATTTCTCTCACCACTCTCAGGACTTGTTATTTCTACTAGTGGTTGTGTGCTATTGTCTATTGTGTTTTGAGGAATGTGGTAGTTTCCCAGAATAGTAGCTTCTCTTCTGTCTTGTCCTGTGTATGCATACAACCTTTTCCTACATGTCCACAGATAGACAAGCTGCTTTCAGTAAGACAGTATGTCATTTAAAGGAGGAATAATTATAATCAGGCCAAAGCCAAAATTAAAACTCTTGTTATCTAATTAATAGAGGAAAATTTTGAATTGCTTTGTCCTGGTTCTGTTACAAGACTCTTAACAAGAGTTCTTGTAACAAGAAGAGCAGTATGATCCTTAAATCAGACTAATAATTGTATCAGAAGCATTAAGGTCAACTTTTAAGACTTTAAAGCAACATTTAGAGTAAACCTTCTGTGCTGTGTGTACTCTGGCATTAGTGATCCCTAAATGTCATGTGTGTCAGGAAAAACACAAAGTATGGATTCATTAGTGCACATATTTCTTTACCAGCAGGATTAAGAAATGGTTTTTCCGGACCAGAGGAGCAGATGTCTCCTACAATGAATTATTGTTCCTTACTTTTTCTGTGGTGAAACCAGCATTCTTTGCCTTTCTTTCATTTTTGAAGATTGCAGCATGACTGCTGGGGTACATTTAGAGTAATAAACCCAAACTGATTGTAAAATAAATGGTGACCTAGATATTTACTATGGGGCAGCTTCTGTGTGTCTATTCTCTGTAGCCTCTAGCTAGCCTGATTAGCAAATTGAAATTCTCTTGTGAACCTTTCAGCTTGATCTTAGTAGGTGTAAGAAATATGTGCAATAGTATCATTAGGGAAAATAGTGAAATAGGGAGGAAAAAAAAGTTTAGCGAGGGATTTTTTGGTATGATTTGAAAACACATTGTAGCACCTCAATCTCAAGGCACAGCAATTCAATAAAATTATACTAATTTTTTTTTTTTTAAAAAGAAATAAAATTAATTCTATTTTAAGATTCCTGAAGCAACAATTAAAAGCTCCATAAATTTCTGTAAACCTTATTTTTTCAGTCAGATCTATGTTATTCTAGTTAGCAGTAACCATTTCAATTTCCTCAGAACTTATAATTAGGTAAATAAATAAATGAATCCTAACATTACTGCTTAACTTGCAAAGAAAATTTCTGTGCAAGACAGCACCATGGGCAGTGATAGTTTTTCTGACTTTCCACATTAAATTGTTATAGTTCAGTATTATTAATAAAATGCGTATAACTAAGCACTGATTTGTTAATTAGCCACATTATTTTTAACTAGAAAACTCTTTTTTTAATTGGACACTACATGTGAAAATGAACATCACTGGGAAAAACACAATGTCCAAAGCAAAACTAGTATTGAAAAAAGGGAGAAAAGAAGAACTTTCTGTTTCTGCTACAGAGAACTTAATGAGGAGAATAACTACAACTCTAGCTGAAGAAAACCAGAGACTGTTTTGGGTGATAATATTCATATTGAGTGAGATGAACTGATGATACATCAGCTTTTTGCTGTAAGAGAAAGCAGAAGTAATACAGAAGATTTTAGTAAGTTGAATATGAGTAATATGGGTAAGAGACATAAATACGTAAATAGAAGTTCAAGATCAAAGTAGTGATGAGAGATCAATGATCATGTATCAGCTTGTTTGTTTTGCTTAAAAACATCCATCCAAAGGTGGTGGTACAAGTGACTGTGAAGAAAATGAGATTTTTCCCTGTAACTTTTCCAGGGAAATAAGAGCCAGCAGGTAGAAATGGTCAGAGGCTAGCAGGGGACAAAAGGTTGATTCAAAGTAGTTTGCATAAACCAGTCTATGGATAGACTGGGATGGAAATACCAGAACATTAGTGACAGCAGATAAAACAATGTTACAAGAAGAAAGAATCAAAGAAGGTTGTCTGTAAGAGATCTTTATTTATGGAAAAAACAATGAATACCTCTAGAAGCAATAAGATGAAAGAAGAAAACCTTTTCATAAGAAGACCAAGGGAGAAGATAATCCTAGATTTCGCTGCTATCTACTAAAAAAAATCAAATCCTTTTCCAGTAGAGTCTTTTTAATGTATTCCTCACACAAAAACTAAGCTAAGGTACATCTTAGAACAGCTTTAGCAAGTTTGTGATAGTGCTCTACTTTGATTTAAAAATTTTAATAGCTACAATTTTAATAATTTTTTAGTGCAGTCATTGGAATAATAAGTAATTACAAAGTGTAAATTTTATGTTTATTAGTAGAATTTTTGTGCTTGCTCTCAAACAAATTCATTGCGTATGTCCCAAACAGAAGTCTGTGCAATATCATGATTGGGGGTGGGAATTTGGGCAGAATTTATTTCATGTTTTGAAGAAAAGCAGAGAATTGATTTCTAATCCTTCTAAGGTGGGGGGGGGGGGAAGTCTGGGCTAATTAA
>VXBN01007625.1:267244-295579 GCA_013397395.1 Sinosuthora webbiana | reverse complement strand
GGGGGGGGAGGGGGGGGGGGGGGGGGAAGTCTGTGCTAATTAACTTCAAACTAAGGGCAAAATAAAAAAGCAAAACAGAGGATCTTACTTTTTCTCTGAACAAGAATTTAGAAAGTAATTACTTGCAGAGCAACAATGCTTATGGTGCAGTAAATACAAAATTTAGACCACTGGCTAAATCAGTACATGAAGCCTTTATAAAACTCTATTATCACCCAAGTCCTACATTAAGGAAGAAAGTAATTAATTTTTAGACTTCTTCCTAGGGCATGTTTGACACAAACCTTATACAGTTTCTTTTAAAAGCTGTCTTTGATTAGTAAATAGTTTTGCTTAGAAACTGCACCTTTACCCTTAAAGTGCAAAGGCAAAGCTTTTAACACTGTGATAAATGTTCTCCAGTACTTTGTACAGTCCTCCAGATAAGAAGAAAGTAAAGGTTTTAGCTTTTAGAAGAGGGTGTGTTACCAGAACTGTAATTTTCATTTGCAAATCCACAGGATTTTTACTATTAAATTAAGCCCAACAGGCAGTTAAACCATCGGGGTGTGGTAGAGCAGGAGTGGTGTAGCAGATTCTGAAACTGCATTACAGGAGGTATAAGCCACCCCTTAAGGGAGACACAGCAGGGAGGACCACTTGCAGCACAAAGCTGTCAGGGAAATCTCATAGAAAACAGGCAAGTCTGGAAGTACTAGTGCTAGTTGGACAAGAAATAGATGACAAGTTATATGAGTATCTGCAAGAGATGTGCGTATAATTTGTCACTACGTGTGGTATATATAGTTATGTTTTGAATGAAGGAATTGTGATTCCTTAGTTCTCTCATAACTTGAACCCTGAAATTCTGAAGCATCACGTCTCCTTGCCTCTTACTTAAAGCATATAATCCTTTTTGACAAAGTTCATCCTGCTGGTTTTATGCATTCTTAGACTTTTCAGTTTTGCATATGAAAAGCTGAAACTTTTGTGTGGCTGTCAACGAACAGAAGAGCCTGTGTTACAGTGCAAAGTGTGATCTGACCCATAGCACCTTCCAAAAAGCAAATGCTGAATGTCAAGCCCACAGACATCCAGTGCAGAAGAGCAGATCCTGACAGTATTAGCTACTAAAGATGCATATGCAATTCCTTGCCTCAATCCATCCTCTCCAGTGCTGTGGGTCCTCTCTGAGAGGGGCTTTTAGGTGGGAAGAAGAGGAGGAGAGGGCTGCTGGGCCTGCAGCTGTCATAGCAACTGCTCCAGAATTATTTGGGGCAGCCATTAGGAATATAGGAAAAAACCCTTTGATCACCAAGGGATTTTGTAGACTAGGCCACTTGTTGTGCACTAGAATTTAGATTCATTATGTGTTTTGCAAAAACAGTAGTTTTTAATCATGCATAATTCACTGCAGAACAAACATGTTTTTAAGCACAGAAAGCAACTGAAGGCGTGGAGATAACCTGAAGTTTTAAAATGTCCACTTTTTAACATGTTTTTCAAGGAAACATACCTCTCCTTAAATCATCATTTAAGTGATTTATTTAGTCTTCATGTAGACTAGAAATTTGGGCAGTATCTTATCTGTCTGCTTATAGAGAAAGTTGTTGTTCATCTACCACTTGACAGAGAGAGCTACCCTGGGGGTTAACTACAGGTTCTTGTGCTGCCTGAGGGAGGGGGCAGCAGTTTATGTTATTTCACTTTTTATGTCCTTACCTGTGTGTTTGCAAAGCTGTTTTAAATTCACTGCTAAGAGTATGCCCAGCCATTTGAGTGACTATGTTGATGTTTATTTACTGCAGTGCAGGTCTCAGTAATATCTGCAGCAATGAGTTCCACAGGTTTTCCACCACCTACTGTTTGGAAAAATATAATTTATTGTTATTAGATTTATGACTTTTTCCCATTTCAGTGGAGATACCTTTTCTCCTCAGACAAGTTAGGGTGAATAGTTTCTGATCTACATTTTCTCACTGCTGTTTATTTTCTTGTATCCTTTGATCATGCTCATTTTTAGTCACACTTTTCTGTAAGCACTCCCAGTCCTTTCAATCAGTTTATCATTCTTACTGCACCTTTTTCTGATGCATTTTTCTTAGATGGGCTAACCAGAAATGAAAAAAGTACTCCAGATGAGGCCGAATTATTGATATACGTAACAAATAAAATCCGGGTTCTGTTGAAGTTGCTCTGAATTCACTGTCATCGAAGAGCTGAGTTTTCTCCCAGTGCTCTCACATTTCCCACATTATTCTTCCTTCCATTTTTCATATATTCAACTTCAGAATTTGCCAACTTATACTTAATCTAGAATCCTAAAGATTCCATTATATCCATTAAATTACTATTAGTCCTCAGATCAGGAGTTTTTCTCTGTGGACATGATTAGTTCCCTCCCCAAACTACTTTGATGAAACAGGTCAAATTTTGGCCTGATTCACATTTGTTATGGATGTTAGTAACAAATCTTGATGTTAGTTTTGAATAGCTGAAACTGAGAGATGCACCGCAGACTGAAACAATGCTGTTTGTGTTCACAATGACCTTTATCTGCAAAACCCGCTAAAATACATTATTTAGTATATGAAAGCAAACAATTTTTTTGCCTCAGTAAATGACTGTCCATAGTGCACTATGAGTATGAGGGAAAACAAGTCAGAGTTTTTTACGGCATCTGCAAAAGAAATCTGATGTTTTTTGTTTCCTCTCTGGAAACATCTAAGAAATGTTCAGATTGTTGCTGCCTAATAAATACCTTAAATGAAATAGTAATAAATTGCCAGCAATTTAGCCTGACAATAACATGGATTGACCAAATTGATTAAATTGATTATGTTTCATATATTTACAATATGTAGACACAAGCCTAATTTATTTTTTGAAGAGTTCAAGGTAGGTATCATTGGTTTAAAAAAAGGAAAAACAAAACAATGCAGTAATGTTTGTGGTTGCTATCTGCAATAATCTAATGCTGACAGAGAGCAGTATTTTATTTAGTAATTAACAGTGTAAAGGGAAGAGAAGCTGTCATGTTGGTTCTTAAGCTGGGGAATGTGATGAAAGATGATATCTGCGATCTCATCCTTTCCACTTGTTTAGGATTGTCAGAATGAGAAATGTCAGCATTATGAAAGCTCAGCTCTGCTCTTGATATGATAAAACCCTTCAAAAGCCAGTCTTTCTTTCCTTTTCCCTCTCCCCCTCCTTTCTCCCTCTCCTGCTTGCACTTGCTTTTTTTATTTATCCTGTTTTGTTAGATGGCAGAAATATAATTCTTTTCTTTCTTCCTATTATAAGCCACCATTTTTGTTTTATTATATGTTTCACAACCCCTAATGCCCCACTGAAAATTACCTTGTTAAATGACAGTGTTTCAAAGCCATGAATCCTTTCCACCATTCCCTCAGAGGTTTGAAACAGTCAACAGACTGTAAAGAATAAATAATAAAAAAGTATTGATTATTTTGATGACTGTGAGATTCAATTAAGTATTAATTTTGCCCTCCAGTGGACCTATCAAGGTATTCAAAAGGGAGGATTCGGCTCAACTAAATGCGTGCTGAGTGCTTCAGCCTTAAATAGGGAGAAAATGTGTTTACCTACAGTATTTGAAGAGGAGTGCATTGATGCACAGAGTCCAATATTTAAGTGCTGTGCAAATTAAGCCCTGGTGACAGTGACATTGTTTTCGGCAATATGAGTATTGACTAAAGAAGTGCATTTGATGACAGCTTAAACTATTTGTATTGATTAACATTTTCATAGATTATCATGTGTCGTATCAAATTCACTTTTCAGACATGAATACATTAAAAAACCCACAGGCAAACATCGACCAATGTGAGGACGGGACAGAGGGAACATGCTAGCCAACCTACTTGCTCGTTGGTCACCTGTTCTCTGCATAAGAACCATTTAGGCATGAACTTTGCAATAAATAGCTGCTAGAGAGAGCAACAAGGTCACTTGTTCTTTTTCCTTTTTTAAATTATTTTTTTACTCTGCTTTCTGGGCTGTCATGATATTATGCTTATTATTTTGCAAACAGAATAACCGAGTGTGCTTGGAAATAATGCCTGACCCCTAAACGTCCTCACTGAACAGAAGATAAGAGAGATTCTGATCATCAAGAAAAAATTTAGATGTGTGTATATATATATGTGTGTAATGTTTTATGGGGGATATAATGTTGCAAACAAAAGAATAATTGCAAACTATATGTGTAAGTATCTTCCCTAATTTTATCTTTTAGAAAATGGTTTCTGTGGTTTTTATTTTTAAAACAAAAATGCGTGTTTGTGTCTTTATGGACTTTTGGAGCATAGTATCCCAATGATAGGAACAGTTAGAAGAAAATTGTATTTCTGTTAAAAGTATGTAACAAAATGGCTATTTGATGCTGTGTGTTTTCATAGAAATGCTGGAATGCTAGAAACTGTGCATTTGATTTTGTTAATGTTATACAGCTGAGGATGCCTCTTTAAATCACTATGGAGAATTCACAGGGGGCTCCTCTTCCGTGGTATTGGAGCATATAGGAATTTCTTCTCTTACTATTCTACGGACAGGGTGAGGTGTAAAAACATACACACAAAAAATTCACATCCCACAATTAAAGCTGTGTTGGTTGTGTTGCTTTCATAGAAGTTTTTCTCCAAAGCATCCTGAATCTCTCACATGCTAGTTGAGCTTTAATAGGGTGGGGAGTAATGGAAAACTCATTGGATCTGTAATAGCTCTTCACTTGACTGCAGCCAGCAATAACAGCAGGAGCAGCCAGAGATAAGAGAGAGAGAGAGAGTGTGCGTGTGTGTGTGTGTGTGTGTGTGTGTGAGAGAGAGAGAGAGAGAGGGAGTGGAAGAGAGAGTATACGCACACCAAAGCTGCCACTTTTTTTCCCCCTCACTCTTTTTTCCCCCCCCCATCCTAGGATCCAATGATAGCTGGACAAGTCAGTAAGCCCTTGCTGTCACTGCGGAGTGAAATGAATACAGAGTTGAGAGGTGAGGACAAGGCAGCTACTTCAGACAACGAACTGAATGAGCCCTTGCTTGCGCCTGTGGAATCAAATGACAGCGAGGACACTCCCAGCAAGCTCTTCGGTAAGTCTGTCTAGGTATTTCATTTCACTGCTACCATGTTGTCCGGAAGAGCAATCTCCCCGTTTTTTTTGGTTTTTTTTTTTTTTTTTTTTTTTTTTTTTTTTTTTTTTTTTTTTTTTTGTTCGCTCAATATTCTTGTAAGTAGGAAAAAGTAGCTTGGAGCATGCAGGCACACATTCTTCTGCTCCTACTGCAACTGGTTACCAGAATGACAGCATCAGTCCTGAAAACTTTTGTTAACAATGGACATATTTAGTGCAAGTTGCAGACGTTTTATGATTTTTTTAGAACCATGGACTCTAACGTAAAATAATGTGTGCGTGTTTGTATCATTTTCTTCAAGTACTTGAACAATTATTGTGGTAGGTGCTGGTGTGTTGCAAAGGCTACCAGCTTTTTTTCTGAGGCTTGATTAAACTGAAAAGTTCTAATTTTTTTGTGGTAAAAATAAATCTGGCTGAAGAGAACTGAAAGATTCTTGTAGGAAACACTTCATACTGAGTAAACAAAGCCTAGCAAGGGTATTGCACGTGGAGCTAATGTTTTTGGAATTTAAATTAGAAATGAAATATTTCTCCTCTATCCTGTGGAAAGAGAAATTATCTTTTGAATTTTTATTCATTTTGGAATAGTCTAAATTGTGCCAGATAAGTGTAACATTTCACAATCAAAACACAAGCTGTGAGAGTGGCACTCCAACAGAGACATCTGTCATTCAAACGCGTGACACCCTGTAAGCCAACTCAAGCAACTCTGATCTCTAATCAGAAAAGGGAGCAGAGCTGTTGAGGCGCGTGCTTGAATGATAGATGTTGATAGGTGTCTGAGCTGTAGCAGCACTGTATGGTACATTGTGACATTTTGGGTTTAGAGGGACTGCACCGCTGAAGAAGTCCCTTTTAATTATTTCTGTTAGTGACCTGAGACAAACCTTAATAAAAATGGAACATTTACTTATTTTTTATTATTCTATAGGTGGAAGTCAAAGGGAAAAAGATCTTGTTTAAAGGGAATGCAGCTTTTAGGGAGAGACAGTGAGAGCCTGTTTTCTAAGATTCAACTTTTGATTTCATAATCTGTGAGGAAATCTGTGGCAGTGTTCAGATTTCAGTATTCCACCTACAATAAGAGCTGCAAGATTTTTTTAAAAGCAAAAGAACACATGTAATTTTATATTATAATATTCTTTACACATTATTGAAAGATACAGCACAGAATGTTTTACTAAATAACTTCACTACAGATGAGGGAAAAAAAATAGTTAAAACCCACTAAAATTTAATTTCTGGATTGCAGTAATGACCGTTACTGAATATCACATCCATTTTTAAGCCCCCTCTTAGTAATCTTTGTTTCCATGGAAAGCATAATTTCCATTAGCAGTTTGAATGTTCAAAAAGCATATAATAATTATTTTAGCCCATTTCATCCAGGAAAGAATTATAATGTCTAAAATTCAAAGGGCTACCAGTTACCTAGAGTAATATAAATATCTTCAGCTGTATTTATATGTTTTATTTGCTCAAATGTTTATGGTCCATCTATTAAATACAGCAAGGCATATACAAAGCAAAAAATGAGCTTTTAATTTGAGGATAGTGAACTGTCTGTTTGTTTTCAGATCAGGCAAGTCTTCTAATAAAAGGCAAGATATTTTTTGAGCCCTTGTCATTTGGATGTTCTATAGTGGGGGTGAAATATACACAAACACTTTCATTAGAGTTATGTGTGATATAGAAATTATGTGTAACCATATCTTTTCTCCTTCTGGGCTGAAAATATAATTTATCTCACTAAAAGCACTAGTGAAAAAGCTAAAAATTCACATATTGTACTTTTTCTTTTGGTGAGTGTGCGATATTTGCTAGTCTGATCCTTATACTGCTAAAAAGACATTCCCAAGTAAAAAAAGTAGGTGAAATAGTCCAACCGCCTCAGTATGAACTCATGTACCCTTTATTGGGGTTTTATTACAATTATGACAGATGCTACAGATCTATTAGCAACAGCCCTTGTCAATTAATTTGAGTAACTTTTATAATAAAAAAATAAAGGATAGTGGGGCAATTTTGATACATTTGAGGATCAAATTGAGCAAAAGTAAAATAAAGATGATTAGATGTTATATCACAGATACAACCTTAAGATAGATTTGCAGTAAACACTAAAAATTATTGAGTGTAACTGTGTTTAAAGCTCTGATACATAAATATGGAATATCACCACCCTATAGTTTTTTCTCTTCGTTTAATGCTATGAATAGCATTTTAGGACTGCATACTTTGTACTTTTCTTTGCAGTGTCTGAGGGTAAATTATTGTGAACATATGGACAGGTGTTGGCATAGAGAATGACAACTTTCTCCTTCAACCTTCTTTCATGTAATCAGAGATAATAAATATCTTTTTAAAATATAACATTTAATACATGCTGTGTGAAAATTTTCCCCAAATCTCTTTAGCAGGTGAAGGAGGAGCATTTTAGAAAGTCAAGAGGAGACAGGTCCCTAGAGAAAAAAGTTTTTCTACATTGCTGCTTTTCATTTTTTTTCAGGATTTGTGAAAATCATGTACTGATTTAGTTGGAATGAATGACCAGCATTTGTGTGTCTTGTTGATGTTAGCAATATTTCATGAGTCTTATTTTCATATAGATGAACAGCGTTGAATGATGAGATGCGAAGACCTTTCTTTTCTTTTACCGGACACATTCTGCTTAGCTTCTTTTGATGGATGAGTTTATTTCTGCAAAGGCCTGCCTTTCTCACCTGTACCTTTTCCTAAAATTCACCTGCTTATTCTCAAATTTCCTTGTTTTGGCATTTTACTGCATGCCATAGAAACAGTGGGTATTTGTTTTTTGTTACTTGTCAAAGTGCTACCTCTTCAATCCCTGCTGCCAGTGAGGAAAGGGCAGGAACACAATTAATTGTACTTATTTTTAAAGATATGCACTAAACTTTTGGTTTTCTTAGGGGTGCTTTACTATCAGTGACAAAACAGATGAATGCTGCAGCATTTTAAGACTCAGAAATGCTGCACCATTAAGTATAAGTTCCTGATGATCTGAAATAGCTTCCACCTGAAACTGGTGTACAGGTGTCTGGGAAGATGCACTTTGTCACTGTGGTGCAGCTATTCCCTGTGAGTGATGACAGGAGCAGCTGTGATTAGAGGGGTTGTGCCTTGTTGTTGTTTGCTGGCTTGTTTTCTTCTGGTGGTGGTGATTTTTCTTTTTGAAATTTTTAAAATTTCTTTCTTTTTGAAAGAAACTGCTGTCCATAGTCCAGGAGTCTGTAATCCTCTACTTGTGCTTTTATACCAGTGGACTCTTTTGAATTTGCATACCTGCAAGCAAAAGACTTTTGATACTGAAGTTATATGAAACCAGAAAAGAGCAGAAAAGGTGGCCGAAAATGAGGTGCAAAATGTTGATAAAGGAATCTGTCCTGAAGCACATTACCTCAAAAATACAGTTTTGAAATGTGGGTTAGCACAGTTACAGTGTTTTGGTTACAGTAATCCCAGTTTTGCTGTACAGTGAAGTGAAGTTGCTTTGTAAGAGATCTTGTGGTGAGTTATTTACTTATAAAAATACCTGTGAAGTAATAGCTCCTATTTTATCCATAGAATGTAATTAAGTAACGTAGAAACTGAGTATTGCACTTGACTTTTCTGTTGGTGTCCTTTTCAGATCAACTTGTCTTACTCTGTAATATCCTTCAAAATACTAGCCCAGGCCAAATGCCGCTGATCATACTAGAGAAAGCTTTTGTTAAAGTTAAGTAGTAGTTTCACTTGAATAAACACATTGGGATTTGATCCTAACTTAACTAATCCTAGTTGTAATTTTTTTTCTATTTTTTTAAAGAATTCCAGTATAAATTATGAAGTATTGCTCTGAAAAAATATCTTAGAAGAAAAAAAGCACCTGTCATGTTTAGCTGTGTAATAAACTTGAGATTCAAAAGTTGGTATAGACACCAAGGGTATGTCATATATAAAATTCTCAGTATGGTAAAAATCCCAAGAATGAAGTGGTTGATCCAAGCATCAAAACCCCCTCTGGATTGAGGCTGACTTTCCTGGAGTTAGATGAATTCCTTAATTAATGCTTAATTGAAGGCAATTTGTGACATAATTAGATGACAGAAAAAAAAGCTAGGAGTGCATGCACTTGCATATTAAGGTAATTCTACTGTGTGATAAAAAGTTATTCTTTGAGATTCAGCCTGTAGTTCTACAAATCAAAAATTAAATAAAGCTGTAAGTATATAGTGAGGGCAATACCAAGCCTCTAATTTAGGAGCAGAAGTGTTTCCTATTTAATTATTGCAGGACAGAAAAAAAAAAATGACTGCTAACCTTTTTTTTTTCTTTCTTTCTTTCTTTNTTTTTTTTTTTTTTTTCTTTTTCTTGTTGTTGTTGGCAAGGTTATGTTCCAGTGAAATTGAGTTTCTTGTGCTGGATCTGATGACTGTGGTTTTGTTTGGTTCATTAGTGGGCTTTTGATCTGTTCATAATGTTGTGTATGCTTGAAATATGGAGTGGGGATATGGAAGTTAAAAGAATCTGCACACATTTAAATAAACAAGTTTTTATTTGCAAACCTCTGCATTGGTTTTGGGATTTTATTTTCCTTTCCTACATTGTTACCGATGTTTCAGAACTGTGTGCATCCTTCTGTATAACCATACATGTACATGCTGCAGAGAAACAAGGTAGAAGTTGTTTCTGGTTGATTATGTTTTGCTAGTAGATCCTTACTCTTTAAAGAAACATATGTTTTATNTTTTGTTTGGTTTTTTTGGGGTTTGTTTTTTATATATATTTTTTTTTTATTATTTTTTTTTTAATTGGAGTTGCCTTGATTAGAATTTATGGCACTGGAATAATTTCAGTTACAAAGGATAAAGGACTAAATTGTCTTTTACCTCTTGAGACAGTGGTCTCTGCAGGTTAGAGCAGAGGTCATTGCCAGGTTGCTGTGAGGAAGCTCACATTATCATCCTTAGCAGTATATCTAGCCTGTGTGGGCCTTCAGACTATGAGCTTGCCTTTCATCAGTGTGTTTAAAGATGAATCTTAGCGGTTTGGTTATATCCTGAAATTTTAAAGGCCTATAAGATCTCTGCCCATCAGGAACAATTTGCTAAGATTTGGTAATTTCAGTGGAAGAAAGCAATGTCTGTTTGTTGCTCTTGATGCATTGTAAAGCTCTAGTGAATATTTCTGTTCTGATAGGAGGGTTCATGGCTCAAATGGTCTCTTATTGAGATCTTTTTCAATAGAGCCTTCTTTTAAACGCCACAAACATAACATCTGCAATAAGTTTGATCTGCATATAAAGACTCTTGTCTCTTCACGTAATTTTATTCAGTAATTTCCACATTTTGGATGCTTTGTTCTAAGACACTATCAGTTATCCATGCAATAGGACTGATCCTGCTAGTGCTTGCATGTGTGATAGTTTCCTTAAAGCAAATAATCTGTGGATTAGGAACCTCATTTAATTACAAAGACTGTGTCAATGAGAAACATTAATGGGTGGCATATTTACAGGACTGAGTCATCATACAGGCTTGTAAATCCATTTTCAAACATGTAGTGATGTAATGAGTAAGTTCTTAAAGAACCCAGAGATCTGGATATGTGATTGATTGTTATTTCTGAAGAATATATTTGACATGAGCATTTTTAAATAGGTATTTGCAAACAGAGACTTGAATAACTCTGAATAATGCTGTTGTCTGATTTCTTGGCAGAATTCTTACTCTGTCAGTGGGGCATGCACTTGTGAGTAAATGCCCATTAAAACCTAAACAGATGTTATGACTATTTAAACACAAAGCATGATGCATGGTAAGATAAAAAATCTACTCTCGGCTCAGCTGTCTTGCCGTACTTAGGTATTGCAGGTAGCTCAGGCTGTGGTGGTACTGGTGCTAGCACATATATTCCTGCTCTGAGGAGACCAGAGTTTTAGTCCCTTAACCTTTGATGAAAGCAATATTAGGCTGATGAAGGACAGGTATTGCAGCCCCACTAATAAATCCTCCTGCTTGTATGGAAATAAAGAAGACTCTTGTAGCTGCCCTTGAATTGTGAAAAAGACAGACCATTCTAAAAAAGCAAAGAAAAGTTGGTTTGAGTATAAGTTAATTGTGGTGTTTTTTTTTTTTAAAGTGTATGCTATGTGCTTCTTAAATGAGGCTTGAGGTCTGATTCTCTGTATACACAGAACAACTAATATTAGAGAGGGAAGGAAAAAAGAATTAAATCCTAGTATGTAATTAGTATGACTGAATGACAAATGGTTCATTTTTAATCAATCCTTCTTTCTATCTTCAAAGCCATAAAATCAGCAACAAACTTGTTTAAAAGCAACATAAATGGCTGGCTGTTTCAAAGGGGACTTGCTGGCTGCTAGACAGTAAACAGGTAATTTGTGAAAGAACTGTTAGATTCTTTGATTGAGATCCTTGCCACTTTGTGTTTTGAAATTAATAATAGATCAGACACTTGCACATTTGAAAAAGAAGTAAATGTAAAAAGAAAAGGAACGGTAACGGTATGTTTCTATTGGACTTCACATGATTAATCAAGTTCTCCATAAGAATGTGCAGGTGAGGCAGATGGAGGCAAAGTTAGATTTGCCCTAATGTACACATGGCACCACTTAACACCTCTCTTGATTTCCTTATGCTAAACAAAGAGGTGGCAAGTGCTTATACCAAACTGGCACCCTGTCGGGGGCAATCTGTATAAAGTTTCCTGCTGTCAGATTAATAAATTTTTTAAAAATATCCAAAGGCAGAGGTAGCTGTAGGAAGCTCATAGTAACAGTTGCTATTCTCCTGTGGATCATTTTTCTCTTTAATATCCTGTGTAGCACTTGGTTTTCCTTGTGTCATCTTCCTAGGTTTTTTTCCTTCTGTCATTTGTAGATTCTTCTATGTTTTAATTCTTTTTCCTTGTGAAACTGTTTCTTCTGTTGGATCCATCATTTGTGGTCCCCTTTTTTAGGGAGAGATGGTCAAAGGATGGAAACATCAGCTTTGTGGGTTTTTATACTTTGATGTAATTGCATATTTAATATATTAAAGTTTCTTCCACAAATGGTTTATTTTCTGACTTTTTACATGACTACCACTAGTACTATCATTAGTGCTAACAAAATAACATTATTTTTCGAGTTACAAAAAATTTCTGGCAAACTCAGAGGTAGAAGCTACATTCAAATGATGAAATGAGAAAATTAATGCTAAATCAGGACAAAACCAGTATAAAATTATATGTGTCATAATTTTCAGGTTTCAACAGGAATATTATATTTTCATGTAAATGGCTTGATGTTTTTATACATAAAGTCTTGCTTTTTTCTTTTTCCACCATCTAAAAATCAAAATCAATATCAGTACGAAACAAAGAAAGATTTGTATTGTGACATGTCCTGTATTATGTTGTGATACTGCTTTGAAGCTCTCAGAAGCCCTTTTACTTTGAAAGCAGAGGTAATCTAGAGAAGAATAGTACCTCATCCTATCTTGCTAAGTAGAATCTGCTGTTTTCAGAGAGACTAAAATTGGGTTTGTTCTCTGGATTTCAGGGATATCTATATGTACCCCTGCACTCTAAAGCATGTTTTTTAACAGTAAACTACTGCTTGTCTGTGCCTAAAAGAAATTAGGATTTCTGGTTTTATTTTAGAATATACAAGAAGGGTTTTAGGAAGGTGCGAGTTTTGGGTTTTTTTCTCAGATGTCCTGGTGGTTTTTTTGTTGTTGTTGTTTTGTTTGTTTGTTTGTTTGTTTTTGGTTTTGTTTTTGGTTTTGTTTTGTTTTGTTCAGAAAGGTAAACCATCATTTTAATTTCTGAACAGCTTGAAGTTGTCTTAAAGAAATGGTACATTTCACAAAACAGAGCAATCACATTACCTGAAAGTGATTACAAAAGTTAAAAAATATATATTTGTAATATATAAAATTTTTGTAATATATATAATTTTTAATAAAATTAATAAATAAAATATATAAAATTAATAAATAATATATATTTGTAATACTTTGTAATATAAAAAAATTATATATATATAGATTAACAGCCAGTGTGACTGAAATATATCCATTATTTTAATACAATAAAAAAACTCAGAGTCTTAAAACAATTTCATGTTACACTGAAGATTTGAATGTTACACAAATAAATAATAAAGACTATTTTGCTTTAAGAACAGCGTTTTCTACAGCAGTCTATCATTAGATTCCTTCTTTCAAAAGTAGCATGTAGTTTACAGAATGGCAGTAACACTAACTTTTATAATATTGGCTCTTAGTAACATCTTTGTGCTTTTCAGTTCAGATGGTCGTCGTATGGTTTGGTGACCATTATTCTATTAAATCGTTTTCATTTTCTTGCTCAGTCTCCTATCTGACATAGTCCCATATTTTAAAATCCTGGGTTTAAGTTGTTAAATAAAGAATTAATAGCAGTCAGTTGCCTTCCAGAAGACTATAAAGCAGTCCTCCCCCAGAGCACATTGGACACACAGCCCAGCCTGTTATGTTCACTACAAACACCAAGGCTTGTAAAGTAGAACATTGGTAAAAACAAAAGTGCCATCTTTCCTGTCTTCTCTTCCTTACAGCCAGGCTTGGAGCTGTTCCCCTCTCTTCTGCTCCTTGGTGAGTGCACACAGCTGGAAACACATACAGCTGTGTCATGGGCAGTTGCAAAATGCATTTTGCTTCCATCTGTCAAGGTCTTTAGGCTTCTGTGATTTGTTTGAAGATTAATGTTTGGGGGAGTTTGTTCTTTGAAGAGGATGATAAAAAACCTGTGCTTAATCAAGAAGCCAAAACTGCTTTTCAGTTAACATACCTTAAGGCATACGTTAATATATTGTACTATTAAGTATGTGTAATTATTTCTTGAGATAACACAGTGTTAGCTGGAGAGGAAGAAAAATCATTTGAATTCTGTCTAATCTCTTGAGCAAATAGATAGGGGTAGTTTTTGTATTTTCTTTTGCATACAATTAGGATTTATTCACATGGTGTAGGGATGTTATGTTTCTTCAGTGATTTGAATAAACATGAGGCCAGATTCTGACAGGTCTTGGGTGACTGTCTATCACATACACAGAAGACTGTAGATTTCAACAGGATATTCATCCTATCCGTACTTGCAAGCCAGTTTGGGGCCTCCACTTGTCTCAGTCACTCCTCTACAGTGGTTTCTTACGTTGTGGAGCTAAAATCAGCCAAGGAAACATACTGACAAGAAGGAAAAACAACTCTATAATTATGCTGCATTCATATTTAATAAATGATGAATTATGGAGCCAGTCCTGTGGTTACTTTAGGTTTCTGCTTTGCTGTGCAGGTGTATTTCATGAGTATTGCTAAGGCTCTGCAACGCCACCTCTGCTGTCGTAGGGAGGTCACTTTTGGAATGTAAAAGTAAAGCTTCCATTAAGGTGGGAAAAGTTTAAGTAGAGTGGATTATTGTAATTTAAAAAAAAAATAAGGAACATAAATGGTAATTATTACTAAAACAAAAACAACTAGAGAAATTAGCAGAGATTAAAGGGAGGGGAAGGAAATTAGGTATTTGGGCTCAACTGTGATTGTAAAAGTAAAGGTTTTATATTAAAGGTTTTCTTTCTTGGACTTCCTTACCTGAAAGCATAAATATTTGGACTGCAAGTCACAAATATTTATAAAGGAAAAATGGAATTTACAGCTAAAAGAAAACAGGAAATGAAAACATATTAAAAATATTTTGCTACTAATTTAGTATACTTTACTGTCATAAGCACAGTAAACCTAATGATATTACCCAGCAAGAAAAACATCTGCATAAGTTGTTTGAGTTGATGTGTTTTTTTCTTCCTGGTATGAAGAGTGTGAAGGAAAACTCTTGTGTGGCTCTCTTGCAGGGATTTGATGCGTTGTTTTCAGTCTCCTCATTTTAACTGTGTGGATATAGTACAGTGAACCTTCTCATAACAGTTGTTGACAAGAAAAAAAAATCTTTCAATCAGCAGGTCCGGCTTGCTCCCGCTCTCCCCAGCCCCCACACCTCTTTGCTTTTATGAAGCAGTGAATAAAAGAGAGACCAGATGATGCAAAGGTTTACTCAGATGAGATGTGCTAGTCAGTGAGCAGCTTTGGATTTGCAGGACTGCGGCTTGTGACCATGGACTTCAAAGGGATTGAGTTTGGGGGTTAGGCCTTTCTCTCATTGCCGTTTTCTCATTTGTGTAAAATTATACTGGTGTATTTTGAATAGCACTTTACAAATTTCAGGCTTGCATGTGTCAGCAGACCCTGACTGGTGTAAAGGCTGGTGTGCTAGAAAAGAGGGTGCATTCCCCCAGCAGTGGCAGTTGGGCTGTCTGGGGATCTACTGGAAGGGAGATGAAGAAGAATTTTGCTTTATACTCTGTCTGAAAACTCAGGCCTGAAACATTCAGCGTAAAGAGAAAAATCAGGGCCTTTCTTGCAAAAAGAAAAAAAAATCTCTAGGCTCTGGTCAGGTTTTTGTTATTTATTTTTAATAAAACATTCTTCTGGTTTTGTATTCTCTTTTCTGTGGGTTCATGTAACAGCAGTGTTTCAAACCAGCTTAAAACAGTTAAAAAAAAAAAAAAGGTTCCCTAAAAGACAGTGTACTGCTGACTGTTTTATTTTGTTTATATCTGATATTTCTTATGGTATTCAGATGGTTGTAATAGACTAGCACAAGAGCTGCATGTCTTGTCATCTGTACTATATCAATACGTTTTTATAATGATACAATAACCTGAACCCTGTAACAGTTTATGATCCATTTGAGAATTCTTATGGATTCTCAGAGTGACGGAGGCCTGAAAAAAGAACTTGACTGCTTTCACAAAACTGGTGCTGTGACAGGAAAAACTAGTGTGCCTGTGATTTAGTTGCTAAGGAATCATATTGATCTGATTCGTCATTAAACTTTTAAGTTGGGGAAAAAAAAAAAAAAAGTCAAGCTGCTTGAAGGTGGAAAAACAGTGATGTGATTGTGAGGATCTGCAATACAGGTAAACTGTGCCATACTGCTACTAATATTGATTTGTTATGATTAATAAATATGATTTTATGCATTACCCTTGTACTTTATCTATAATACTTCTTTTTTTAGAGCAAAAGAAAATTGCCTCTTGCTCTTTATTTTTCATTGACTATTTTTAGTCAATGATAAATAAAGAACTTTAACAGCAGTCTGATTACAGGAAAGACAGGACTTTAAAACAGAAATGTAGCAGTAATGAATAACCACGCAGCAAGCTACACACATGCAGACATTTTAACATTTGTAATGGTGCTAATTTCCTGGCTTTTTAAAATATGCTTCCACATGAGCTCTCAAAAGACATAAAAGCTTGGCATGTAAAGTAAATTGTTTGTCACTTGCTGACGACCTGCCATATTTATTGTCAGGAGAAATGGACATTAGTTGGAAAAGCAGTTGTTAAAGGCCAAACAATTTTTAAAGATGGCAAAGATGTGCAAGGGCTTTCCTTTTTCTAACAATGAGCCACCCCTTCAGACATCAAAAGACAAGATAATAAGACACTTCAAGCACAATTCAAGATTATATTCAACATCTAAAGGCTCATCTCCTGTCAGTTTGCATTTACTCTCCCAGGGATGTGATGCTTCTATCATCATTCTGTCAAGAGGAGTCTGGCAGAAACGATGAGGGCCCCTCATTTCACACACTTAGTGTTTTTTTATCAAATAGCCCATGCTCATTCTCATTCAGTCAAAATGGAGGGATAATTTGAAGAAGGTCATGCACAAGTACAAAAATCTTGTGCTGATTTGTGTGATTAGAAGGCATTAAAATTGCACGTTTATGTTAGTTCTGAGATGTTTTGTCAGTTTATTTAGTAATACACTGTTGAAGCATTAAAAATATTTTTTTAAACCAAAAAGGAGGTTTGCTTAAAACAACACACGCACTATTATTTAGCAAATATTTTGAACAGGGATCTATTCTAAATGACATTATTTTAATATACCTTAAAATGAATTCACCACCCCTTTCCTCTTTGAGAGTGGAATATTCAGGAACTCTAGGGGTAAAACCTTGCCCCACTGATACTCATTAGGATTTCACTCACCAGTGATTTCGTTCTTGGAATTTTTATTTGGATAAAGATTTAGGATGCTGAATTCAGCATATCAATATAAAGGGAATAATTTTAACACCTGGATATTGGCACCTCTCGTCTTGGTGTTACACACTTCTTTTTGCTAACAAGGAATGGAAGGATCTGACAGGGTACAGAAATGGAGGATGGAGTAAAACTGTTTTCCCCATTTCTGAATTCTTTGATTTAAGCACTAAAAAGTAAAAAGACTGGATAGCACTGGCGTTGTATCTTGTACACGAAACTGGCTCCAATATACAAACAATACATGGACCATGTAACATGGAGCAGCCAGGCGTCCCAGCCTCCCATTGAAACCAATGGGATGTGAGGCAGTTTAACCCCTCTTAAAATGGAGCCACAGCTGAGGGACTTGGCTGGAGCTGCTCTGAATCTTGAATCAGGAATTTATCAGCTGTGATAGGAAGGAACTGTGAAGGAATGTGCATTTGGCCTTTCCGAAAAAAACCTTCTGCTCTGTAGCTTGCCTTTGCACAACACAGGGAAAAAAAAAAAGGAAACCTGCAATCACAGTGCATTCCAAGGGGTTTTCACCAGACAAGAAACCGCAAGGGAATTGGGAAGCTGTGAACAAATTGTCAAAAAGACAGGTGGAATTGCTGACTGACCTACTGGTAGGAAACACTAACAACTTCCACCTCAGTGGTATGGTATTTATGCTGCAATGGAGAGTGACTTCTCAAAGGAATTTGCTCTTCTACACATGTAAATGCCTTCATGTATATATCAATGTAGCGTACAGTATTTCTAGGGAAATTATTAGGTGCATTTAAACAGCTGTGGATGTTTAAACTGACTGTTATGCCCAGAATAAAAAGCATTTTTTGTTCTCACTGAAAATGCTTTCCTGCTTTATTTATAAGACCTATCTATATTCAGAAATATGTATTCTATCTGCTGAATTAGTCTGGAGGAGAACTTGTGGCTGTTTCCACATCAGTGTGATTCTCTGTGCATCCAGTTTTGGCCTGCTCCACACTGTCCAGTGGAAAACCAGCATCCTCTGAGACTGTGCAAGGAAACAAGGAGATTCATTCTCAAAACATTAAGGAGTGACTAAGATTGAAGGGCAAATATAACCAAAAGGCAGCATCAATGTAGTTGTCCAAGATCCACAGTACCACTAGAGAGAAAAAGTGGTCACTCTAAAGGGCTTGTATTCTGAACAGAATTTGGTTTCTAATAGGATAGGATTTATTTGATAAGTTTATATCATGTCTCTGGATGAACTCAGGGCTGCTTCATTATCATCTTTTTCAATAGAAGCATATGGGCTTATGTCAACTGTGGTTGCTATGGGTGTATCACTATCTTAGTGAAGTTGTTCTCCAGTATTTATTTTCATTGAAGGTCAGATTTTGAAATGCTGTAGTACATGGGGAGGGGACAAAAGAGAGACTGCAAACAGAAATTCATCTACGCTTGAATCTGTCCTAGCTTGCTTGTGTATTTTCGTTATTCAGTTCCTTCCTGGGTGCTCTAGGAAACTTTCTTCCCTGTGCCTGGGGATGGTGTCCTGGCAGTCCACTTCTCAAGCATGAGTGTGAAGAAGAGGGACAGTAATAACAAGTGCTGTTAAAGGTCTGTAAATTGTTTTCCATCCGCTCTTAGATCCCAAACTGTGGAAGGTGTAGGGATACGTGTAGGGAAGCTAATGCATGTGCTCAGTGCCAGGGAATAAACCAAGTGTTCCCACACTGAGCAAAAACTCTGTTTAAGAAATACTTAAACTGTAACTATTGTGCAGTCTACTGGAAGCATTCACAGTAGGATCCAGGAAATGAAAATGAATACTCTTAAATGAAGATAGAAGAGCCACTGTATTTAAGGCATTATGGATGTGTTTTATCTTTCTACCTATTCTCCTGTAAGTAACGGGGAATAGGTACTAGCTTCTGCTAAAGTTAATATATTGATTTGCTCTGTGCTGTGCACCCGGCTGCTTTCTGTACCACTATCTAAGCTGTTCTGGCAAGAATTGCCTGGTGCTTTAGATAAAGCATCATTTTGATAAAAAGTTCACATGTGAACTTGTAAAAAGCAGGACTGCAGTTGCTGTGCATGAGTATACTGTTTCTAAAGCACAAGTATTACAAACAGAAGTTTTGTTAATTTCAAAGACAAACTGAAAAAGCTGGAGTGGCAAATTTGACATCAATTGTACATTTTCAATGTACATGAAAGCTCTTCCCCAAAGTTGCACTATTATGCAAAGAGGCTGGGAGGAGCATGCACTTGCATAAAGCAAGTGTCTATTTAGGCTCTTGCACAATGTCACTGAGCAATTCTGTATGCTTCGGAGTTAGTGCTTACATGAGTTGACTGTGCATTGTTTCATGGGTTAGTGGAAGTGAACAAGCATGTATAACTGTGTTTCTGAAGGTACTTTTCAACCTTTTTGTGTTACCATTCAACAGTTTTTTCTTTTAAACTGTGTCTTTGACTGTGGCATTTCCTCTTAGAAAATTCCTACCCAACAAACAGCTCATTAAATCATTGATAAGATTCTGTTAAACAAACACTGGATAACACAAGGTATCAGTCCCTGACAAGCACATGCACAAAATGTTGCACTTACTGGTTTTCTGAATGCTTTTGTGGGTTTTCTTTTGAAGTGAAGCTGTTGTTCAGGGCTAGAAGAATTATTGGATGAGATACTAAATAAGTAATTAAACCTGTAGCTATGAAATAAAATTTTTGCATTTTTAAAAATCATTACCATATTTCTTAAGTGTATCTCAGTCTCTCCCCGCAAAAGATTTTCACCAGCTCTTCTCTCAGAAGAAGAAACACACAGCAGTAAGCTTAAAAAGAAACAGGAGTTATTTTTGCAAATCCGTCTACCATTGCATCCTTTGCTTTCCAAAAGCCAGGCTCTGACACCAGAATTTAAGCCATAAAATCCTGAAAAACATAGCTACTGAACCATTCAGTTTTCTTGAGGAAGCTCAACAGCTCTGAATGTAGGAAAAAGTGCTGATATTAGTCAGGCAAAATACAAATAGTGATTAATTTTAGTGAATGCTGGAATTACTTAATAATATTGCATTTCTGCTACACTCTTGTGTGCAGGAAGTCATATCCCAATTTCTAGAAGATGGTAAAGCTTTTTTGGTGGTGGCCAGTCCATGTTGAATATGTTCAATATGATAGAGCCTACAGATTTGAAGTGTGTAATCCAATACAGAAGTGACTTCAGAGAGCATCCTACTCCCTTAAATGCTTCAGAATATGTTAAAATAAAGTCAGTAAAAATTCAATAAAAACAAGGAACACTGGACAGAGCTTTAAAAAAAGTCAGTCTATAGGAAGTAAAGGCTTATGAGGCTGGAATTGGTCAGACAAAACAGAGTTCTTTAACACTGTTTCTCTAACTGTTTTTGAATAATCTTTTTGGTTCCAACATTATTCAGAGTGAGACATGATAACCTAGAGACTTGCTGTCTCTTACCTGCAGTGAAGCTCAGATGCTGGTACAAAATAATGGGATAATGGAATTTATGGCTTTTTGAACGTAGGTATTTCTCAAGTCAAATGTAGGGAGGAGGAGGTTTTAGTACTGGTCTGTTTTATTCCTTTAATTGCAAAATAAATTATGTATATAGGCAGAAACAGCAAAGACTGGCTATTTGTTAATTGTCCAGAAAGACAAATTGGTTGACCTACTTGGTATGTAATAAAATACACAGAATATATGGGGAAATCTGTTGCAACACTGGAAACATGTACAGTAGTCTTTCTTATTCACATGCTGTGATATTGGTTTTCTAGTAACTTTCTAATCTTTTCTGTCAAACTTGCCTTTTCTTAAAGACAACTGTCATGTAAGTTCAGATAAGAGCCAAATCTGCTTGTTTAATGAGAAGTGACAAATGACAGTGGATTCTGGTAGAACATATCTAACTTATAAATGTAGTACTCTAAAACAATCAATGGTCAATTATTATTTTTTTTTTTTAATTCTTTACTGGAATGCAATTGTCCAAAGAGGGGGCTTCTGAGATGCATCTTAGCCACTGCCAATGTTGCATATTTTGACCACAAGAAGCATGCTGATTTGCATGAACCATGCTTGTTTACTGGGCTTTGTTTTCTATAATGTAATTTTAATTGAAATAATGTTCATTCATTTTAGACAAAGCAAAGAGCAGAAAAACCCCCATCAAAATATCTCAGTCATCATACCAATGCCATGCTGCCATTACATAAAAATCTTAAAGAGAATCTTAAGCAATAAAATCAAACCTAAGTAGCATGAAATGCTAGAATACTTGCATTTCAGTAATGGAAACTTCTAGTCCAGGCTGTATGATGAGGACAAAATGCCTGCAAATTGATAGAGAGGAGTTTTGCTGTGAGGATGTGATGAACTGTCAAGGGAAATTAAGGGATGCTTGCCTAGGACTGTTACAATATGTAATGACTCCAGGAGAAGAGTTGTGATAATCCTTTCAGACCCTGATCTGGGCACCAAGCAGCCCCTTCAGATTTGCTGGGATGACAGAGCTGAATGAAACATACACCAGGTTTTGCATATCTGGAGACTCTGTGTCTAGTAAAGCACAGTGACTGTACAGCTGAAGAAGTATTTACAACTTTTAAAGACATTTTGTTCTTTGGGATGTGGTCCTTCTCTCCTTGGGGAGGACTGAGATGGAGAGGATTCCATTGTAAACCTGTGGGGTGATTCCTCTCTGCTGTTCACTCATTTACTCATATAAGATAGAATTAGCTGCTATTATTCCAGAAGGAATATTTATTTTATTAATTTAATAAAGACCATATATATTGCCTGTATTCCTATGACACAAGATCTGATCTCTACCTAACCTAATTGAGGTCATTTACATCCAAACTCAGTACATGTAAAATGCTATCTTGGCAGAATAGGAATGTGTTCTGCCTGTTTAACACAGATCTACCCATGGTGCAGGCCAGGAAAGACTTTTCTACTTTTGGATTATATTTTTATCTCAAACGCAGCACAGAAATATAAAACCCATAAATGCATTTATTTTTATAATGATGTATTGCTGTAAGCAGTTTCAGCTGATAATCGTTACTCTCTATTGACCTGTTTTCTGAGTTTTTGTAAACTAGCTAATAGACCTTTGCTCTTGCTACTGTTGAGTTTAATATAGTTCATTATATTCACTGCTGAAATAAAAACTATGGTTTAGTAAATTAAAAATTGTTCAAAATACCTTAATAATAAATAAATTAAGTATACTTCACAAATATACTTTCATCTTACATGCTACTCAGCACAGAAAATTTTCTCTGATTCATCTTCCAAGTCACCTTTTAAAGAATGTATTTCTGAGTTTGGATTTAATTTGTATGCTACAAGAAGAATCATATTCATAACTAAGAGGTAAAAAGCATATGTTGTGATAGCTTGGTCTCTAGGAGCTGTATTGGAGTCTAGGGCAGTGGGGGCTGCTTGGGGAAGTAGAGTGCAATAGATGCCTTTTTCCTACATGTTTGTTGTCTCTGGAGTGTAAGTAGGTAATTTAGAGGGTGGATGTTTGACTCTGTGAGCATTATAAGATTTTTTGTTAGCCCAGACAGTGGCATGACTCTGCTGGTGATATTCAGTCCAGTGCAGAGCAGTGAAAGGTTCTGTCCACCACTTTGTTTGGTATCTGTTGGATGAGAAAAGCCTTTACTGTGGATGAATGGTCTCATGTTTGGAGTCTTGTGATGTCTTTGATGGTGGTTAGGTTGGCTGGAGTACAACTGTGCGGTACAGCTGTTAGTTCAGTATTGAAATGAATTTTAGGCTTCCTGCTGGAGTCTTCTACTGCAGACAGGCCAGAAAGAACAATTTGTGAGGACAAGAAATTTGTCTCAGGGCTATTCAGTGTCTGTCCTGTCAGGGAGCTGTGAGGCTTGCTGTTTCCTAAGAGGAGATGAGCCAGAAGTGGAAGATAGCCCCCAGTGATAGAAAGGGGGTACAGAGGGGTCTGAAACCGGATCCAGGGATCTCAAATGGGAATATCTGGAAATGGTGTCAAAGACAGGACTAGAGACAAGCCTACAGCATTACATACAAGAGTTTGGCTCAGGAGACAAGCTATCTACAGTGTAAATCCAAGCCCACCCAGGAGGCAGGGCAAGAGATAAGGGATGGAGGCTGGTGTGATTGAAATGTAAGTTCAGTAAGGGTTGAATGATAAGGACTCCCTGTCCCATTGGCAGGTCATGTAGGAGAATGCCCCAGATCATCAGATTCATGTTGCTAAGACCTGTTGGTGTACTCATGCCTCTATACAGCACCCAATTCTCTTTGGCAGCTAGAGCTAAATCCTGAAGCATATTTGTAACTCAGCAAAAAGCAACTTAACAGGAGCCCTGTAAGTAAGTGCATGTAGTAGGTAGATAAGACACCAGTGTGGCAGGTTCTATTGATCTACTCAGACCAGTGATGCTCAGTAGTAAGGTATATATAAAGTTTGTTCCAGCCAGGGATTATGCCATTTTCACAGCATGTATGACCAAGATTTACAGGAAGATGCTCTGAACTTCTCCATACTGGTTGATTCTATGAAGTTTGATGAATGGGAGGGATTTTTTCTCCCCACAGCTTTAAGCAGTAGGGAAAGCTATCTTCTCAAGTCCTGCTTCCTCAGCTTTATGAGCCTGTGAAGACTGATTGCAGTATATGCTGGAACCTTTTTGAAAAACAGATTTAAATGGAGGCTTCCTAACTTTTGTAATTAGCAGATTTTTTTCTGGCAAAACTTTCTAATGTTTATTTTCCATGAAATAAGAATGAATTGCAAACAGGAATTACACTTTTCCTCACAAAATTTAATGATGATCTTCATACCCTATGAGTTATCTGCGGAGATTTTTTAGAAGGCCATTCAAGCTTATCTTAGAAGTTTTCAATATACAGTTTTCAAATGCAGGTCCAAACTCTCCAAGAATCTCTACTGGTGGTGGCTGTGGGACATCGCTCTGATACCTTTGATTGCTTCTGTGAATTAAACCCAGGTCATCTTGTACAGCTACTGTCCTTTAAACTAAGGTAGTTAGGAAAACATGTTCCACTTGTAGCATGTACACATTGATACCATCCTGGTGATAACTGACTATAGCGATTTAGTTGTGACTGTCAAAGGAATGAATTTTATGCTTGAGGAATATTAATGTGAGGTGCTCATGCATAAAGAAAGAAGTTAGTTGAAATTTGCATAATACTTCCTGCACCTGCTTGAATGAACTGTTAGATTACTGTACCAGGCTGCCTCAGTTCAAACACTTCAGCTTTGCCATTCTCAATGGATTAGTAAAAATAATTGTGTGGTTTAACAGAGGAATTTATATTGTGTTTGAGAGTCTTTGAGCAAACACCAGAGAGTGAAAAATACATTGTAGACCTAGTGAGCCATGCTGTGGGAAATGTAAACTAAAGCTGTGCTATATCTTTAGGAGTGCATCTCTTTTGCTACTTGTGAAACACTTATTTTTTTAATCAATTGTGAAGGAATAAGATCAGGTATGAACTGATGAATGAAATTTATTAAACTGTAACTATCATAAAATATTTACAGAAGAATAAGGGAAATAATTACATTTTCCAGGGACAGACAAATTTAAATTTGATCTCTGAGGACATGCCCAAAAGACAGCTTCTAACTCAAATGCTTAGGTTTTAAAGAGTGCACTGTTCTGCTTGTCAGCATGTCTTTACATGGCTTCTGTCACTTTGCCATGAGAGAGAAAAGTTTCCTTTATTTATTATGATGGAGATAGTAAAGTATTCTAGTCTCCTCATGTACTTATGATTAAGAATGCAGTAGGTATTGATATCATAGGTGTTGACTGCTGCATTCCCACAGCTGCACTAAGGGTAATAGGAGTTGAAACAGTTGTTATAATATATACACTCACGAGTCATATGGAAGAGAGAACAAAATGAGATGGTAAGGGAAAAGCAGTAAATGTACTCTAGATTTTCTATATTTAAATAAAGAAAAAAAGTGTCACATAGCATGGATGTCAAATCAAGGTAATAGTCAGAAGAGAATAACAGAGAAAACAGACTTGTGCTTGAAAGTGCAGCTGTAAATGTACTAGCTGAGGTTATTACAGAGGGTCATCTGGTCCAACCTCCCTGTGCAGAGTCCTCCTAAAGCACATGGCACAGGATTGTGTCCAGATGGTTCTTGATTATCTCCAGTGAGACTACAACTTCTTCAGTGCTCAGTCACCCCCACAGTAAAGAAGTTCTTTCTTATATTCAGGTGGAACTTCCTTGCATCAGTCTCTCCCTGTTGCCTCTTGTCCTATTGCTTGGCACCATTGAGAAGAGCCTGGCTCCATCCTCTTGGCACCCTCCTTTAGATACCTATACATATTGATGTGGTCACCTCTCAGTTGTCTCTTCTCAAGGCTGAACAGACTCAGGTCTCTCTCCTTGTAAGAGATACTCCAGTCCCCCGATCACCTTCATTGCCCTTCACTCAACCCAGTCCAGGAGCTCCATGTCCCTGTTTTCCTGAGGAGCCCAGAACTGGACTACAGATGTGGCCTCACTAGGGCTGAGTAGAGGGTCAGGGCCACCTCCCTCCACCTGCTGGCAATGCTCTTCCTAATGCACCCAAGGAGACCATTGGCTGCCTTGGCCACAAGGGCTCACTGCTGGCTCATGGACAGCTTGTTGTCCACCAGGACCCACAGGCCCTTCTCTGCAGAGCTGCTTGCCAGAGGTTTGGCCTCCAGCCTGTACTGGTGCAGGGGGTTATTCTTCCCCAGGATCAAGCCCCTGCAATTGCCTTTGTTGGACTTCAGACAGTTCTTTCTGCCCCTCTCAAAACCTGCTGAGGTCCTTCTGAAGGGCCGCACAGCCCTCTGTGGTATCTGCCACTCCTTCCAGCTTTGTGTCACCAATGAACCTGCTGAGGAGGCATCTGCCTCTTTCTCCAAGTCACTAATGAACAAATTAAGCAACACTGGACCCAATATTGACCCTTGGTGTTGCAGTACATAGCACTGCCAGCAGACTCCAACAACAGGCTTTCCCTATTCCCTAAGATTCTGATTACAGTAGACTCCAACTGCAGACCTAACAGCAGGGCCAGCCAAAAAAACCCCAATGAAACAAACAACCCCAAAACCCCAGAGACAAACAAAAAACTCAACAACATCACCACCTTCTCCATGCCTGTCCTTTAACCACCTAACCTACCTATAACACCCATCCTCATTGAGCACAGCTGTGACCCATTAAGGGCAAGGCTGTTCCTCCTCTTTGGTAATTAGTACAGGTGTAACTCATCAGGGGCAGGGTTGCTTACAATACATTCTCTTACACCTCGGCAGACACCACTAGTGACAGGCCTCCAGCAAGACCCTCTTCTACTGATTTTTCTACTGTCCCTCTGGCATGTGCCATTCAGCCAGTTCTCAACCCACCTTGCTGTCCACTTATCTAGTCCACATTTCCTGAGTTTACCTATGAGGACATTGTGAGAAGCAGTGTCGAAAGCCTTGTTGAAGTTGAGGTAGACAATACACACTGCTCTCCCCTCATCCATCCAGGTAGTTTTGTCATCATGGAAGGCCATGCTTTGTCTTTAGTGAATCCATGCTGACTAGTCTTGATCCCCTTCCTGTCATCCATATGTATAGAGATGGCCTCCAGAATGAGGCACTCTGTCACCTTTCCAGCGATTGAGTTAGGCTGGCTGGTATTTCCCTAGGTACTCCTTGCCCCTTTTGAAGACTGAGGTGACATTTACCCTCTTCCAGTGATAAGGCATCTCTCCTAATCTCCACAACATTTCAAATATGACCATTAAAGGCCCTTCTGTGGTGTCCACCAGCTCTCTGAGCACTCATGGGTGCATCCTGCCAGGACCCACGGACCTGCAGACATCAAAGCTGTGTATGTATTCTCTAAACCCTGAATGAGGGACAGTCTTCCTTGCAATGTTTCTTTACCCTGGTCCCCTGGGTCCAAGATTCCTGAGGGCTGGCCATGTCAGTGAAGACTGATGAAATGAAAGCATCCAGTTACTCTGCCTCCTCTGCATCCTTTTTTTTAACAGGGTGCCCCCTCCATCTAGTAATGGACCCATATTTTCCTTTGTTTTCCTTTTGTTATTGATGTATTTGAAGAAACCCTTCTTGTTGTCCTTGACATTCTTGGCCAGATTTAATTCCAGATGGGCTGTGACCTTCCTTGTCTTATTTCTGCTTACTCTCTATATTCAACCCAAGTGACCTGACCCTGTTTCCATCTCCTGTGTATTTTCTGCTTCTGCTTGATTATTGACAGGAGTACTTTATTCATACATGAAGATCACTCTTACACCACTTTGCTCAATTTCTTGCTCATTGGGATGCACTTTTCTTGAGCCTGGAGGATGTGATCCTTGAATATCAACCAGCTCTTGGATTTCTCTTCCTTCAGGACCTGTCCCCATTGGATTCTTCCAAGATGATCCCTACAGAGGCTAAAATTAGTTCTTCTGAGGTCCATGGTTACAGTGTTATTTGCTGCCTGGCTTCCTCCTTGCCTCCTTCCTTCTTGCCTCCTTCCTTGATACTGAACTCCACCTTCTCATAGCCGCTAGAGCCAAGGCTGCTCCTAACCTTCACAGCTCAAATCAAGGCCTTCTGTCTTTGTTAGTATGCCAGGAAGCACATCATTCTTTCTGGGGTTCTCACTACCTGTGTCAGGAAGTTGTCATCAGTGCTTTCCAGGAACTTTCTGGGCTGTTTGTACTTCACTGTGTTGTTTCTCCAGCAGATGTCAGGGTAGTTAAAGACCCCCACAGGAACCAGTGCACGTGATTTCAAGACTGCTTTAAGCTGCCTGTAAGCATCATGCACTTAACTCCTCCTGCTCAGGCTACCTGTAGCAAACACCCACAACAATGTCACCCTTACTAGTTTGTCACCCTGATTTTCAGCCTTCTGATGACTGTTTACATATTTCTAGTGGAGTCTCTCATGAATGTACCATAAACAAGTAGATTGTTTTCATACCAGTCTGTGATGGACTGGTGAACTGACCACTAGGGTCAGAAAGGTG
>VXBN01007625.1:235342-267029 GCA_013397395.1 Sinosuthora webbiana | reverse complement strand
AAACCCTCTTTTTCCCTGCCCCCCCCAAAAAAAAAAAAAAAAAAAAAAAAAAAAAAAAAAAAAAAAAAAGAAAAAGAAAAAATATGTCACCGCTGGGACACGAAAGAACCACACCACTCAGGTTCAGAGGTGAGCAGAGAAAGAGAGAGTTATTTTATGATTGAGTCAATATCCAAGTGAGGATGAGGACTGCCCCTTAGTCCTGCCTTGTGGTCACTTCTTCAGTTTGTTCTTGCCGGAGATATCCATTTTTGACTCTTCTTTTGCTATTTGAGTAGTTGCAATAGTCCTCCCTACAACACACCTTGTCTTTGTTGACCCTGGCAACATCCATATCCCTCTTCAACTCTAGTGTAAAGCTGCCTCAAAAAGCTCTGCTAAATCCCAAGCTAAGATTCTTTTCGCCCTTTGAGATAGGTGGGCCCTGTTTGTTGCCAGTGGACTCTCTGTCATATAAACTGATCCATGATCAAAACCCCCAAAATTCTGCTGGTAACGCCAGTCTCAAAGCCAAGTGTTCATCTGTATGATTTTCATGTTTCTTGCCCCAACATTCCCTGCAACTGGCAGAACAGAACAGAAACACAACTTGCGTTCCAGATCTCTCGACCAGTTGTCCCTAGGTGTGGAGGTACTTCTTGGTCATCCACTGCCTTCTTGGTGGGACTTCATCGGTATCCACTTGGAAAACCAGTAGTGGGTAATAATCAGTGGGCAATACCAGGCTGGGAAGTTTATTGGTGATGACCCTGGCCCAGGTCACAGGGAAGCAACACATCTCCCTGCAGGTCAGGTCCAGTAGGCCCTCCATTCCCTTTAAAATTGAGACACCAGTGACTACTACCCTTCTTTTTTTCTTAATTGAGGTGGTTATGATGTGGGGAATTTTCAATTTTAAAACAGTTAATTTTTTATTCTTGAATTTTATTTGAATTTACTTGATATTGTTCTCATTCTGTATCACTCTGGACTTGCACCAGTACTTTAGATTTTAATAATGTGAACCTTTTTTCATTTGTAGTACATACTATTTCTAAATTTTGAAGTTCTTTTTTAAAAATAAACTTCAGAACATCATTGAGTATCATTTTACTTTACATAGTTAGACAGATGGGCCTTGAAGACCAAGAAAACTAGTAAAAAAGTTTTCACATGTTGCTTCAGTATGTTCATAGTCCTGTTGCTTGAGTATAATATTTAATTACTCTGATTATTTTTATCATACTTTAGAAACAATCCCCATAGTATTACATGAGGGTGCTCTCTAATTAAACTAGATTTAAACCATTTTGGTGACTGGGAGATATCGCAAGCACTGCAGAGAGCATACAGGACTTGAAAAACGATGTGTCTGGGAGTTGTCTGCTCTGACTCATTAGATTATGATTACTTACTTCTTTATGCTGTTAATGAACTTGGTGCTTTTGGGATATGTACCAGGATCAGGCATGGATTTATGAAACAACTCTGGTTTTCACTCTGGTTCTTGTGTTCATGTTCTCATCAATTAAAGGCAAGTCTCTATAATTTTTTTGATAGAGTTGCCTTTAATTTTGATATGATTTATTACATTAATGTAGTTTATGATTTTTGGTGTACCAGAGTAGAAACATGATATGACCTATATTTCTAATAGGGTATCAACTTGTAATACTGAGGCTTAAGTACTGTAGTTGTATGATTTAAATCTGTCTCAAAACCTTAAAAATCCAACCAAACAAAACCATGGCAAACAAACAAATAAACAAACAGACAGACACAAACCCATAAACATCCCCCACAACCCTCTCCAATCCAAACCAGCATTGTTTTCCAGTTTTTCAAGATGCAGGATACCTCACTAGAAAAATGTTGTCCACGATTTCAGGGCAGCCTATTGAAGCAGTGGTCCCAGGAGTTAAAGATTTGGGGTTGTTAACCCCTAAAGATGCCTAGTGTTCAAGGCTGCAAGAGAGGGAGAGTCCTATGACTAGTGCACTCCACAGTACCAATCATACTGAAATGATTGACTTAGGAAATGATAGCTTCTGTAGCAAGAGTACATTTGTTTTGGTAAGTTTTGTGTGGGATACTTCTCCCATGTCTGAGGAAGATCCTTTGTACCTAGTGTTGTCGTTGGTCCAGGAAGCATGTGCAGTTCAGAGCCTCAAATATTGAATGCAGGGTTGGGCCAGAGCAGTACAGCTCATGAACTGTAACCCACAAGCTTGGTAAATATTCATCAAGCAACTCCATTCTGCACTATTCTGCACTATTCTGAGCTTCTTATGAGGCTGTGGTGGTAGGAAGGTGATGTATTTTTTTTTTCATGTAGAGTAAACCATGCCAATACATAATTCTTGGTTCCAGCCAAATTCAGTGTCAGCATGTAACCTTTTTGTAGACAGCTGGCAGATGGAGCCAGAGGCTAACATGCAATTTTGCCTGGATCTTGTGCTTCTGAGAGGTAGTAGCGTTTGGCTGCCAGCTTCCCTCTGAGCATGAATGCAGGAGAACTGCACCCTGTGGTTTCCTCTGCCCTGGTGGGTTCTGTACCCTATACCCTGATAATCCCTCTGGCAAAGTTACACTTTGGATTAGTCTCTGAGCTCCTTCAGGTTCAAATGAAGCTCCAAATGTTGTGAGGACACTCAGTTTGTGGAGTTCAAGTCCCTGGGCTAGATCCTGAGATCAAAATTCTCACTGTGATCTTCTGTGATACCTACAGGTATGTAGCTATGTGCAGCTGGGGCCAAATCATGATACCATGTGCTACAGACCTTTCACTGGCTGAGCTTAAGGAAACTCATTGTTTAACCTTCAGTGGGTCCTCAAAAAGCCTCATGCTGAAATGTGTGCACAGTGTGCTGCTTTGATAAATTATTTTCTGATTTAAGATTAGGAGATTGTAAATTAATTATTAGATTATGTTGCCTTCTTAAAAAATGAGATTGTTTAATAAAAGTCTACTTTCCACTTTCCTATGCAGCATCTGAGATTTACCTTCTTATGAGAGCAGTGTTATAAAAATGTACAGAGAGACACAGATAGTGAAATACTATAGCAGTTTTATGGCTTTGTAAACAAGCCACCTTTGTCAGAATTCAGTCATCTTTAACAGCTAAGAGGTGATGCTTCTAGTGATGGTGATCACCTTCCAGGTGATAGTAAGTACTTACCTGTCTCACAGTAATTTAAAGAGGAGTCACAGTTCATCCGTCTTTTCCTAAGAGTTACAATGAATATATTTGTCTGTAGGAATTTAGCATTTACCCTTCATGGGTCAGTGGATGGGTTAGTCTTAAAGCATCTTTAGAGAGAGATTATTCTAATAAAGCCTCTCTACACACAATATACTGTATTAGTATTCCATGCTTCTTTTTTGTAAAAATAAACCAAGCAGCAGGCTACATTTCCTAATCAGCTGTGTTTCAGACATAACATCCCCATATGTTGAGGGTGATGTGGACTTTCAGACAGAATAGATTAATGGCAATATTTCATTTAAATCATTTTTGGGGAACTAGATATCCTTACCAGGCTAACCAGAAGGCACTTTGATTATTGTTTTGAGAAAGTGTTCCAGGAGCACCTTAAAAGCAACCTTTTTTATATGCCTTTTATTGTTGCCTCTTCATTAAATCACAATCTCATTAATGTATTAATTGTGTGCAAAATGTTTTACCTTAAAATTTGCAAGCCATGCAAGCATAAAGTGAGATCTTAATTTAGTGTTTCTTATTTTCAATGTCAGTCATATTTTACAGACATTCAATTTTTCACCATGAAGTACAATCATTATACATTTTCATGTAGGTTACGCACTTTTCTTGCCTGATATACATCTGCAACACTCACTGTGCTCAGTAGCTTACAATTTTAGAAAGTAGCTCAGGACAGGGATTGAAAAACAACATGTTTAGTTAAAAGGGGAAAGGAATTTTAGTTGACAGTGTAAATATGAGGGCAACGTTTCTTATCAAATTTCCTTGCTCTGTCTTTAGAAAGAAAAGCAGCTTCTCTTCCCTATGTTAAGAAACTAATGGAAAATCTACATATAAATTTCTGTGCTTTTACATTTGAAAATACCGTGGCAAGCCCTGATGATGGGCTTAGGGGTTTTTTCTTGACTTTTAATACTTACTACTGAAACTGCCATGTTGTTAGGAGGGTTCAGCCTCCTATTAGTGTTTTTCTCAGTGAATAAAAGGTCTGAGCTTCTATAAAATATTTAAAAGTGAAAGACCTTAACCTCTTCTAGACATAAAGCAAGCCTTTAATCTAAACAGAGAATAAAGCAATGTACTGATATCTACCTCAGGTCAGTGAATCTGCATAGCTTCAACTAGAGGATGTGGAATTGGCTCACTTTTAGATAATCTTCAAATCTTGATGATGATACTGAAATTACAACAGAACCAGCAAGCGTATTTTTGGAGATTTTTGGCACTTCCTTGGGATTGCAGCAAAGGCTGATTACAGAGACTCCTGCGTCAGAACTTGGACCAAGCAGAGCCAACTAAGGAGGAAGCCATATTATCTAAGGTAAAACGGCAAGTTCTTTACATAGACAAGATATAAGTTAGTAATTAGCATACATCCTCCAGTTTTTAATATAGGAAAAATCATGATTTCGCTTGAATGAGAAGTAAAGTTCCAGAGACAGTAGCAATCAGCTAACCAGAAATTAGTATATAGAGTGGTTTTGGCAGAGGAATGAATGTGTGAGCTCCTGGATTTTGCTTTAGTGAAGAGAATTAATTTGTGTCAGATAACAGAGAAAAAGATGGTGCCTCAAAGAAGGCCTTTCTGCATGGATGGTTCAAGCTGCAGCTTCTCCTCATTTTTCATACTTCTTGTGACACCACTGGGTACAGCCCAAACTTTACAGGTACTAAAACAGTGCCCTTTTGGGCAAGGCAAGATCTCAGGTTGTTTTTTTGGGGAGCGCCTTAGGTCTAAATTATGTGAATAACTGAGCTAGGTATTTAAACATCTTCTAAAATATGGTCCATGGAATTTTAAAAATTAGCTTGCCCTAATTTCCACTCTTACAGGCACTGTCTATGGTAGTCACTTTTGAAAATGGCTATAGAACAAGGGACTCTCAAAATATTTGATCTCAGGAGGATCAAATAAAAGAGGAGGGACATAAATTAAGGCAGTTTGATGTATTTATATGGGCTTCCTCCTAAGAGTTTCCAAGCACCCTAACTCTATGCACCTAAAAAATGTGCCTTACCTTTGCTTCACCCAGGTTCTCTCTGTATAAAGTAGGGATAATAACTTGGCCCTCTCTCACAGTGATAAAAACATTAAAAGACTGCAAGATATTTTCCAGTATCATAGTAATGGGGGTTATATAAACATCTTAGATAGTTGAAAGGTAAGTTGAACTGGCAAAGCAGAGCTCATGAGCAGCTAGAGATGAGATGTAGAAGGGGGCAAAACTGTGCAAGGCCTGGAAGGCCTGGTAAATAACTTTATATACTGTATTATGTCTAGGAGAGAGACTTTGAGTTTTCACTGACCTTTATTTTGAGCTTTTTTCTTTTCTATTTTGTTTACAGTTACGTGTACTGACATTTGTACAATTTTACGTTTGTCAAAGACAGAAGTCTGACAATTTTCTCTTTCAGACTTTGTTTTAAATTGTAAGTATAGGTGCAAGTAGGAAATTAACTCCTGTTAACTACTACGCATGCAATTAGAATTTGCAGCATGGGTACAAAATTCTTCTTGTAATAGTAATGGATGTAGAGGTACCCTTGTGTTTGCTCTGAGTAGAAAATTTACCTAAGATACGTCCTGAAGTATTTATTATGTCATAAGAACTGGAAGAAACTCATATAGCTAGGCTTACCTCATATTTTCCAGTGTGTTTGCAGAAATGTATGATTTTATTAAGGTCCAATCTTAAGTTTTTAAACTTCAGACTAAAATTTTTTGTGTTATATGATTTCTGAGGGTAAGTTTTGCCTGCAACAGCTATGACTCAACCATTTCCTGAAGTAACAGTAGGGATATACTTATTGCCCAGCATTGTCAGTTTATTTATGCTTTGTCTTGCATATACTGGAACAAAATTTGGCAGGGTGATGTTCTCTCATAGCCTCCAAATTTGGCTCTTCTCTCATTATTAAAAAATCACCTTTTTCACACTCAGCCTTGTTAATTGCTGGCAGCTAAATTACTGGAGGAGTCCAGCTTGTACCTACTTGTGGGACTCATCTCAGATGTACCAAAACTGAACAGGACAATTGCCACTGCTCACTAACAATTCTGGATCTAGACTTAAGCCAAAAATTGCTGTGCCTAAAGAACGTGTGGAGAGCGATATGGGTTGAGATAACAAGTTACTGAGCCAAAAGCAACAGAAAAAGAAACACACAGTAACAGCAGCAATATTAATAACAAGAGTATATAAACAGAGAAGGTGCTTTACACACAAAAATGTGTTCACCACCTCAGATTAGTTTTGTGTGACCATTGGGACAAAGACAAGATGGCAGGAGCTCCCTGCAGTGCTCTCCCTGACCTCAAGCCTGAGACAATGGAAAAAAAATTAAACTCCCAAAAGCTAGATTGTCAGTGTTGTGCCATGCTGCCACTTTGTTCCCCATGTCTGCTTCCTGCACTGGTGCCACTGCTGCTGACCTCTCCACTCCACTGGGGCTTGGTTCCTTACAGCGTCACCGCTTTTGACCAGTTCAATCCTCTCCACTGAGGTCTGTCGCCCTATTCTTTAGCCTTCTGATGACTATTTACATATTTCTAGTGGAGTCTCTCACGAATGTACCATAAACAAGTAGATTGTTTTCATACCAGTCTGTAATAGACTAGTGAACTGACCACTGAAGTCAGAGAGGTGTTCCTTTCGTCTACCAATCCTTGATCAAATCCCAAATTCTATTTAGAGTCCTAAAATGATAATAAACTCTCTCTTTTCTCTACTCACCTCTGAACCTGAGTGGTGTAGTTCTTTCGTGTCTGTGACAGCGACAGAGGTCAGCTGTGTTCTCTGCCCAGAGCCACACTGTCCCAAGGGACAAGAAGGGGTAGGCACTGGCAAAAGAAGGCATGGTCCCGCAGCAGGCCCTAGCAGCCTCTCAGTGGAAAAGAGGGAAACAAAAATGGTGCACTTCTGAGATGCACTCACCTTCTCTTGCTGCCGAAGCCACCAGTGGCATGGAATAGCACCCTAGCCATGCCCACATACCTCTAAGCTACTCCCCTTCCCTCTGCCCTTTTCCTGCTCCCAGGACACCACAGGAGAAAATTACTTCTTCCTTCAGTTAAGAAACTACTCTGGGAAATTAATAATTTCAAAATCCACTAGAAAAATATATCTTACCCACATGGTAGTGACTGGCTTCTCAGAGGATCCCTGCTGCCTTCTCCCTTGGCCTGCATGTGTAAGAAGTCCCAGTCTCACTGCAGGCCCTTTAGCGAGCCATGGCTGTGCTGTGTGACTTCACCTCCACTACCTTAGTCTATTTTAGTTGTTTTTTTGTGTTAGGACATTAAAATTTCAGCTTTGATCTTTTCATGGTTATGAGACGGCATCTCTAAGACCAGGAAAAACTTAATGTTAGTAACTCCTTATTTCCGTATGCTTGACTACAATCTCATTTTTCTTTTGACCTAGTGATCTGAGTGAGATTGTGGCTCTTCACATTGCTTGAGCACATGAAACACTAAACATATTTTCATGAGATGTAAGAAGAAGAAAAATCACCTTAGCCACAGGGTTGTCTGTAAATTTCATCATTTCATCTCCTGTAGTCTGCGATTGTCCGTAGGAAAGCATATACTTTGGATAAGCAGATGGCCTGATCCTGCTCCTCATGGAATAGTGGGATTTTCCATTACTGATACACATACAGGGGACAGGCCTAGAAACGTCTGAACTAAGAGGCTGAAGAAAATTGTCTTTCATACTTTTAAAGGTGTTTACTGCATGATTCATTTCTTTCTTGCCTCATTTTGGCATTGAGTGATTTGGCTAAAACCCAGTCTTGGAAAAGACTCTTCCAGTGGTGATCCTGCCAGAGGGTGTCTGTTTCTTTAGCAGTGCAGGGTGCTCTCACCACCAGGGATAAGGGTTGTGTATTGAAGATATTTGCCTCTTAGCATCTTGCTGCATTTCACCTAATATGCCTCATCTTGCAAGTATGTCAGATCTGTCACTGTCATGAAGCATGTATGCAAGATTACCCCCAACATTTGCACTTTAAAACCAATTGTCTAGCAATGACAACAATGTGTGCATGTATGTGTAGGTGTATATATATGCAGTATTTATATCTATACACAAATATTTGCATATATCCACGTATGTAATGTGTATATATGTAATATATGCATATATGTAATATTTGCATATATTACATACATACACACAAACCAGGTATGTATAGGCTGACTGTCATCTATTTTACATTAGATAGCAATACAATTTCCTGTTTTATGCTTAGCATGAAACTTTCAAAGAATGCATATAGACTGTAAGTATATATGCATACATATACACATACATATAGCTGCATATGCACAAACATTGTCATTATCTATGGTGCATTAAAAAGCAAGAAATTTCAGTCTTATCTCCTGATGGAACTTGTTAAAAACGTGTGTTAGTGTATCAGTTCCTATATTTTAGAAGAGAGCAGTGCAGAGACATTCAATCCAAAGTCGCTTGGTATTTTTAAGCTGAAATTAGATTCATTGCTTTGATTATTCCATTGCGGGTCTCAAGTTATATTTTAGTGTCCTTCACCTTTTTCTCCTTTATTATTTATAACCCACACTCTTTGAGCAATGACCAGGACTAATCTGTAACCTTCTGTCCTTCTGCCTGATTCGTTCTCTTTTGAAACACAAAGATTGAAGCAAATATTCTCAGACTCTGTTAAAATATAGATAGATAGCTGGATAGATCTTTCTCTCCTATGTCTTATACTGAAATAAGACTTAATGGAGGTTTTGCTTTTATAATTCCATCTCAGTGTACCTACTTCAAAGGAAAATAGTAAAGGACTGGGAAATACATATTTGGTATTCATTGTATTATAATGTATCTACTGCACACGCATCTACATGGGTACTGTATAGGCCTCCACCAAATCACTTGTGTGGCCATCTTGATTGTTACATCAATGCATCCATGTTTTGTGGGCTTTTCCTCCCTTCAGTGTCTTTTTGTTTCCCCTGCAATGTTAGCTGAACCTAAATAAATAAATTAAATAGTAATTTATTTGTGCTCACTCTGCATCACAAAGAAGTGGGGCATAAAACAGCATTAGCAGAGAATCCCCCGAGGACCAAAGAACCTCACAGGGGGCTGGTCCTCTGAATGGTCTCTGTCACTCCCTAGTAGATAATGACTGAAACAGGATCCATTGCCACTGGGAGCTTTTAATTTCCTTACATTGTACAGATTTCTCTGATCCAATGCGAAGTGACAGCTACCATTTTGGTACAGCTCATTAACAGCTGTGCAAAAGCCAACATGCACCGTGTCTTCATGTCTGCTATATTGCCATGATCTGTGTTCACGCAAGCTAGAATTCAGCCTTTGGATAAGTTCTGAAATAAAATAGTTGCGGCCATAATAAATGCAGTGTTTTAGATACCTGGGGAAAACAGACAGTATATTTAAACTTACCTTGGGGCAGAACGGTTCATGTCCATATTTCAGAATAACTCGAGAAAACTCAAGGATTTATTTGCTGTGTGAAAGCCTAGCAATAATTTTTTCAAGAGCAGAAAGCACATAAAAAGGAAAGTTTCCCAGGAAATTTAGGAAATATCAGGATTGCTAATGGGGGAAGAATAGAAAAGTGACAATTGATGAAAATAATTGGAAAATTAAGGGAAAGTTCTCAAATTCTTTAAGACATGTGGAACAACAAGAACAGTTATGTCTGTCAAACACAGGCAACAAAACTAAAATAACTTTAGTTGTGTTAGGTTGGGTTTGTGTATGTGTAGTTTCGTAAGCACTACTAAATTGTAGCCAGCTGTAGTATCTTCAAAATTAGTGGAAAATTCTTTTATATATATATATATATATATATATATAATTAGAAAACAAATCCACTGGAAAAAAAAAAGAAAAGCTTGGTTTTTCCATTTCTCAGTGGAGCATTTGTGTTGAATAGGAGAATAGCAGAATAGGTCCAGAGCATAGTGGTGTTTTTCATCACTCAAGCCTTTGAGAGGGTCAAGAACTAAAACTTTCCAAGTGTGGTCTAGTAATTCTAACATAGTTGATGAACCTGGAAGGGTGCCTCAAATCAGAAGCAATGCTGATGTCTGTGTTGTGATGAGTTTGTGGGAACATATCTGTAGTGTGTCCATATCTTCTGTCTTGGATCTGAGCATATCAGAGTAGGTTCAAAGACTAACAAAAGTATACCATTACAGTAGACTCAGAGGCCATCTCTGAGTAATTTGTAAGGGTGGTTTTGTCCACCCTTCTTCAGCTCAGTGAAACACTCAACACCTTCAGTGGTTATAAAGAAGAGGCTTTCTTGGAACTGAGAGTATATAATATTCTGTGGGTGTTTGCTGAAGGCAGAATGAAAAGTTTGGAAAATCCAGTGGGAAACAGATCACCCTTCAGTATAAGGTCCTGGTTCTGAAAGAAGCAAAACCTGAGAGATAGAGTGTTAAGTGTGCCTTTCTCAGCAAAGGCAGCCAAGTTCCTTTCTTATGTTTTGCTTCTGACTTTTTGTGAGACTCATTGGAGTGCAATTGCCATGGGAAGTTTTTATTAGTGTGTGAAAGAAAAAGCATCAGATATGGGTGACATAATGAGAAAAACTATGATATATTTATTTTTAGAGCTTGCAGTCTAAGTGCATGAGTTAATGAAAAGCTGTAAGGTGTGACACAGTTATTTTAAGATGCAAGATTCCATTTTGATGAACTTTTTCAATTCTTTTTTTTTTTTCTTTTTTTAATGTGGAAGTTGAGATTAGTGAAAATCCTGGGCCCTACAGTAGATGAGTTGAAACAATGTCTATGCTTAGCAGCATAGAGCAGAGTGGCTTGTAGTGATGAGAAGTAGTGTGTAGCAGGCACAGAGAAAAACCCATGATCTTGTGGGTTTAGGGCAGTACAGAATAGGATCACTGAGGAAGTATTGAAGTGTGGGGGGGTTCTCCTATTCATATAGCAGATATATGGTTTAGTGTTCAGTAAAAAGAGCCAATATATTGTCAGTATAACGATGTATTTTAGAAGAAAACTGTATTTAGAAACATGGAAGACATTATGAAAAACACCTTGTTGTTTCTATTTGCAGTGCTCCTTTGGCATCTCTTGCTCCTCACTCATTTTTCTGTCATTATGCAAGATGTCAACATGTAAAAAGAACATACATATACACATTTAATAAATAATGGAAGCATTGTATATAGAACAAAAGTGGATATTTTCTGTTTCCCTAAGCATATTATCATGGTCCGTGATAATATGCTTAGGGAAACAGACAATATTATATATATATAAGACCTATATTATCACAAGTCCATGATAATATGCTTAGGGAAACAGATAAGATTATATATAATTATAAATATGATCGCATGGTGAAAAGATGATTGACTATATAGAAACCAGAGTATCAGTAACAGTGTGTTTTAAAAAGAATTTTGCATCAAATGTGTATATAATTTCATTAAATGAGTATCAGAAATATCTTGTGTTAAGATGGAATACTAGTAAGTAAATATTGGTGCATTCAATGGACAGAAGATATGGTGAATCCTCATCAATCCAAACACTTTGAAAGGCTGTATCTTAGTAAAAAGTATGTGTTTCTAAAGGGAGCAAGCTTCTAGTGTGAACATAGGCTTGAATTACATAGACTTGGATTAATCTTTGCCACAAAGAATTAGTGTTTTCACCTTGTAAAAATGTCACACTATGTAGCAGCATGGATGGGTGGTGGTTGCCACTACCTTCCCAAAAGCATCTTCTCAGGAAGCCGCTCAGGCAGGCATACAAATAGTCACTTAATCCACATGCACACACACCACAGATAAGTCAGTGAAGGAAAGGCAGGACAGGTCTTCTGTACAGAGTTCCATGGGGGTTTATTGCATCCACACGCCGAAGGGGTCCAGGGACAAAAGACAAGGGTAATGGAGGGTTCAGGGTTAAGTACAATGGCAAGTGGGGGTGGAGCAGAGCATCAGGGGCCAGTGAATGGAGGGCACAAGGGCGGTGCAAGGGCAGGGCAAAGAGCAACACCCAATAGGGAATAGGAGGGTGCACAATCAGTGATACAGAACCGAGGGGGAAAGGAGAACCCTCTAGAACTGGGACATATATGAACAATAGAGGTGGGCAAGGCCAACGGGCCAATGGGAGGAACAACTAGGGTAAATTAAAATGATGCTGCAGAGCACCATGGGGGAAACCTTTGTTCTCACCCTAAGTGGTGAGGAATTGTTGAAGCTATGGTAGATTCCTCCAGGGTAACGCCCTGGAAGTTCCTCTGATAGGCTCAGGGGCCTCCACAGCACTAAACATAATGATCTCTCTGAAAACAACAACGGGTAGAGGAGAAGAAAGGCTCAACATTAGCTGAGGCAGCTATTTTACAGAGCTCCAGAGTAGCCAGCATTTTCTCTAGATAAAAACTTGACACCAATGGCTTATCAGGACTCCCTGCTTTCATAAAGTGTCCTTATTGCAGTCACTGACCTCTTGGCAGGGAGCTGCTGCCTCCTAATAGCAAGTTGCCTCAGGGCTTGCCTGAGTGTGGGATTGTGCATGTCCCACTTCAAGCACAGCTTTGAAAAGTCTCTGTAGCTGAACTTGTTCAAAGGGCCAAATTAACCCTTTGGGTGGGGGTTATTCAGCATTATTTAGCCATATTCACCCATCAGCAAAGGAGAAAAATTATAACTAAATTTAAATAAGCCAGTTAAGTCAGTTATGATTAAAGAAGATGGAATTACATATGTATCTAGAGTGCATTTATATGCATTTTAAAATGTAGCTAGTATCACATATACTCCCCACCCATCACATGTTGGTTCAATCAGGCACATCTCTAGTAGTAGGACAAACACATCAGCACTGTATTTTTTGATATACCTCTAATCATAATTTTCCACTCTTTGGTTGGAAAAACTCAGTTTTACACAGTGGCATGGTGTTTATACAGTACGTTGTGCTCAAGGGTAAGGCAAGAAAGCACTCAGCCACGTGTCTTGCATCTCTGATCGAATGCATAGGCAGCCTGAGTACTTAAGCTCTAAACATCACATTATGCTGTCTGTCTGTGACCCTCAGAAAAAATCTACAAATCAGATGTCTCATAATTAATTGAAATTATGGATTGATATTATTTAATTAGGCTTTGAAAATTTTATTTTCACTTTTGACTTCTCTGTAAAGTGGAAAAATTAACTGACTACTAAGAACCTACCAAAAATCTCGACCCGTAGCCTTTTTTGTACATTGTTCCCCCAAAGTGCAATGGCAGTGCAAAGTGGAAAGATTACATGTATGAGTTAAAATGCAGGATCAGATACTGCTCTTGGATGTGCATGAAGAATCCAGTTGATGATGATAAATGAATCAGGCCTTAGGTGGTGAAATTGGGGTATTTTGCTCCTCAAGTTGAGCTAGAAAATGTGTGGACATGTTTTCAGAAATACACAGTGAGTGTGCACCCTTAAGAAAATATTCCAAAATAACTGTATTCATTCTCATGAGCAGGGTATTTACAGCTGAATCACTTTGGGAACATCAGCTTCCAAAATAATGAATATAAAAATCATAGGGTTTTGACTTTTTAAAACAGTATTTTCCCACTTCTTGGTGTATTGGTTGGGTTTTGAGGCTTCATAGTTCTTGTATTCATGTTTCTAGTCTTGAAAACCATGAAAAGATGAGTTTGTTTTTTTTTCTTTTTGTTTGGTGTGGATGAAGGATGGGGGAAGAGAGAAAACCAATCTGTATTCACTTGACTCCCAAAACAAGACCTTTAGAAAAGCATTAAATACCTAAAGTCTCAGTCAAGCAAAGAGACTGTTAAGGCTCCATGTGGTCACTAAACAGAGGACCTTACAAAAAATTATCAGATGTGTTGGTTCCTTTTTTGTTATTGGGGCTATAACTTCTAGGATTAATAAAGAAGCAGACTTTGTGAGTCCTCAAAAAGTGTAAGGCTTGAGATGAAAGTTATATCCTGGGATGGGACAAAGTGATGTATTTCCATTTAGAGTTGAGTTCTTTGCTGTCCTGTGTCAGGAGACAGCCAATACAGATACAAGGTGAGCTTTGGGGAGTTATTTGGCTTGGTGCCAGGAACTGCAGGAGGATACCTGGGGTGAGCCTGTGGACTGAATGTGCTTCAGCTGGGCTGAACTCCCAAAAAATAGTGGCTGACAATTTTTTACACTGCAAAGAAAGGTGTTGCTGCATGCGGTCATCCCACTTGGTTTCCTTTTACAAACAGCACAGGGGAATGGGGGTAAAAAACCTTTTTGACAGAGAGGAAATTAAACAGAAAACCTTTCAACTCTGAATAGAAGGATAATTTCTTTATTAGAGTGCAGGTTTGACCTCTTTTTATTTGTCTGTTTTTCAGAGAGTGAACTTAGTTGGTTTTACAAGTCTAAATCTTCAGCTGTAAAGTCTAAATCTTTACTGCAGCTGGTGTGTCCCCACCCCACATTTGAAGGACTTGGGTGTAGGCAAAGGAGTGCATGTGTCTGGGAACAGGTTATTCTAGCTGCAAGAAAGAGGAAATGGTATTTAAAAAACCCATTTAATTAAATGACAGCACTTGGGATTTCATTTAATTCACAATACAGGAGAAATTTAGACCTCCACTGCTACCACCTGCTGCCAGGCTGAGCTGCGAGCATTGTTCCTGTGTCTCACCGATGCAGGTGAACTTACTGCTGAACCACTTTCACAGTCCAGAAAGCATGACATTCCTTGTTACCAGTGGGAGGAAAGGCTAATTGAGAAGTGTGTATAAACGCTGTAATGAGTAGCATTTACATGTATTGATTAGAAGTAGGGCCACAGTCTCTCATTTATCACCACCAGCAGCTGTGAAATATTCCCCACGTCAATTGGCACGGCTCATATTCCCACTCCTCTGGCTCTTTATTGCTTTTTTCTTCCCCCCACCTGCCCTGAACCAGAGTGCTGATCCACCAGCTGGAATGGGCTGGTAATTACTCCAGCTTCTCCACCAGCTGCCACAATTGCCAAACCGCTGGAGTGAAAAATTCCATCCTGCATTTCCGATTTTTTACATTACCACTGCATAATCATATTTGACGAATAATTAACCCAGCTTAATACTTCAGGGAGCCATTTGCAAGTAAATTGATAAGCTGAATGCTGTAAAGGTGCACAAGGGCTAAAGGCTTTAGGAGTCTGCTCAAAACAGCCCACTGACTGTGCTATTTTAATATGCACAGACCTCTTGACCATCTTAATTAAGAGTGGATGGTAGGTGCTGTGTTCCAGCCTCCTTTAACAGAGGATGGTTCAGGAGGAGGGAGAGGACAGAAAACACACTCAAATTAAACTCTCCACTATATCTCTCTCGTGGCAGTTGTGCAGTGGATATGAATAAGTGCATTTTTCCTCTCTTTTAGATTTAGAAACAGTTAGATCAGAAACTTGTTAAACAGGGTTGAAATCAATGAAAACTTTCCCTGCCAACTCACTGGAGGGTAAGGTTGGAGAGCTGTTTCCCCTGCCATTAACAATAGCATGCAGGTCAGCGAGAGAGCAGAGTCCTTTTGGAATCATATGTATTTGTATTTTGTTTTCAATTAAGGCATCTGCACTGTGTTTTAAGTGCATGCCTGTTCTTTGGGATTGATCCTGGATTTCTGAGGTAAGTAAAAAACCCCTCTATGTGAATTCTGTGGTTTATAAATCTACTCTTTCTTCAGCTTCAGTTTTTAGAGTGTTTGGCATAAACTTATTTGAAGCAGGATTGTAGCAAAAAATAGGTAATTGGAATAAATAATTTTGGTTTGTTCTGCACAAACCAAAAACGCACAAACCAAAGCCCAAAGACCAAAACCCCAATGGATTTCTGTTGTGTTGATTTTTCTGGCACAGTTACTGTTTTCCAGGCAAATATTTCTTCCTCAAGGTGGCCAGGAAATGCCAAATGAATGTTCTGTAGCATAGTTTTAGACAGAGCAAGATACACTACTTAGAGTTAAATGAGAGTCACATTATTTCAGATCTTAACTGGGGTTTGCTTTCATTTTGTTTTTGCTGTGTAGCAGCAGTCCTCAGAATGAATTTCATAAGGAATATTACAGTATGTTTCTATTTCTGGGGAGACATGACAGAAAACAGTGACTAAATTATGTTAAAAAAATAAAAGAATTGATCACTTAGGATTTTCATATAAACTGTAATTTGTTATGTCTCCAAGATTTCCAGCCTAACTCCTGGTCTTTGGGAACATCTGTTTTGACAGTCTTGGTGGCAGGTCTTAGATGTGCCACGCACATGCAAAACTGTAAATCAAGAGAACAATTAATGGATTTGTATATCACACACTTGGTGGGATTCCCTAAGCAGGATACCATCAACATGCTTAGCAGTAACAGAGCAGCCCTCAGCCCAGCACCCTGCCTGGCTGAAATCCCTGTGCAAAGCCCTGTGAGCTCCTCATGGAACCTCAGCATGTCTCATCACTTCTGTACCAGGAATACCTCTGAAGATGGTGAATGGGCATGTGGAAGTTACAAAAGCCGTTTAAGTTATTTTATCTCTACATGAAAAAAGAAGAATAGTTAAATAAAAATATAGGTAGTAGTGTTTAAGAGTTCAAAGCAGTTTTATTCATCACTAAGATGACTCAGGAGAGAGATGCAGATGGGATTATTTAAAATTAAGCATTGTCACTATGTTCCTATGAAGAGCAAGGCTTTCTCTCACACAGCTCCCTTTTACAAGTGTGCTGATCATGGGAGCAGGTTTGAGTAGGCTGCCATGAAATTATAAACTGGGTACCTGAAGGCAATATCATTTTTTCTTGAAAGGAGCAATATTTCTTTAAGAAGCATAAGCCTTAATCATGTGGAATATTATTTTTCTATTATGTCATTTGCTTTAAATAATAGGGATTTATCAAAATAACCGAAGAATTGTCTCACATGTAGTGGTTTACCCTATTGCTAGTGAGAACCTGAAGATTTCTGGGTTGTCATTTGAAATCTCTGTAGTTTCAGAGGATTTCAAGAGAAATAATAACATTTCAAAATATGAGGGCTTTAGGATTTTTAGCAGGTTTTGGTTTTGTTTTGTTTTGTTTTTTTTTTAATTTATTTTATTTTCAAATAAACTTAGTTTAGTAAGTATTTTATAAATAACTTATTCATTTTCAGGACAATCCTGAATTTCTTCTTTAAACCACAGTCTGACAGCTGCATCTGTTGCGGTGAATGTATGAACCCTGTATAAATCTCTGCTAGAAATTTGGTGCAGAGTGTTTTCATTGCAAACAGGATACGCTGAAAGCCACTGTTGTTAGATCATTGCCGTTCAAAACTCTCATGCGCAATGTGCATTTGCCTTTGAAAATGTTTCTAGAAACTGAGGCAGGCATTTCAGGGTGTGGCCCAGTTGCAGTAAATATGAAAGGAGTTAGTCTTTGCAGTTTTGTTTTCCTTCACTATGCAGCTTTCCAGGTCTGCCTTATCATTTTCATGTGGACAAATTGTCATCTGTCTTACTGTCTACTCAGCTGTTTCTGTAAACAACCTCTTTCAAACCTAAATAGAATAGCATGGCATGGCCTGGCAATTTGGAAAATAAATAAAGAACAACACTTACATGACTATCCTGCTGTATTCCCCCAGCATTTAAGTGGACAGAGCTTCTGTGCATGCCATACTGAAAGTCAGTGCTGGGCATTTGTCACTGTGTGTGGTAATGCAGGGGAAAGCAGTTCCTTTCAGAGCTCAACTGTAGCACTGAGTGAAATCAATGGCCAAACAATCTAACACAATTGGTCACATATTGATAGAATTAAACACTGCTGTTAACGTGCCTTATCATTGATCTGACAAAAACAGAGTCCAGGGTAAAAGTCGCCTGGAGCTTTTTGAGCATGTTTACATAGCAAAGGTTGGGAAACTTTTCGCTTCATTTGCTTCTAGCAATTTTTTTCTTTATTTTTGCTCACAATACTCTTTACTCTAGACACTTGCAGAACTTTAACCTCTTCATTGTCAGAAACCTGACACATAGACACACACATAGCCCCACCCACAGTGCCAATTCTCTCTTCGATCAGACCACTGAGTCTCTTTTCCCAATCTGTACACAGGGGGATGTTTACAAAAATTACTCCAAGAACTGGGAAGCTTCCATAGGTAGGGGACATGGTCATCTGGATAAGCTGCAGGCAGTGTTGCCAGCAGGCAGACATAAATGGTGGAATACAGAACAATACTGCTTTTAAAACAGGGTATGTATCTGGAAAGCAGAATTAGGTCCATCTCTTCTGGTGCATAATATATCTAGATTGTGCTGGGTATAGCCTGTATTCAGGTAGTGGTTCAGAGGGTAAAAATACCAATAAAGACAGCAATTAGGTGGTTCTTTGCTAATATCACTTGAAACTAGTCTGCATTTCAGGAATCAGTTTTATTGAGCTCAAGCTTTGCATCTGTAGTTTAGCTGTTGGCCTTTACTTGGTGTGTCAGAAACCAAAAGATTTTGCATTATGAAATCTTCAGCTAAGTGGAATAATTGCCATACATGCTGGAAACAAATTTCTAATGAGCACCTGAAAGATCTGAGCAAATTGATCCAGAATATTTGCAGGGGAAATATGTTCCTATAATGCTCCTGAGTTCTCTGGTCTGACCTACAGTCATGCTTTGCTTTTAGGCTGATTGTAAACCTGATAATGTTTTCTAAAGTACCTCAAGAAGAAGGAGCCTGGATTTGTAAAAAGCATGTCTTAATGGTAACTTGTAATCACAAGTCATCCCTGCATTTCTGCACCATTCGCAGTGTCAGGATGGGTATTCTCACCTGCTCCATTCTCACAATCACTTCTCGTCTCCTACAGCCTCTTAGACGTCTGTGGTTTTTTTTTGTTGTTGTTGTTTTTGTTTTTTTTTTTTTTTCTCTGTAATCTTTGCGCTGTGCTAGCGGTTATAGATACTTGACACTTTGATAGTGGGTATTGCTTCTTTGTTTATCTGCCAGCTGCTGAGCCCATGCTTTGCTGGCAATGGTGTTGTCAGGCTGTGCTCCTGCACATGCTGTCATGGCGTGCGGTGCTCCTGGACAGCCCAAGCACCCCAGGGTGACCAGCAGCAAATGGCTGCCTCACATCTCCATTCTGGAGGAGAGAAAGGAGTAGCTCTGTTTGCAGGGCTTTTGTTCACTTTTTTTCCTGATGTTGCAATTGTATAATAAAGCTTTCCAGCCAAGTTCAGTGTAGATATTGCTGGTGGATTGTTGTTGCCTGTGGCAGCCGTGATGGCAAGATTTGCAGTGCTGTATGCAGCCTAGGGACTCTGAGGCAGGTTATCACACCTCCACGGCTCCTTTCTTTAATTCACAAGGCTTACAAAGATCTAATGAGTGAGGGAAGGGGAAAAACTTGTATGTACACAGTAACACAGTCACAGTGGAGAGAGAGTCAGAAAAGGGGCTGCTTACTTGCACTTCTTGCAGCAGTACAGAAGCAGACAGGTTTCTTCTGAGTGGAATACGATTTTTTCCAAGATTATTAGCAGAAAGATATTCCCCCAGCAGAAAAGAACAAAGATACCTGTGCACAGGAATTGCCCTGTTGCAGTCTGAAGCTCTGTGAAACATGGTGGTGGTGCTAACTGACCTTCTCCACATCCTAATCATGAAGCACTAGTGCATGTATCAGTAGCATACACATCTGAACTGGAAATGTGAAATGCTTAGAAAATATTACCCTGTACTGAAGCTGAAAGCTAATTGCCCATCATGACAATTCCTGTTAGACTCATAGATTTGAAGTCTCAGTGTGAACACTAAAAGCTCATTCCAGGGGTTAAAGAACCCTACTGACAGATGGGATGTCAGGAGGGAGACATAATTGCACTACAGAAGTGGTAACCTGTACATCTTGGGAAAAGAACAGGACACAGCTCCTGTATCTTGAAAGAAATAGCTGTGGCTAGATCTTTGAACTCTATCAAGAAAGATCACACTACCAAGAAGGCAGCAAAGTGATGTGGCCTTCCTTCATACAAGTGCTGCCTTCATCCTTCTCTCTCAGTTGTACCCCTTCCCTTTTCTTAAAGTGATCTAAAAGACCTACAGCTTGGTGATAGTTTCATGAAAAGCCATGATGAAGGATGTAAAGAATGTGTCAATGTCAAACATCATACTGCAGTATGATGGCAACGTAAAGAGAGTGCACACACAAAGGCTTTCTTCCTCTCATCTTTCTAGGCAGTGGTTTCAATAACTTTTATGGAAGTTCTTCAACAATTGTGCATGGTTGGTTTGAATGCATATAGGACCTTCAAAACCTGTTGAAACAAGAATAAATAATGTGAAATTACTTTCCATCATTTCAGACTGGATCCACATCTGAATAGTGTTTGTAATTTTAGAGAGACTGCATTTACTTGAAGTAGGAAATTGAGGTATTTTTATCAGACATTGAGTTGCATTTTTTTAAGAAGCTTTACCTCTAATGTGATTTTTAACCAAAAAGAAAATAAAAACTATTTAAGGTGAGTAGACTACATGTATTTATCTCAGTATCATTTTCATACTGCCTTATTAAACTCAGAAATGCTTATGTTATTTCACCATTCATTGCAAATAAAGTGGATTAGAAAAAATGAATCTCTTCATGTTTACTTGACATTCCTTTGCATTTAGAAGATAAAGTTTAAGGACTTCAGTTATCTTTTATCTTCTAAATTTCAAAGGAGCAGAGATTTTAGTTGAAATCCCCAAATCTAGGCCTTAGAACTACAAGTCTATTTGCCATGCTTCACTTTGAAATTTTAATCATCAGCAAATAAAAATCCTCTCTAACAGCTGCTCACAATTTATGTCAATTAACTTTTTTTAGGTTTCATAGGATGCAGAAACAATGGCAAACTATACCCTGAATGTGTTCCTATTCACTAGAATGTAGTACTTAATTTTAAATGAGGAGTTAGTTGAATAACTACATGTAACCTTCACATTAAGATTATTTCATCACTTTCATAATTGTTTAACACTCTAACAGAGCATCAAAACTAAATATCCTCAGTAGAATTGCCATGATGTTTTGTGGTCACTGGAGAGATTTTAAACAGTGCAGCCAGCTGCGTGAGGTTTCTGTGCTGTCGTTATCTCTTTGTGTCCATGAAGTGTTCAGTTCTTATTACAGCTTACTTATGCAACCTAGGAGTGAATTTTTTCCCCTTAACTTTGACAATTGGCTGGTCAAGGACAGCTCTTTAAGTGGGCTTGAGGTATCTGTAATGAATTATCAAAGACCTGTGAAGCCAGTTTCATAATAAATTAAGCCAAGTCCCATGCAGACCCTAGCATGCAATTGGAATTCATGGGAGCCTAGCTTGACACGTCTCAGGGAAAAGTCTTAATCTTTCAAGTGGAAGTCTGAGGAACTTGGCATGGCACACTGTATAAGATAAAGCTATGATGATCTGCCAAGACTAGTTTAGAAATATTGTACTTAATCACCTCAGCTGTATTTCTCACTCATATTGTTCTTTGTCCAGTGGGTCTTTAAATCTATTGACATGGTAAAATATGGATGGGCCAATTGGAGTGGTGAACTTTTAATTATCCGTGTGCCACAGTGTTTGTGCAGTGAATGTGAATGTTTGTGCCATGGATTCTTGGTTTGATAAATATTTCTGTGTGTTCATAACCTTACTGATGTAATTTCACTGATGGGAGGAGAGCTCCTCTGCCCTGGTTCGTGGAAGTGCAGGGACAGAGTGGGCATGGGAAGTGAGGTTTTCCTGTTACTTGCATGACATAAGGTGTGAACAATCCCTAGTTGGGCCTGGTGCCTCCTTACCACTGTGCGAAATCTCCAACACAAAGGCTTTCTTCCGGATAAAAGAGAGTACATGTAAATGTACCTGCAGAATCAGAACTGGTTGGCTGCTGAGTATTTGTTTTTCTGCAGTTGATTTTTTGATTCTCAGGTGTATTTCGATCAAGCTGAACTGAACAAGGCTTAGAGGGATCCATAAAATCTTCTGGAAAAACTAAGAAGGCCACTTAAAGTATCTTTTCACTATATAAAATTGTAATGACATTGAAGTGTTTTCAGTGGAAACTTTCTAGTGCAGAAAATGTGTTGCTTTGGGAAGCCGAGGCTTTCCTTTTTAGAATAACATTCTGTAATTTTTTGTATGAGAGTATGGTGAAAGGCTTTCACCTTAAGCCTACCATTAAATCAAGATACTCATTTCTATATCCTAAGCTAATTTACCTTTTGATAGAAGCTTCCTGTTTTTGCAGAGTGATAAAAGAGAACATGTTGCTGAAGCTGAGAGGCTGGAATCAAATAATTACCATTGAGTCAGTCAGCTAATTGGGAGATTAACGGTTAAAAAAAAACATGTGAGATACATTAATGAGATATTTCTATATGACAAGGCAAGGTTTGGATGACAGATGCATGTCATACCTTGCAAGATCGTATGGATAAAGTATCCACCTGGATTTTGTAATTCTATATTATTTGTAATGAAGTGTTTTCTAAAAAACCCAAGAAGGATTCCTTGTTGTTTTACAGGGTTTATAAGCACTGGAAAGCTGGTCAAAAGAGAGAAGAAAATATGTATCACAATGACTGTACTAAATCCAAAGAAAGAATAATGAAAGCAAACTTAGGGAAATGTCTGTTGGCAGATGATATGTTGTGTATTGCGTGGTCTATCCATGGGACATGTGTGACTTCATATAGAAGTGGCAGCAGCTATGTCTGCACATGCAGCATTAAAGAGAGAATTCATGTCCTGAATAAACATATTTTGGTGTATGTCCAGGAGTCAGTCTGCCCAGCAATTAATATTAGTGCTATTCTTCCCTTTTGATTGAAATCTCTTTGGAGGGAAAGGCAACCTTCAGCATCAAATTATTAATTTTGCTAACATACAGAGGAACTGTTACACAGGTTCCAAGGTTTAGCCAAATCGGTAACCATAGTGCACTGTTCCTCCAGAAAGATGTTCAGAACCCCACACAATACCGTGTTCCCTGGCTGGGTACCTGCAATGCACTTATGTCCAGCTTTAAAAGCAGGGATGATACACTGGATCAGTCCTGGAGGCCACATGATCAGTCATCCCTGCTGCAACTCTGTGCCACCTTCTCTGCAGAGCTTGGGAGGCAGCAGACAAAGAATTAGGTTTCCTTCTGGTGAAGATGTGGGAAAGATCCCTTTCTTGAAATAAACATTTCACAGAACTAGATAACTGATGATGAAAGAAATTTCCTTATGTAAAAATAATATTTCTCTAAAATAGTTTTACATCTACGCCATTTTTTAAATGCATGGTGTAAAATAAATAGTTTTTGAAGAACTACCATGTAGGTGTTTGACAGTATTAACAGCATTGAAAACTTACATGTTTCTCAATTTCTTGCATTTTCTGAGTAAATCTAATGCCAATTAATTTTCAAAATTAGATGCTAAGTTTTTATTGCTTGGGTGGGTTTTTTAAAATAGAAGCAGTATGGGATGGTGATCCTGGTTCATCCTCATCCTGTTTTGTCTACATGTGAACCACATCTAGCCTCACATGAGACCTAGCAAGCAGATCCTTTCCACTGCATCTGTAAATTGGGCCTGAATTTCTGAGTTCTTCAAGTATGTGCCTTCTGCACTCTGACACAGTGTTCAAGATGCTGAAACATAGGTAGATCAAGCCTGTATGGGCTGGCACTAGGCTCTGGGAGGGCTGAAGGCTACTGGCTGACCCAGATGTGAATCCTGCTTCACTAAAACAACAGATGTTTGTGCCTGGCTTTCTTCCAGTTGTGGAAAAGCAATTCACTAAAAGAAGATGGAGAGGAACATGTGTCTTAGAGAACACAAGGGTGCAGTGCCATGGGGTGTTATCTTAGGACAGACTCAGTTTTGTGTCGTGAATCAGATCTTAGTGCCCCCAGACTCAATCAAGTATGGAAAGCACTGGGGTGCTGTCTGTTCTTAGGAAGCCTGGTCCCTTTCTTTCTGCCTCCAGTTCTGGTTGCAGTCTGAAACTGTATTCCTGATGTCAGAAATTAATGTTCTCCTATAAATTAGGTGTACTCCTCCTCTTCTGAAAACAGAGTTTTGGTGAAATTCGGTTAACTGGTTTTAGCTATTATGACGTTTTCCAATAAAAATAAAATAGCATGGAATCAGAAATTTTCTACCTGGGTCTACAGGTAAAATTATTTGAATCTTGAGACACAGGCTTTTCAGCATTCCATGTTGCCCAGCAGGGAAAATTAAATAAGCAAAAGTCTGATGTCTTAAAAAATAAATAAGCTTGTAAGTTTAACTTTAATTCATTTATACAGTATTGAGAATTAAATAACATAAGCAGATGACTTTGTTTTTAATAGTAAAACAATTACATATTGCTAGTTTACTCCTTTTGGTCAATTTGGAATGTTGATTTTTGTATTATCTCTTTGTAATTCCATGTTTTGTTCAAGGGATTTCATGACATTAAGTGCTATATAAATACAGGGAAAAAGGATGGAGCTATACCCAGAAACTACAGAATTTTTGGAAAATAGGGAAAATATAAGGAGGCTGAGAATATTAAATTAAATAGTGGAAATGAAAGGTAAAGAATTTCGGGCACTGTTTCTACTGGACCCTAATTAATTCCAAGATGTGCCAAAATTTTCCTAATTTTCATAAGCTGCAATATAGCTCAGTGTCTGGTGGGATGGAACCCTGTAATGCTGCAGCGACCCTGATATGGACGAGCAGAAGTGTTTTTGAAGCCTTTTCTTAATTTTATTTATTCTTATAGAAATGAGAAGAGCAGAGTATACAAAAGCAAGAAAAACAGCATGTGTTTTGCACATAAAAAAAAAAATAGAAATAGCAAGGCATTGATATACATGAGAAATATTGTACCAATATTTTAGTCATACATCAGCTTATGAGTACTGTATTGATCTGTTTTTCTCCTAACACCAAGATAAGATTAGTGTTACATGCATGGAGCTTCCTTAGCTATTGTATGCAAGGATTAGTGATTGGAGCATAGAGGCTGGTAGTCATAAATCCTGATTCAAGAGAGGGACAAAGCACTCCTGACTTTCTTTTCTTGCTTTCCCTACCTGATAATGTAACCAGAAAGATACTTTGTACTTTACCTGTATGACAGATCTGATGTCATGTACCTACTGGAAAATGAGTGGTTTTAAAATTTTGTATGTGCAGAAAACCTGCTGTCCCTGTTATTCTGGTCCATGACTATCCCTTCCAGACTGTTGTGGTTTTTTGCTTTGTAGTATTTGTACCATTGTGGTAGCTGGAGGCCAAAGCTGAGCGTTGTTTCAGACACTGCATAAGCGTGTCACAGGTGACAGTGCCGGTGGTGTCAGCTCTGCACATTGGGCCTGGGTGCCACTGCTTGCAGGTGGCTCCTTTCACATCCCCAGACACCTTATGCCTCCTTCTGACAGAGGCAGCCTTGTGTCTCCTTCCTCTCTGCCAAGTAATGTGCCCTCTCATTCAGCGCTTGCTGTGTGTCTCTGCATCTCAGAGATCTGAGAGACACTTCTGGTGGTGTGACTTCTTGAAGACAATAGTGGAAATAATAATAAAAGGAATCAGTTCCTTAGGAAAATGGAGTTTCCCAACCATCAAATCCTGATCCAAGTTTCCTCTCTCCTTCCTTGATTTTTTTGTACGAGAGAGAGAAAATAAGAAAAACAAGTCTTGTAGCTACACATCACAACAATAGTAAGAAGTTTGAGTGGCCTTTCCTGCCTTAGTGCTGGCACTCTCTCTGACAATTTGGGCATGCTGACTAAGAAGGCTACAAAGGAGAACTGAGCCTGTACAAAGGAAATACAGAGTGTACCATACTGAAAGAAATTTAGATAAGAGTCTTCCAGAGGAAAAAGTTTTTATGAACTAGCTTTGCTTTATAGCTCTGAAAGCTATAAGTTTTCCTTGTCATGTCTGGACTACATTAGTGTCAAGAAGGTGCTTCTCAAGTAAAGTGTGCTTTCAAATTTATGAGATGTGGGGTTTGATACTGTTGCTAGTGGCATCTGTTAGAGCTTCTCTACCTGGAGTTATTGGAAATTAGTTCAAGCACGGTAGTAATGGGAAAGACCTGTTTGCTTTTGTGTTCTCACTTAAAATCTTCTTACAGTATTATGAATAACCTGATTACCCTACTAATTACCATTTTTGGGTACAAATCCATCACTTAAGACCCAGGTCTGTGCTAGCATGGGGCTTGACCAAGCCTTGATAGAAAGTTACACTATTGCAAGCCAAAGAAATAGCCACAGAATTCTTCCATGTTTTATCAGCTCCTGAAGTCTGGTAGTCTCAGGTTTGCCTTCTACCTTCAAATATCCCTTTTTTGGGGGGGAGTGGGGAGGGGGGGTGGGTGGTGGTGGTGGGAGGAAGTGAGCAAGAAAGAAATAGGAAGAAATCAGACAGGTAAACAGGCTTTGCACAGGGATTTTTAACACACCACTGCTTTTATTTAAATCCTGCTGTTGGTTCTATTTAGCAACTGTGCTGCCAAGCCCCAAACCCAATCTAGTTCAAGCTTCCCTTGGGAGTTGCATTTACTGAACCTGTGGTGAGTCAGAAATCATAACTACCTGCCTCATTGTGCTCCTGGGAAAAGAGGAGCTGGAGAGAAGGGCTCTTTTGCCTTTTTGTATTGGGTTCTGATTTGATTTGCTCCCATCAGCTGAACAGATATTCTTTTGGGGGTGACTTCCTTCTGTGGCTGCCTCCATGACAAGCTGGTATTCCTCAACAGGAGCCAATTGCCTGTTTGTTTCATAGCAAATAGGTCAAAGACTTTCTTTTCCAGGCTCAGGTTTGTGCACTTTCAGTCTGCAGCTGAATACACAATTCATCATGCCCCTAAACCAGGGCTATCTATGTGTCTGCTTGCTGGCTCCTTCTCCAAGCTCTATGAGTCCATAGTTGCTAGCAGGGTGTATTGCATATGTGTAGAAAAATATTGCAGATGCTCTCCTGGAAGCCGCATATAATACTAAATGCTAATTTTTCAATGACAAAAAAGAATGAAGTGCTATTTGATAAGAATTTCATTTTTTACAAGCTTTCCATGCCATGGCGAAATCAACCCACGTGCATCTCACCTCTTTATGTTAGTGATAGATGTGATTCTCCTTATCCTAAATATTCTTTCTCTGCATCTCATCCATCCAGAACGTGTATATTGAAAATTCTTTGATTCATGGTGAAATTTTGAAAAACTTTTCCCACCCCAGATATGGATTTATTTTAGCATTAGATTTTAAAATATGGGGTGGGAAATGATTGATATATATATATAAAAAAAAGGAGACAGGGTTGCTACTTAGGCCTTTTCTGTATTTATCAGATGGTAGAAAGAATCATTCAAGTAATATAACTGCAACTCCATCATGAATTTATTTCTTAATTCTGTTTTGATCCTGCAAATGTTTCATGTTCTTGAGGTAACTAATGTAAATGAATGTAAAAAGAATGTAAATAGGTATTTAAAACAAACTATTGATGTATTTTAAGTTCTTCAATTTACCTTTACTACTGGTATATGTAACTACTGCAAATTTCTGTTGCAAAATTTTGCTTAAATATGAGACAGTGGAGGGGGCTGACTTTCAGAGGAATATTTATTTTGTAATTCTTTATCATTCAGAGTTATGCTGAAGAATAAACTAATACTGAAGGAGGAAGGAGGGAAGTTGTTTTTTATTTATGCAGTCATCAGCCTGCTTGTATTCATGTGAGGTGTTCTGAGGATAGTTCTACAAAAAAAGGAAAGGAGGGAGTAAATATATTTGTATATTCATATATGTAGTACAATAAGGGTTTTTAAAAATATTGAATAATTAAAGATTTATTGAATAAGACTTGTTAAAAGCACCCAATTTCTTCCAGTGGTTTGTGCTATATACAGAAAGACAGTATTGAGTAACAAAATAAATAGCATTCCTTTTGCATTAAGATTGCATTAATATGTTGCTTTCTTCTGATATTTTGATTGTCACATCCATTTTGCTTCTTTCACTGATTGTTTTGAGTGGGCTTTCAGCTGGTGAAAATGTGCAGTGCTTCCCTACTGGTCATTTTTCAGCTGGGTATAGACCTTTTGAGGAGAAAGTGTAGTTGAATTTTGTTGACTGCATTTTCCCCTTATTTTTCCATTTCTGATTATCTTTTAGCATGCTAATGTTTTAAAGGTGGAAGGTAAATCTTTTTGTCATGACCCAGTACTTCACATATAGCCAGAAGGTCCTTGTCTAGCAATCATCTTTCAAACCAATGGGAGTCTTTCTGCTCGCCGTGCCAAGCTCTGCTGTCGTGGGGGGGTGGGGAGGGGGGTTAGGTGTTTCAAGTGTTTTGCCAGACTGAAGTTTAAGCAACTAAAGAAGCACAACAAGGGCAAGACATTGTGCCATCTCATGCCCTCTGCAGCCACTCTTGTCAAGTCTGTTTCTTCCTGTTCTTCCCAAAATAATCATGCTATATCTAATGGGTTGTGCTGGCACCAGAAAATACTGAGTGATGTAGGATTGGGTTTCCTATGTTTAAAATTATTTTCAATTTATTCTGTCATTGCAGTTCTTAGGACACTAACCAGACATCTTCTTGGCCCGTGATGGGATCTCTACTTGGTAGAAGCAAGTTATTGTGAGGCATGGTTTAAGGATGAAAATGGCTCCAAATGATCTCTTTGATGCCTTACATAGCTTGGTAAAGATGTTATGTTTTTTAAAATTTAAAGTAATGTTGCAAAATACTGTGCTCAACTCTGGAGTCCCCTGTCCTGAGCCAGAGCTGGTACTTCTGATGGCTGGTTTTGGTTGTGAAGTCCTGGACTGGTTTTGACACCGCGATATTATGCACCATCAATGCTGAATGTAGGGTAAGGCTACCAGGGAACTGAAAAATCCCAATAGCCCTAATCTTAATTTTTGTTTTTGGTGTCTTGTAAAACTTTATGAAGATGAGGTGACTGAGACCTGCTTTTTAAGACAGGGACATACCATTGTTGGCACAGGGTGATAGAACTGTAGAGAAGAAACAACTTTCTCCATTCCTTTTTTGATACTAGAAATTATTTCAGGTCTCCTTTAATTGAAATACTGAACTTGTGTTTGGTAAAGACTTTTGCAAATATGCTGTTTGAAGCCCCTAAACAAAGATCTTTTCAAAAGCCGTCAACCAGCGTTTCCCCTCTCCAACCACCCCAAACTCTTCTGATCTTTAAAATGGACAAAAAAATTTTGAAATACTATTATTATTATTATTAACAATTTATTGTTAATAATAATAAAACCTTAGCATTTTTTAGATTTGCTGTTGAAAATGAAAACAAATAAAGGTACATGTTTTTCTTGGTTTTGATATCTCTGTGTTGATGGAATATAGACTTGAAAAGGTGTAGGTGAATTTTTGTTAGTCATATCATTAATTGCTACCATGTTAATCCTGCAAACTAAAATATGAACCTTCTTTTTAGAGAAAAATCCTATTGATATCTGGGTATAGCACTGGATGAAAAATACTTTTGTTTGTATGAATGGACCTACTCACAAGAGTAAAGTCCCCTTGTAAAGTAGGAGTAGGCTGGATCAGAGCTGTGGTATCAGCCTGGTTATTTGCAGAGGCACAGGGACACAGTGGGAAGCAGAAGCAATTTCTTTTATATTGTGCATGAAAATCCATTCATATTTCTAGAAGGGTCTGCTTTATTTCCACTTTATTAAATGTAGTCTTGCTTATCCTTATACCAATTGTGTGTATGTGTCTGTTTTCTGAATGTATCTTGCTTTCTTTATTGTAATATGGGAATATTGTATTTTGCAGTCTGTAAATAAGATATTTGATTCAATGCAGTGGCAGAACACAAGAGTGTTAAAAAAGTCCAATTCCAGCAGGTAAAGCTAAGGGATGTTTAAAGCTTGGTGCATATAATGTTTATATTACATTAAGTACTCTGTTATTGAACAGGATGCTTATTGTTAGTGTCTGTAGGGAGAATCAGTTCCGAAGATTTCAATTTCAATAAACTGATTATGCAGTTCCACCACATGCAATTAGGATGGTAGTAATGAAATGGTTATGAAGTCCCTTGGCATTCTGTAGTTATTTTTTTTAATTTTGTGAATAACATCAGGAGCATTATGGAGGGAAGAGTTTATGTATTTATTTATTATTGATCTAAAAAAATACATTTAACATTACTAGTTATTACAACTCCAGTCTCAACAACAGGAAGGAGATAAGCTGTTTCCACATTATTAAATGCAGGATGCCTTGGGAATCAAGAAGATTTATCCTTTATATAAATATATTAAATATTAATGAATAGCAATTACAGAAATTAATTTAGAGGTGCATTTAATTTTCCAGTAACCTCTCATTGCTTTATTCCTTTGTTGCAAACAATGCATATTTAAATGCAGAATGTTAACAAATACCTTGGATGACAGAATGATCTTGTCTACTGATCAGAGTGCTTCGTGTACTTCACTGGATGAGACAGAGAGAGGATAAAGTGAAAAGAATGTGAATCCAATCAATGGTCTTTGGCTCAAGAAGAGAGGCATCTCACATCTTCTGAGGGGAGACACGGGCAACACAGGGAGGATTCAAAAACTTATAAAGATTGCTGTCTTTTACTACAGGTTACACTTAGCCCTTTTGGAATACACTGTTAATATCACCTCTTTTGAAAAGCCTAAAAATACCTTGTTTGCAGTTTCTCATCCTGTTGTGTGGAATGTTTGAGGTTTTGCAGCTTGAAATTCTTTAGGTTCTTGGGAAGAATGCTTGCATTTATCTCATGTGAAACTTTTTGTCGCCATAGTTTTCTACTTTTCCAGATGCCAAAAACATTTATTGTTGTTTTTTGGTTGATTTTTCCTTTCATTTGAGCCCAGGTCTGGGCACAAAACAGATCCAGAGGAAAGGTCAGTTCCAATTCTGGCATGGATCTGTAGTATCATTCTGGACAGGTCAATCTTGGGCAAAATCACAGTCAATCAACCTGTGCCTGAGTTACTCCATCACTGAAGTAGGTCTTCTCCTTTTTACTGGTCTAAACAATTAGATGTAGGAAGAGAAACTTTTCTGTTGTTTCAGGTTGCTAGAACTCTTTGGAAAATAAGGTGGATTTTACTCTGTAAAACTTATCTTACTGCATCTTACTGTATCTTACACTGTCTGACTGCAGAGCTTCTAGACTTCCAAAGTGTTCATGAACACCCTTTCTTTTGCTTTCTTTTTCTTCCTCTTTCTAATGTAGATTACATTTAAAAAGAGAAGAAACTGTTCTGCTATGTGTTCTTACCTTTTTTCTGTTCAAACTTTGCCTGGCTTCTCTTGGGAATAAGACAAATGGATCAGTCTAAATATGAGGGCCACTAGAGGTCTATGAGTAATTTCCACAGTTCCTACATAGGCAAAGAAAAATAAGGGGTTTTTGTTCTT
>VXBN01007625.1:210441-235119 GCA_013397395.1 Sinosuthora webbiana | reverse complement strand
AGTTAGAATTGGGTTATTACTATCTATCAGGAGGACTTTCAACATTCAGGAAGTGGGTTTTCAGTGATTGACTAGATCTGCAAGATTAAGTATCCCTGAAAACTTCACGAACAATAAATGCCTCCTCCTGTTAGCAGGACAGTTGAGGGAGATTTGAGGAAGAAGGCAGAGAGGGGAAAAGACACCCATGGATTGTTGCCTTCAGAAGACATGAGTACCAATTCCCACCAGCTCAGGCATGCAACAAAAACCCCAATAAATTTTCCAAACAGAATGTCACAGAATGGTGTTGTACATATACCAGTGTGGCAAAAGGGATCTGCAGTTTGATAATGCCAATCGCTTAAATTACTTTGTTGAGTTATTCTCACTGTAGCTAATGGTGGTGGGGAAGCATATTCATTGTCTTCTTCATGTTAGGTTGATTGCATGTAAACAGTGGTGGTTTCTCTCATTTAAATTGTCTGTTAGTGCCTGGTACAGATCTGACAAATGACACTTTTAAATGCATGATAAATTTATGATAAGAGGGATTTGCTGCGCTCCAAGGATGATGAGACCATGTATAAAGAAATATTTAAGCCAGATGTGGGACTCAGATCCCTCTTGGGGGAGACAAAGGGAGTGGTTTAGCATTTTCTGGGACTTTGGCAAACAGCAGTGTTTTCAAATGTTCCTCCTGGTCTTTATTAGAAGGTGTCGTGATGTTGACATGCTGTATAAAACCTATTAAAATCAATTGATTTCTCTTTATTGAAATCAGTTAAATTTGTGTCACACCATGCAAAAGTAAGTTCACTGCCCATATTGAATATCCCTGGCTACCAGGATGGACCAAATCTCTAGAGAGGGTAATTTCCCTTTGTAGAGTAGATGTACCTAATTCCAGATCAAAACTGCAATTTGACCAAACAGGCATGTAATAAATCATCTAGATCCTTTTGTATTCATTCATTCATTCATTCATTCATTCATTCATTTTTTGTAAGCAGAGGCAAGTTTGAAGAATCTAAAAATTGTCAAGCACTCAGAACCAGGAAAACTTCCTCAGGAACCCACACTGGAAACAGTGAATGTTGGCTGACATGGAGTTGATCAACATGTTAACAAACAGAGGGCCAGGGAGGACTGCAGGGAGTCTGTTATTTTGAGCATCAATTCAGACATGTTTTAGTATACAGAGTGCTACCCTGGATCTTATCTCCTGGCCTGCTCCCAGGTTAATTTCCAAGCTCAATGTTTCATGCTGCCAGCGTGAGTAATCCATGTTTTTGTGTGTCTGGATATAACAGCTCTGCTTGCTGTTGGTGCAAGACATGCTTGCCTCCATGTAAGAAGTCAGACAGCCTCTCTGCACAAATTGCTGTGTGATTTGGAAGCAAGAAATAGTCCACAAGAAGAGGAGATTTTGTATAACACTTACACTGTCAAGCTGTCCTACCTTCTGGAATGAATATATGAAAAACCGAAGGTGTTGGACAATGATGTTCCAACTGTATTATATTGTGCCTGTCCAAAAACTTGAAAACAAGGTCTTTGATATGGTTTGCTGCTTGACATTTTTTCCAGTTCTTTCTACCAGGGCACAGTTTCACAGGATTGAATTTTGGGGTCAGGATCATAGGAATGACTGGTCCAAAATACTATAAGACACTTTATGTGTTTGAACCGTTCACAGGAGTAGATGCCAAAAGATGAATGCTTTCTGAAGCAGCCATTAACACCTTCAGTTCAAGCTGAAGTTGAGCTGTTTAAGCTCCCCCTAGTCTACACTGACCCTGCTCTGCCCTCTGCACTGAATTCATATGGTGACCCAGATCAGGGAGCCCATCCTGCTGATAGGAATATTTTGCTTGTGTTCTCCCTACCAGCTGTTAATGCTCACCCAATCTGGTGCAATGAAAAGGGATGCTAGCACATGATGATGCAGTAGACGCATAAACATGTGCAGAAATATATGCTGTTGTATCTGCATGTTCTTTGCAGAGGACATGATTTTTAAGCACAAAAATGTGCATGCAGAAGGGGTTTTGCTTAGCTAAATCCCTGTTCCTGTACATGTTGGCAGTGTGACTGGTTATACTGAAATTAAATAGAAATGTGTATGCTTAAAAATTGATCACTAAAAGATGTTGATTCATGCCTGCCTAATATAATGCATGTCAAGATGATATCTAGAAACTACCAGCAGAGCTGGAGGACAGTTAGATCTTCACAGGATTCATCTTTTTGCGTGATCCACTGGAACTCTTCTGCATTCAGCTAAACTGCATGAATGTCAGAGGGCAGAATCTGGCCAAGTGGATGTAAATTTGGGAAGAAATCTACTACCCCTGGACTTGGCCTTTAAAAAAGAAAAAAAGATTTAAAAACCCCAAATATTTACTGAGAACCTCGATGACAGAAAAACTAATTGCAGGAATTTTTGCCTAGTCAGGTAATAATTATGTACTGTTTACAGATGAAACAGCTACATAAAGTTCTCCAGGAATTTAGACCATAGTAAGTAAATGACTGAAAAGTCTTCACTGAGCACCATCATTGCTGCTGAAATGACTAACAGCTATAATCATACTTTGCTAATTGTATTTGTTCTAATAAATGTTGAGTTTTATCATTTTTGTTCCTGGCTTATTAGGCAGAAAATAATTCTAACAAATGACTCTAAAGATAGCCAGACCCACACAATCTTGGGTCTGCTGTGCAAATGAGCTCTTATAGCTTGACAGAGTGATGAACTTTTGAGTGAAAGTAGATGGTTGCCTGGTGACACGAGGATTGGATGAAACAGTTGTGAATCTCTATAAATAGTAGTGAATGCCACAGAAATGAATTTAGGGAAAAGGCCCTGCGAAGTAGTTTTGTAGAAGCTTTTGATCCATCCTAAGGGATGGTAGTGATGCCTAAGCATTTTGCACTGTTGAAGTGTACTTACTATGGTGACAATGAGATCTAAAAAATTCCCAGTATCACCTGGGAGCATTGCTACTGTCCTGCCCGATGAGGGCATGAACTATGGAAAATCCTTGCCAGAAGGGTTGCTTTGGTGCATCCTCCTGTTCAGAATTTGCTGGTCTTGTCTAATCTGTAGAGCATAGGAGCTTGATACAAAATTTGCCATGGAGCTGGGCTGTTTAAAAGAGTCCTTGTTAGTTGGAAAGATGACAGCTGTCACTTCTGGTGTGTTCTCAGGTGTTTGCAGTAACACATGGGAAGGAGAACACTGTACAGGTCTGTCTGATAAATTAGTCCTTTTCAAAAATCCTGAATGTGGGTTGTGTTTGACTATTTAGTTTGGGATGTGAATTCACTCCTGGCCTTTATTATATTTGGGAAATTTTCCCTCAAGGTAATACAGAACACAAAATTTCATGCTAATAATGCTGTCAGCTGCTATTACCACATCATTAGTATTTCTTGTCATTAATAAATGAGAGTGATAATTTCTTGGTGTTCATTGGTATTACAGTAGTAATGCCCTGTATTTTTTATGCTCCATCATCAGTAAAATCTATCAAATAAGTTCAGGAAAATGAATGGGCCCAGAACCTGTGGATGTTCTAAAGGAGGTAGGAAAGGGGTGTTAGTCTCCAGTTTGTGAGTCTGAGGACCCATGAAAAGCAAGTTATTAAACTTAGCCTAAGACTGTATAAATGAATGCACATCTGCTCCAGAAAAGTCTGGGGATTCAGAAGCCAAAAGTCTGTGATACATGAGGACTGAGAGCTGATTAAGCATGCTCTGATATTTGTCTTGGTATATGGCACTGCTGTCCCGATGTTTTGTCACTTTCAAGTATACCCCTTGAGAATAACACCAAACTGGCACATATTAAAGAAACAGAGAGTTGTTTGAATTCAGGTATTGGTTTGGAATCAAGTTGTATATTAAACCGTGGGGTAGAAATATGGTAGAAAACTCTGTTTGGTTCTTGGTGGAGAGCAATTCACTGGGATCTGGCTTCCAAATACAAACCCTCGGTTTCAGTTCTCTCTTCTTCTTCTTCTTCTTTCTTCTTCTTTCTTTCTTTCTTTCTTTCTTTCTTTCTTTCTTTCTTTCTTTCTTTCTTTCTTTCTTCTTTCTTCTTCTTTCTTTCTTCTCCTTCTTCTTTCTTCTTTCTTCTTTCTTCTTCTTCTTCTTCTTCTTCTTTCTTCTTCTTTCTTCTTCTTTCTTTCTTTCTTTCTTTCTTTCTTTCTTTCTTTCTTTCTTCTTCTTTTTTCTTCTTCTTTCTTCTTCTTCTTCTTCTTCTTCTTCTTTCTTCTTCTTCTTCTTCTTCTCCTCTTTATTAAAACAGGAGAATTATGACAACACTTATAATTGTCTGCATTATTCTCATCAATTGTATAAAATTTGAATGGCAAAAGGATTTTGAAACAAAAACCTTTTATTTTCAAACGCAAATTTTCTACATGTTGTTTTGTCTCAGAGTTTGCGCTAATCCCCAAACACTGTAAACCCCATAGACCTCAGGATTTGGGATGGTTGTTACTGGACTCAATGTGTTACAACTGAAATTTGCTAGTCAATAGAGAATTATTAGTAAAATCAAGATTTTCAGGGATGGGGGCAGAGAGAGAAAGCTGTCTCTGGACTTTTTTTTCAGCATGACTTTCAGGCTTGCTCAGAGGCAATAATATGAGATGACACTGGGAAGAAATGTACCTCACCAGTTATTGTTGTTTTGAATGCTTATGCAGTTGCTCCAGTGGAACAAGATTGATCCATTCCTCAACAATGATCATTATATATCATTTCATACAGTAAATGCAATGCTTTTCTTTTAATTTATCCCTTCTGATGGATGTTATTATGCTGAATCTTACTGCATTATATTCTAGTTCTGAAATATTTAGGTATTTATGTTGTTGGTTAGTAGAAAAGTGGGAATATGATATTGGGTTTGAAAATATTTGGCTTTGCAGAGTAGGAAAGTACTCATGGAAGATGAGTTGCTCCTAGTCAGGAAATTCTATTTGCTGTTCCAGCATGAGAGGGTGAATTGTATAGGGCCTTCAGCCTGCAGGATGGATGTCCTAAAGTGTTTAACCCCTTGTGTTATTAGCAGGATGTGTCACTGTCTATTCTGACTTCCTCCACAGTTCCCGTTTTAATGCAAAATATTTTTTTATTCCAAACACAAAGTAATGATCAGAAAAAAAAATAGTGTTTAAAATTGCTTTATATTTTGCATTTGAGATTTTTTCCTAAGAGCCACCCTGCCTTTAATAAGCAATTAACCCATATATTTTTAATATTCTTGAAGCCGCTGTTTCAAGGGTTTTGTCCAAGGACCCTCCCAAAGAGGAGGAAAACAGCACAGAAAAAGGAGAAACAGCAGGAGAGAGAAGCCAACCCTTTAGAACTCTGCAATTCAAAAGGAAATGAATGAAAGTTAAAACAGCACCCCCTTTACCTAGATACGAGACATAAATGTCAGTATTCTTTGCAGTGACTAAACCACTTTCTTCTACTCCCTGAGTTGCATCTCCCATAGTGGATCACTCTGAAGTTCTGATATGAAATTGTTTCAATGCCTGGAGCTCAAGAAGAGGGGCTCACTCCCCATGCTGCCCAGTGTTGTAGGTCGCCAGTGCCATGCCTTCAGTCTCTGAAGGGTGGGCCCTGTTCCTGTGGATACAGTGTATAGCATGCTCAAACAAGTCAGCAGTGACCCCACCTTACTTGATGGTGGCCAGATATTTTGGGGAGCTATCCCTAGAAAGCCTGATGCAAAAACATCAATGCCTACTATAACCAGGAACCACTGACTGACATGCTGCTAGATGAATTCACGTTCACCATGTTGTACTCCATCTGACTTTTAGGTCTGCTGCTTGTGGCTTAGGAGAAGCCATATATTTGATATTTGTTCTGCTTGATCCCTTGCCTGGTACTCTGTAGCTGCAGAGCAGCACTGCAGGGCTCTCCTGCTTAGCCCACTGGTATTTCAGAACACTTGAACTGCCAGAGCTGCTGCTAAGGTGTCCCAGCATGGAAGTATAAGTAAGGACTGTCCTTTGAGACCCCAGCTGGAGTGCAGGCTCCCCTGAGAATGCACAGCGTTCCTGCTTGCCTGTGCACGCGTCTGATAACCTCCAGCCCCAGCATATGACACAACCATCATGCCATTCTGAAAGATCGGGACACGTGCACTGTCATATAACCCAGTGCTCAAGATCTTAAACTTTGTAAAAGTCAGAATACTTTAAGGAAACCTTCTTTAATACAAAACAGAAGGCCACAATCTTACTGCCATAATTTGTCTCAGTGTTGCCATATGACATCAAATGAAAGTTATAGAGAAGAAAGTAACTGCCATGAAAGAAATTTTCATGCTGTTCACAATAGATATAAGTATCTACTTGCAGCTGTGCAGCTGCCAAGCTGGGTTTTTCAATACCAAACAAAACTGTGTAAACTTAAAGAAAAAAATTAAATTCTTATGAAGCTTGAGAAACCTTGCAAAGTCTTGCAACCACTCTAAGACCTGAGGAGTACCACACTACCATCCACAGGAGTGTCTTACCCAGGAGCATAAAGAATAGTCATGAGTGCCTTATGCTCAAGTTTATTTCAGTAGACTGCTCACAAGTGTAGGTAAACAAAGAGTAGGAATATATTGCTACTCTGCTGTTTTGGGCAAGCCTTGTCTGTGGTCATTTTTCAAAAAGAAAGGTTTCAGAGGATGCTGTTGTAAAACATGCACCTCCTGTGTTTCTCTGCAGGTAATCTATAGGCTGCTGGAGCCATGCAGAAAGGGTTTGCATTTGTCCTGCATCCAGTGCTTCACAGAAATCTCATCCAGAAGCCAAATTAAGAGTTAGGATGTATTTCAGCAGTGAACCAAGAGAGCAGCATCAGACAAGGAAATTTTTTGTTGATAACAGATCATGTGCTCAGCTAGCTAAGGAGGATAAAAGAAAAAGATATTGTATCTGTAAGTCTAAGTAAGCCTGTGGGTGTGCATTAGGGACTTAACTCAATTTGAAAAATGCTGCCCAAATTTGTTTCTACTGTGCGTAAAGTGTTTCTAAGCCTCAGATGAGCCATTATATTTATCCAGCATGACATCTGTTAAAATATTTTTGAATAAGGAGCCTGTATGGAGCATACATAATAGGATAGCTTTTGTGAGCATGTTTGTGTTCCTGATAGATGAGAATGGCTCATTTGGAGCCCTCCCAACTTTACACTGTTTAGGAGGTGTGCTAATCCCAGATGAAAACCCACAAGAAAATGTAATTAGTGGAACAAAATTTAGTGCATTTGCCCCACAGCTACTTTTTACATTGCAGCAGTTTTGCTGTTAATTTTTCTTCTTTGAAGAACTAAAAACAGGGGATTTTTGAGTTGGGGACCTAATCACATTACAAAATCAAGCCTTGTTTCCCAGGCCTTCCATATAATTTTTTTTCTTCGAAGAATATTTTCAAAAAGGATCCAATCTACTTTTCATTAAGAAAATAAAATAACCAGACTCATAAACCTTGACCTTGATTTGTAATCTGGCAGAACCCAGCTAATGGAAACATTGACTGAAATAGAATGGACAACTTTCTTGAGTAAAGATTTGTAGAATTGTACTTCTGGTTCAGCAAATTTCAGGCCAAAGCAAATTTTACAGCCAAGTTATAAATATTTGAAAAATGAGAAGCATAATGGAAATGCTGACACAACCTTAACCACACAGGCATAAGCAGCTCAGTGTTAGAATATGGCAGTGCTGTTTTAAAAATGGTTATATGATAATGTAATCCAGGCCTGGAGAAGTTTTAGCTAAATGTATCAATATGAGCCTAATTTACTTAGACATTAATATAATAATTCACATTAAAAATCTATAGTACTCTGATGTATAGATCAAGACAGTTTCTTTCCCCCTGATTTATACCAGTGAGATATATGTTACAGTACACAGTAAATAGGAAGAATGTCAAATCACTAAGGTGGTGTTTCTTCAGTCTTCCTATCACTATTTACTGAACAGTATCACAAGAGCTATATATCCTTCAGAGTGTTAATATGTAACCAGAACAAACACAGAACATAGGAAAGGTAGATAAAAGTTAGATATATAAGCAAGAAAAAGTGAGTCATTGATTTTATTGACTGGTTTGTTAACTTCTGACATTGCAATAAAGCCTTATTTATTTGTATACAGAGGACTCAATTACATGGATACATATTATTTAAACAACTGGGTTATTTACAGGAGAATTGCAGTTTCATAAATAATATAGACCTGCATTTCTCAAGCTGATGTTTATCCATTGTTACCACTTAGGGAGTTGTGGTATCCACAAATGCTCTTTGGAGGAAAGTCGTTTGAATACCGTTAAGTAAAATCCCTGCTATTGTAACAATACATGTACAAGGTACACATTAGCACATGCAAGCTGTGTTCTTCACAATGACTGAAATATAAATTATTGCATCCTACTTTCTATGACTGGAGGAAGCAACATGCTGGCAATATTTGCCACTCCAATGGACGTGCTCCTTTGGTACAGGGTTTCTCTATGCTCCTACAGCCCAACAGCACTCTGCCTGTGAGGTGAAAAGAGCAGGTGAAGGTCTCACAGGAAATGGTTGGGCATGAGCCTGTCTTCCTTTTGTCAGATTAACACCTGATTTTCTTTTCCTTTATGACAGCTGTAAAGAACAGACAGTGGACGTGTTGACTATTTCAAACCAGCCCTGGCTATCTTTTGCATATCCTCAAAACTGGGCACACTAAAAGATATTAGGAAGGCACCAGCCATCCAATTCATAAATCACATCAGGTGTGCTAAACCATCTTTTGGCTACTGAAGGATCTGACTTGTAGGAAAGGTGGACCCAGGGTTCTCTTTGCTCCAGCTTCTCTGTGTTCCATTTGTAGCCAGACATAAGACAGCTTCTCTGGGCAGAGAAGCAACACAACTGTGTTAGAGAGGTGCACAGCGTGCACTTGTAGAGCACCATGTGAGCTTAACTGTGTGGCTCCCACACCAAGACCGGCTTCTGTCAGCTCAGTTGGTAGTATGGACAAAGAAATTCAAATCTCTTTGTCTATATGTACCTTTAAATGTTATCTTTACATTTTGTAAATATAGCTAGGTTCTCCTAAAGGGTTGGATGGGTCTAAGTCAGATGCCAGAGCTCTTACAGAATAGTTACAGAATCTTTTCTTTAAAAGCATTTTTAGAAGGAATCAGTGATTACCTTTTGCATGACTCCAAACTGTGTTTAGTAGGCATATACACATAGTCTGAGATCTGACATAATCCTCAAAGTAAGTAATAAGACAAATGGAAGCTGATGCTGATTTTGTGTTGTTGTGTAATGGAGTTAGAATAATGACAGGACAATAATATAATAGAATTCTGCAAAGCCCTCACTCAACTTTAAGTGGAAGTAAAATTATGGAAATTAGGAGGACAATAAAATGATGCTTTGTAAAAAGGATAAAGAAATAGTGTTACCCAAGTCTATTAGTGGCATAACACACTACAAATGCACTTAAATTAATAGCATCTTTTACCAGTAGTTATTTTTCAGTTACTGTAATGCTGAAAAAATAAATAGAACAATAATATAAAAATGAAAGTGATGTAGAAAACTGATTTAAGTTATGAATGTATATATAGAGATACATATGTATATATATGAAGACAAGCATTTGCATGGATCAGAAACCTTTAATTCCATATAATTTAATCCTGTTAGGATATGTTGCAGTGGCCTATTTGAAGCAAGTTGCCTGCCACTTGCTATTTTGGCAAAGGTAAATTGTATGGCTTCTTCTTGCTTTTTTGCTTCCTTCATGGCATGTTGCTACAAAGAGGTCTTGCTATGACAAGACATTTCTAACCAAGAGATCTTTCATGAAATTCAGCTGTGTTGGAATGTATGCATCTTACATATAAAGCTTTTTTAACCTGTGCTACATTCTTAAACCTTTTCTAGGAAACTAGTCCAACACATTTATAATCCAGTGGGAGTTTGACTCATATAAAGGTAAGACAAACATGTTACAGGAACAGTGTCCAAATGTTTGTCAACCACTTGGTTACTTCTATGGAGATCTGTTTGGGGGGTATTTTCAGTGTAGAAAAGACTATTTTAGTGGCCGCTGCAGAGTGGTTTATTATAATTGACTGGCAAATAGCTCCTCAAAACCAGACACTGCGATGATGTTGACTACTAGTCTTTTTGCTACTTTTTGTATTTTTAGCTTTTGATCTATGGAAGAGGGAGGATTGAAGGGGCAGGGAGGAGTGCAAACCAAAAGGTCTTTGTGTGGTTTAAACTTGGTTTAGTGAGGGTAAGGGTTGACAGACTTTTCAAGACCTGGTTTTAAGACTGAATGCTCTTTAAAAACATAAATATGAAGTGGCAAAAGCTCCTGGCAAAATTGTAAACAGCCACTACAACCTATTCCAGACAATAATAAAGAGAAGGAAGTTAATTCAGTTCAGGATTTATGAGATCTGGAAGCATGCATAGCATAAGTTTCTGCAGCTAGCCAACACTTTGATTTGAAATAATGTCTCACACTGCTGAGCGACATCATGAGAACTTGCTGCAGATATCAAATGGCACCAGTTGCTTTTGAAAGGCTGTTGTATTTTTTGAAGCTGGGAATTTCTGAAGATACATGTGCAGCTAAATAGATTTATAATGAAGACTTATCAGTTTTGTGATGTAGTTGTATCTAGGAGTGTGGTGTCCTGCATAGAGAGTTGCTGCCACTGTTAAGGTTTCCTCCTGGATCTCAACTGGACTCCTACACTCTGTAGGACAGCTCTTTCAAGAGTCTCAATAAAGTCTGAACAGCTGAACAACCTGTAATAAGACACTTGATGGAGCTGCCCCACAGGGCCATGTAAAGACCACAGCAGAGAGTGTAAAATTGTTAAAGACACCACAGGGATGAAACAATGAACTCAGTAGCAGGAGTGATAAACCACTGTTGCTTTACCACACTTGCTGGTCAGATTGCTCCAGTAGGAGTTAACATATATTATGGGGTGCACTTTGCTGAACACTGCTGTGAGGTGCTTTTACTAGGTTTAATTGAATACTTCGTTCCCTTACTAGATATTCTTCTCTCACCAAACTAGGTGATTTTAATTTTTAAACAGGCTCTCATAGGACTGATAGAATACTAGGTTCATCTGCTTCCCACCTTACAGCTTTTTCTTTCCAGTCCTTGTCAAAGTAGTGACTTGAATTTCTGTCGCTGGCCACCTACCTGCGCCCTCCCTGTTGAAATTAGTCTATCAGCGTAACTTGTAAATAGCAAAATATGTCAGACATACTACAGTTTTCTTCCACCCAGAAGCCTGAATTACTGTGCACCAGAGATCATCCGCATGTATTGCCTGGCTTTCAGTACGCTGTAGTGCCAGCAGCCAAACACATATTAAGTAACTGTGCAGGGCTCCCCAGGCAAACAGCAATATATATCATTATAAGATATCTTCATAGTCTGGCTTATTTGGGGGAAGGGTACAAAAGTCAGATGGGAAGGGTGAGTGTTGTTGGCAAGTTGGGCTTTTGATGGAAAGCTTGCCCTCTTCCCTATTAGGAGCAAAACCAATACGCATAGGAAGGCACTGTAAAAAATCCTGAAGAAATCTACGATAGCTGTAAAGATGGCAAACTGCAACAGTTGTTCCAAACTAGATGTTCTTTAATGTGCTCACTCTTTGGCATTCAGTAAAATTCCAGGGATGGGAAGAAAGGAAAGTTTAAGTTAGAGAAGCCTCCTACCCTTCTTATCTAGGGATCAGCTGCCCAACATGAAATAATAATGCATTCAACTGTCCATCTTCTGGTAAGTAACCTTTATCATCATTATATTCACCAGCACTGTCAGCAAATACTGAGTATAAAATGTTGTATGAATTCAGAGAAGACTGATAGGGTCTTTGTGGCTTTAATATTTGTGCTAATGCATACAGTATACACAGAACTAGAACTCTCAATATGAAGGGTCCAACTCATAAAAAATGTATGTGCCACTAACAAGGGATTTTTATGCACTGTACTTAGTGGGTGAAGAAAAGTAGAATGAGTCTGTTTTGAATAAAGAACATATTTTTGCAATTATATCCCTTCACCTTTTCTGCAGTAGCAACACTTCTTTTCTCACATGAGGTATTTGAAGTGGAAGAATATTCATATAGGCGCCAATAAGAAAAAAAACTTCACTTGCAGAAAAGAGAAAAAGGACATGATGAGACAATGAAAGACGAGCAAAAATAAAGATGGGAAAGAAGAAAATTTAAGCCCCTTGGGAGAGCTGGGCTTTTGAGTTTTTTGTGATTTTGTGCCTTGGTATGGTAGATTTTTGTTAGGTGGTAATTATAACCTATGGTTGCCCAGAAGAAGTCCTCTGTAACATGAATCACCTTAGTAGTCTGATTTTCATTATAAAGAGTCATGGAGTTTTGATTTTATCAGTCCTAATCCAGAAGCATGAAGGTGCATAAGTGCAAACCAAGCTCTGTGCATAGGGGTAATGAGGACAGTGATTTCAGCTACTGCGTGTGCCTTGTGGGAGAAGATCCTTTAGGAGGAAATATCCGCATGGACCAGGCAAAGACAGCATTCTGTGCTCTGCTGGCAGAATGGCTTTGAGGTCTCCAGATGATTTTAGTAGCTTTGCAGTAGCAACTGTGAGGCAATTTCAGATAAGTATAAAACTGTGGTGTTTTACTTACTTAAGTACTGAATGATACACTCAGTAAAGCAAATCTGCTCTAATCATACTGCTGTCCAATTCAATGCATTTTCAGTGCAGGATTTTTAGCTCTTCTGTATAGGATATTGCATTGACATATATGTCAATATGGTAAATCAATATACCATTTCCTTATCACACCACAAACATTTTCAAGAGTAAACTAGAAGGGTTTTGTACATAGGTAGGAGAAAATTAAGAATGAGAGCTATGTAAGTTGTCACAATCCAACATTGTAGAGGTGCACAGCATTTGTATGTCGTGCTGAAATGATTGAACAGTAAAATCATAACATCAACATTGCAGTTTTATTAGGTTTCAGAGTGAACAGGTGCTGGTAGTAATTCTGCACACATCCAGAATTCTACAGACTTGTTTGTGTTTCTTTGTGAGGGTGAAATTACTGCCTGAGAATAAAAACTTAAAATCTGAACTACAGGTTAGCAGAAAAGGGTGAAATGCTTAACCATCTGTGTGATAACCTGATATGTAGGGAAATTTTATACAATCCAAAGGAGTGAATTGCGTGCCACATCTTGGTCATGGTCTGGATGGAGACAACTGTCCAACAAACTAAATATGAGAGGTCTAAGCTTAAATTCATACCTTTCAGTGAGAGAATCATTATTCTAATATAATTTATGAGATTGATTTTCTTTGCTGAGGTAACAGGAATATCTCCTCTGATAACCATAGGACAATACCAATGTAAAATGGAATCAGCATAAAGTCTCAATTTTGTCTCCTGCAAGTGTTGAAAAATTTAGGTGTGTTCATGACATTTTGTGTAACAATCTGATTACTATGTTTTTACAATGTGGTAATTTGTGCATGCTTCATCCTGACAAGTCCAAACTCTGATGCAACAGGAAAATGAAAATAGTGAAATTAGGAACCAAAATGTGTTGGTTTGTGGCAGAATAAAGACTGTTTGGAGGGAATGTTGATTTTTTTCATTATCAGTTAAATCTTTTTCTTTCAGCTACTAAATTTTGTTTAGTAAGATTGCTCTTGGCATAATTGCTGAGAGTTAAGGTTTCATTTAGTGAAGAGCTGAGTTACTTTAATGAGAGATGATGGACTTTCACACACCATAACTGATAATTTGAATATTATTAATTGATTGGTCTATTTAATTTCCTTAAACTTTTTTTTACCCTCTTGATTATGATCTAAATGCAGCTCAGATTTGCTCAGATTGTTAAGTTTATTAGTTTTAAAAATGTAAGACTTTCTTCTCACAGGCAGTATTTTTACTTTAATGATTTAATTCTTAAAGCTGTATCTTTAATGTGAGTTGTCTCAGTGAGTAACAAAGAAGTCTACTTTTGATTTCTTATTGTTATGTTTACTGAGAGATAAATACAAATGCATTGTGGAACTATCTAATGATTTAATATGAACTGTTGCTTAAAATGTGTTCTTTTATTAATGTTAATGCATTTGAAATATTTTCTTAAATATCAGAAGGATTTATATATTCTTTTGATTACTGAAAATCTAGTATTATTGAATTTGATCCAGCTTATTTTTCAAAGCATTGAGTGCTAAGGAGAAGTCGTCCAGTGTCTCCCTGGTTTTGATACAAATGTGAGACATATTGAATTCATTTGTGAAGACCATGAGGAAGTTATCAATATCCAGGTCATCTGCTGAGATTAGTCCTATGCTATGATATGAGCATTGGCTTTGGGTGAGCTTTGGTGCAGAGTTTGAGAAAAGATGCCAGGGTGCATCATACCTTTGAGCAGGCACAAGCACAGATGCACAGAAGGGTAGAGCTGGATGTACAAGTTTAATGTACTCCATCCTGTGATGCTGTTTCTCAACATTTTCCAGTCAGCTTCAGGTTCCCTGCAAGCGTCAGAGACCAGGTGAGGTAAGGGCAGCTGGGACAGGCATTGCATCCAAGTGAGGGTGCTGGGGAGAACGTGCAGGTTCACCTTGTCAGATCTGCTGTACCCGTGGAGCAGCCAAGGAGTTGCACAGCAGTTTTGTGTTTTGACCCATGTCTTCCTGAACAGTGGATCTAGAGCTGAGGAGATCAGCGGAATTGTGCTTATTTGAGAATCCATATTGGAGTCTCTTTTCTCCATTAGTTCTAAAGTGGGGGATTGGAGCATTCTCACCTTCACAAGGCACTGGGAGACACTAAGAACTGAGTTATCTGTTGTGTAGCTGAAAATGTGTGAGAAACAAAATGGAAGCAAACTATGGAAAGCCTTTTATAACCAGTACATTTACAGCTATAATTTTATATGAAGCTTGGTGGCCTTGAGATGTGGAATTTCTTTTTTTCTTCTGATGTTTCTCTTGTTGTTTTCTCTTTTCTAAACCATATTGTACAACATGGCTTTTCACTTGGTTTATGGAATTATTTTTCTCATTTTGATAAGGGGAGAAGAATGTTGCTTTTGTTTTACTTTGCTTTATTTTAAATAATATTTTATTTTAAGAATAAACTCTATTTTACAGTGTTTACAGTGCACTTCAATTTTTTATTGTGTCATGCCCTCCCAGTCCCTTGGTGGGATGAGAGGTGAACGTATGTATTATATAATTTATAATTAATTTATGATGAATCACATATGATGAATACTGCTTATTAAATATTAAAGCCTTGTCTACAGTCATTGCAGTACTATGGCAGTGACACTCCTGTCTGTTCATATGGTACTATTGAGCAGACCCATTGACTTAGGCTGTGTTGTCAGCACTCAATTAGTTATAAGAACCCTGCCTAGGCAAACACTGTTAAGGAGAATTGGCTCTCTTTTCAGAGTAGAAGCCTTTCTACTGCCTTCCCCTTGCCCCTTGTGCACCAGCAGTTGGGGTTGTAATGAGAGTAGAATTTCTGCAAAACGTAGTTGCAAACAGGGAAGGTGCTGCTTGGTAGTTTCCCAACTCCATAGGGATTGTTATCAATCCTGGTTCCTTGCTGACAGACCCCTCACTGATAGAAGGCTGAGCAGAGTTGGTAACAGGAGGTAACAGGAGGCCTGGATCTCAACAAGTGGAAAATCTAGGCTAGATTTTGACAGTCCATTTTTATTAGTGATAGATGGAATTTGGACAAGGGAATAATTTACCTGCAGAGGTCATTCCAGCATCTGGAACTAATCAACTCCCAAATAAACTCAGTAAAACAGCAGCAAGAAACAGTGTAGGGGATTGTGTGCTGCCAGTTTAGGGCAGTTGGTCTTAATGAAGGCATTTTTCTCAATTCCTGGCAATGAATCTCTGAAGCAGAAATAGTAGAGAAATCAGAAATAGACAGAGCTCCCTGATTGCTCTGAAATTCAAGGGAATCCCCCCAGTCAGAAATATATTATTATAAGGCAGAAAATAAAAAGTAGCAATGTTTTGTGCTCTGCCTTGCCTTCTTCAGAGTGCTGACCTATGTGTGTTAGTGAGTGTAGCGTACAGCAAGGAAAAAGTACTGTCACTGTGTGATGCAACAGACCTTAACCCTGAAATTCTTGCTTGACTGTATTTAGTGCCAGCCAAGCAGGCAGATTTTCTTGTACATTTTCTTGACTCTTGAGTGTCTGTTATAGTAGGTAGATTAGAAGGGGCAGGAGAGACCTGAGAATTTCAGTCAGAGAATACAGGATTGATAATTTCGTATAGAATGCCAGGTAAAACCACATGAAAGTGTGTGCTGTTTTCCTGAGATGTCTGCATCCTATGGGAACTAAACTAGAAGCAGCAGGCAGAGCATTTGAGGACTGAAATTTAAAAAAAAAAATCATCTGTGCTGACTATCTGTGTGACAGGAAAGGAATCCTAAGTGATTCGAATTAGTACAATGAAAAAGGAAAGCAGTGTAATTAATTTTGGCTTGATGGTCCGGTACAACCAACTTGTGTTACATAAAGATTGTGTGATCAAATATTGAAAACCCTTTATGCTACAGATAATGTAAATCAATGGTTCTTTGGATGGGCACCATGGAAAAAAAGAATACTAAAACACAGGCATATTACTTCAGAACTTCTTACATATTTTCTGAGACCTCAATGTATAAAAATTGCAATAAAATCTAATTCTAATGACTTTGGTTTTGTTCTTTTCCCAAAGATTTCCTAGAATGATTTAATGATATGACAGATTATTAAGAGCTTGTTTTTTAATATTTATTATTAAAATATTTTTATTATTAAAATATTTATTATTAAATCACACACAATGACAAAATTCACAGCCCTTAAAATGAAATAAAAAAATTTATTTATAAATTTGATCTTAATGAGGAGTTATATCTTCATTGGTATTGAGCCTATGATCTAATATCACTTTATACATACAGCTGTGAAGACTAAAAAAACAAAGACTATAACAGTATGTGGAAATTACCAAAGGAAAAATTATGTTTAGTAACATAGTGCTTTATTTTGTATAGGGGGAAATCATACTGGGGAAACCCTGTAAGACCCAAAGGTCTTAGGGATGGCATCAGCACTAGGATTGTTATGTATTTGAAAGAAAGAGTTTCAACTGAATCTTGTATATCTAGTTACGTTTTTCTCTTTTCATTTAACTTGAATGAGTAAATTGCAGATAAAAAATATAGCGACTGCGTCTCTTTTTGCATATTACTAGACAATTGTTGGAATCCTCACTGATTACAGTAGGTCAGCTTAGTCTCATTATTAAATGACAATGGTCATTAAAATGGAAAACAGATTTCTGTAGAATTCACTTTATAAAAATGTCAGCAAGTTTGTATGTTTTTATTATTTCCAAATCAGATATTTCAATAGACCATTTGTAAGTATTCCCAGAGCAATGTCCATTTCTGAATTTTTGAGACCACAAAGATATTACAAATTAATCAGATTTTCAGATTTCTGTGTAATAACTCTGCACATTTATTGTTTAATCCAATTCTAAAATGCTGTTATGATTGACAACTTGCTGTAGAGATGGAAGTCAATTGAATAATATGTAGCAGTCAATTTTATATGAACCTTAATGTGGTGAAGGTGGGTTTTTTTCCACATTTCCATTATTTATAAGTTGTTCCCCTTGGAGAATATATAAAAGAATTTGTTTTAAATGAGCTTATAATACCCTCTTTAAAATTTATGACAGAATCGTATCCTTTTTTCCTTACAGAACAAGGGTGTGCCAAGAAACTGTTTCTGAATTATCTTGTAATTCGCAGGACAAACATTAGAAAAGAGCATCTTGTTAAGGTTTACTTAAAATGGAATTTCAACCACTTGCCAGAAAAAAAATAATGAAACGGGAGATATCGTACCAACCAGGAAACCTGGTGCCATTGCCAGGGTTTTCTTTATAAGAGACCACAGTACTTTTGCAGCTACATTTGATGCTTGCTGTATTTCTTAAAACCTCAAAAATCAATGTGGGCCTGATCATGCCATCAGCACTGAAAAATTGGGAATCAGTTGAGCCCTCCACCCAGTGGAAATGGAGGATTGGGATGTACTTTTGAAAACATCCTGGTACTTTCTTACAACTGATAGGTTGTTTTTATTTTTTCTTCCTCCCTTTCAAATCTGTATTGCAGACTTCAGCAAAATCTAGTAGGGCTGGACTGTGTTCTATGCTTGGCAAGTCATTAGTGCCCAGCATATAGTTCGATTGTTGGATATTGATAATCTCAATAATTGCTGGAAATCCATGGTTTCATGGAATTTTACTCATCCTCTACATGCAATTTAAAAAACAAGCGGTCATATGGAAGCATACCAGTTTTCAGTTTTCATAGTGCCCTTTTATTGTGCGTAGTAGAGTCTTTGCTGCCTCATTAACTGACAGAAGAAAATACTTTATTAAGATAGAAAGTAGATGTGACTTGATTGTTTTTCAGATAATTTTTGCTTTCAGAAATTGCAATGACTGTTGCTCACCTAAGCGTAAAAAAATGCAGTTCCCACACACACAGAGTGCTCATGTACTGTATGTAAATTGATGTATAATGCAACCCACATTAGCTGGGTTGATGATAGCTTCAGTTTCACTGCTGTCAGATTTCTGTAACTCTTTGAATGAGTTGGCTGGTCTGAATGAACATTAGCATAATTTATGCAGCTGATAAGTGATTTGAGTGCTTGGGTTATTGATAAAGCACTTTAACATATCATTTTCAGCTTCATGTTATGTGACATCAGAGTAGAAGGTAATGTGGCAGTCCCCAGGCTTGATATTAAAGTCAGTCTGTTCTCTGGATTTCAGAGGCCAGAGGAAACACAGTGCTGCCTGATACAAACCCAGCAGACCAGCACCAACCCAGTCAGTCCCATCCTGCATTCCCTGTTGGGCCTCAGGTCAGTATCTTTCCTTTTAACTAATTAAGATTTGCAATTTGATGAAAAATAAATAACTGTGATTGAACATCTTTGGTCTGTGTAATGTAGAAAATGTGATTCTCCTTGGCTGCATTCAGTGTTATAAAAAGGGAACATGTATCATGTATATTTTAAAAGTCAAGTTTGGCAAGATTAGATTTTGTATGCTTTTCTAAAATAAAACCTAAGAGGTTTTACATTTTTAGGAAGTTAAAATATTTTAATTTCATATGTAAATTACTTCTGGATTGCTACTATGCTGTTTGACTGAGGCTTACAGTTTCAGACTGTCTTGTTTGTCAGACCTTTCTGTGTTGGTGAAAATGTATGCTTTCAGATCCTGGAAGCAGTGCATGTCTGTAATGGAACATGAAAAGATCTCAAGCCAGAAGGGTTGCAAGTGTGTAATACTGAGCTACACACAGTAAAATAGGTTTGTGTCTGTGGTTTCTTACAGCCACTACTGACAGCCCAACAGTTAGCCTCAGCAGTAGCAGGGGTGATGCCAGGAGGCACTCCAGCCCTGAATCAGCCAATCCTTATTCCTTTCAACATGGCTGGGCAGCTGGGGGGCCAACAAGGACTCGTCCTAACTCTACCTACAGCAAATCTCACCAACATTCAAGGACTGGTAGCAGCAGCTGCAGCAGGAGGCATCATGACTTTGCCATTGCAAAATCTACAAGGTAAGTCACATTCATAATTTTTCTAACAGGTTCTTTCACCTGTTTTATGCCATCTCTTTCTTTTAAACTGAGTGATCTTTTTTTCAAATAAATGTTGCTCTCCATGAATATTGAAAAGCAATACCTGAACTGTTTTTGAATGCTTGAGAGATACTTAAGGGCTTTTTTAATCTGTCTTTTAATAAAAACATATTGGAGGTTGGGTCTTACATTCTATGGGTCTGTAATGTAAACCACTTGAATGACTCATTAGGATTTTCTGTCATCAATGATCAATGTTCTCTACTCACAGATCCCTTTGAAATTTCAAACCATAGAATAATAGAATCATAGAATATTAAGGGTTTGGAACGGACTAAAGATCATTTAATCCCAACCCCACCTGCCATGGGCAGAGACACCTCCCCCTAGACTAGGTTGCTCAATGTCTTATCTAATCTTTCAAGGTTGGGGCAACCTACCTGGAAACATTTTCCACTGTCTTATCACCCCACAGTGAAAAATTTCTTCCTAATAGCTAACCTAAATCTTCCCTCTTTCAATTTGTACCTATTATTCTTTGTCCTATCACTACAGTTCCTGATGAGGAGTCCCTCTCCAGGTTTCCTGTAGAACCTCTTCAGATACTGGAAGTTTGCCATAAGGTCTCCATGTGGTCATCTCTCCTCCAGAAAGCCCCCGCTTTCTCAGCCTGTGAGAGGTGATCCAGTCCTCTTAGAAAATTCATGCCCGTCTTCTGGACTTGCTCCAACAGTTTCATGTCTTTCTTATGTTGAGGACACCAGAATTGTGCACAGCACTCCAAGGGGATCACATGTGAGCAGAGTAGAGGGGCAGAATCACCTCCTTTGACCTGCTGGCCACATTCCTTGTGATGCAGCTCAGGATTCAATTGGGTTTCTGGGCTGTGAGCATACACAGCTGGCTCATGAGGAGTCTTTCATCACTTGTCACCCCCAGGTCTTTCTTAGCAGGGCTGCTCTCAATCACTTCTCTGCCCAACCCATTGTTGTGTCTGGGATTGCAGTGACCCAGGTGTAGGACCTTGTGCTTTGCTTTGTTGAACTTCATGAGGTTTGCCTCAGCCCACCTCTCAAGCCTGTTGAGGACCCTCTGGATGCCATTATCCTTTTCCCCCATGCAAGTTGACTGCAACACACAACTTTTTCCACCACTGCTCATTAAAGCAGCTGTATGAATAGAGGCAACTAAAAACAGTATTGCATGAAAATAACTTTTTTTTTTTTTTTAATTACAATAAAATCAGAGTTTTCTCATCTGTCATCCATGCCCCAGATATATTTTCATTCTTGTTGTGGGAGGTCTGCTTTATCAGTAAGGTTCTGCCATCCTCTTTCAAGTTGTTGAGAGAGTTGCATGACACCAAAGTAACTACGGAAAAGTTAATCTCTGTAAGTATCCTCTCTATTGTCTGAGCTGTACCATGTTTGCAACAGTTCTACCCTGAGGGATCTTCTGCATTTTCCCTGTTGTCTAAATCAGACTGAAAGCAGTTCTATAAGATCATTTTTCTTCCCTGTTCAGTCAATGTGTCTAACACTGTTAGGAGCAGTACTCAATCCAAGTATATAAGATATAAAATAAGATGCATCTATTTACTATTCCTTACTATACTTATGCTTTTCAGAATGCAGTTGCTGCTGAAAACAACAAAATATAGCAAGATAAGTGTTAACCAATATATTACAACATAATTGTATAGTTTGGAAGAGGACAGTAGAGGACAGTAAAGGAAGTAGTCCAGTGTGAAAGTGATAAAGGTGTGAGCAGGAAGTGTAAAAAAAAAGCTTTAACTCCTTATATTTATTTATTTATTGTTGTTTCTTTCTATGAAAATGGTATGAAATATTTTCCTCCAAAAAACTGGTGAATTTTTAACAATTAATCCTCTCCTCTGTGCTCTAAATACCTTTTAGTCATCAAACTCTGATGGCTGCTGATTACCAGATGCACTGTTTGAAGCACCAGATCCTACAGGTTGTCAAACGGAGAAAACAAAGAGACAGCTTTTGTGTTGAACACACTCCCTTACAAAGTGCATGCATAGTACTCTCACCTGTTGGAGCAACTACTTGCCTTTACCTTGTGTGTGTTTTAAAGTTTAATGTCAACAGACCTCTCTTATCATAGTTGTAAATGGTTTTCACTTTAATGTTTAAAATAATGTCTCTCTCATACCATTAAGCTGCACCAAAGAACCTGTCATTCATAAATGATAGATGAAAAGGACACACTAATGCACAAATTTTGCTTGTTTAAAATTTGAGAGTGCATGTAAAGTAGGAATGGGAGATTAAAAAAATAATGCAAGAACAGGAATGGGTAAAAGCAGATATAACAAAGTGAAGGGGAAGTAGCTTTTTAGCGTAGGTGGATGATGAAATCTTAATGAAGAAACAGGCATTATAAAAATGTATCCTTCCACTCTGGAGTGCTCCAGGTTAGAGTTGCTGGATATGTAGTATTATAAATAAACATAAGCTTGTGCAGTTCTTACGTCATTTACTCACCCTGTGTTGCAAAGCTGGAGGGTAGGGATTAAGCCAGGCAACCTTTGCTCTTTAGTTTAGCCATGGATGTCTAATTGCTAGCTAAAAGACTTAACTTTGCTGCCAAATAAATTTTGCAAGCAATGACCTTACAAGATGAAAAGGTTTCCTTTATAATCTTTACTGGTAGATAGGAGCCTGGGATCAAATAGGGACTTGCAGGTTCAGTTTCCTGTCTGTGAACACAATCACACCTTCCATAATGTATCTGAAAGGAACAGTGAACATCTCATGAATTTATTTAGTTGTGTTGCTGTTTGTTGTCTTCTCTACCCTTCCTTCCTGATCTTCTAAGCAAGTGCTATTGCCTGCCCTGAGATTTTGGAAGTGAAATTGATACACAAGGCAGCAAAGTAACCTGGTGAAGATAGCTCCTGCCATCCTGAATAACAGCTGTTAACTGCCACTGCTTGCTCTGTAGCCCACAGTCCAATGCATGCATGAATGAAGATACCTATCAGGTGAGAGTGTTGTGTGGTATCATCAGTTCCATTGAACCTGACTGACTTCTGGTCCCTGGGGTTTTTTTTTGTGGTTGGTTGAAAATAATCATAGAATGTGCATTCTGGTTTGTAGACTTTTTTATAGGTATACTCATAAAAGCCCATACTTCAACACAGTTTGGTAATTCCTGCTCTTTTGGCGAAATCAGGCTATAATCATCAACTTCCATCTCTTAACCTCACTGTAGCATGATCAACTTAGATAATGGGAGGACATGTTTTCATGCTGTTTTACAACCTGTCTTAATACTCCTGTCATCACATCTGCTGTCCCTGAATTTTCAATGAGGTCAAGCATAGATGTCCACAGCTCCTGTGAGCTAGGTCTTCTCCTGTCTTTCTTTTCTTGTAAGTAAACTTCTAAAACTCTTCATTGCAAACTACCCCTAACTACCCCCAGCTTGGTAACACAAAAGACCCCCAAAAACTTCTTGAATAATGTTTGAACTCAGAAAAGTTCTGGTCTGACAGAGTACTTGAATTCATACTGAATGTTGATCAAGGCAGTAATTCCACTATCTTTTTTGTGCTCCATATACATGTTTAAATGATTTTCTTCCCAGAAACTTTCAGGTCTGATTCAGGGTGATAAGCATGAGATCTCAGAGTGCCCAGATAAAACAATGAAAAACCTTGTTTGTGAAAAGAGCACTCAGGAATCACAGAGGAGATACGTTAAGTACACAAAATGAGAAAACAAGAGTTAATTTTAAAATGGAGTAATTAATCATTGCTCACAAAGTATAACTTAGTGATATTTCCTGTTCTTCACTTGCCAGTTACCTCTAAAAATTACTTTTCCCCCAGATGTGTTTGTGTTAAATTTTTCAGTTGCTATATGGTCTTGATCCACCACTAAGTTGAATGGAATTTCACTGCTGTAAGTGAAAGGAGGTTTAGACCAAACCCCTTCCAAAACGTCTTTATTTCATACATGATTATTTTCTGGTCATTACACCCTGTCATTTGCCATACACACTGCTATACCGTATTTGTTCCCTGAGCAAATACATCAAATGTATGAGAACAGAAGGAACTGAGGTTAATTCTTGCTGTGCAACTTAGGCAAATATGTTTTCCCTGGCTTCAAGTAACCCATATGCACAACTGATATGCAAATAATACTGTTTACTAAGCTGGAAGTGGGTGGCAGAATAAAACTATCTACCTTAATGAAAACAGAAATCCCTGAACATAACACCTGTGAAATTTTGACTTTCCACCAACAGTTCTTTGAAGAAAACAGTAAAATCAGCAACAATAAATTTTTAGTGTAATCCACTATAAGCACTGCAGATAAAAGTTTTAAAACTATCCATGAAAAATGTTGTCCCAAGAAACCTACACACCTGTTTTCCCCTAACTATTTCTTAGAAATACAGGTGGAACATGGCCATGCTTTCCTAAAATTTTGCAGGTGTCAGAATAACAATGTGAGTAGGGAAAAAGTGAGGCAGGTGCCCTACAAGAGAGTATGTTTCCTGTCTTCTGCTCTTATTCAGGCTTCCTGGCCTGTCTTTATTGGCTTAATGCAAAAGGTAGTCTGACAGCCTCCCTCTTAATAATCCAAACTGGTGGTTGTAAGTACTCATATTCCTGCCTTCAGGAAACTTTTCTATGTGCTGAACAGTTTCAGTTTTTGCATCTCTTTTGGCAGGTCAGATTTTGTTCGGTTGGGAGGACTATGTTCTTTTTTTAAAATTTAGTTGTCCTTCTCAAGAGGCTCTCCAAGGGACTAGTAGTTGCTTAATATCAGAGTATTCCATAATGCCTGGGAGCCGATATTCATGAAAAGACATTCTCTCCTTAAGCCCATCTGATTTTTATATCTCAATGTAATATTTCTGTATAGCTAAACAAGAAACCTTTTGC
>VXBN01007625.1:184560-210434 GCA_013397395.1 Sinosuthora webbiana | reverse complement strand
CTGGCGCGGGGGGGGGGGGGGGGCGTGGCGCGGTGTGACTTGTTTTCTTTATTTTATTTTAACCCTGTGAATTTCCTGTTGAAATAATTGAAAAATGGGAAGGCATTCCAGTCCTGGGGAGTTGTTAACAGCTGTCCTCTCTTTTAAGTCTCCTTTCCATGACAACCAAAGCAGTTTTAGCTAAAAAGTTAATGTATTTTAGCTATTCTTTTAGTATAGCATATGTGTTTGAAATTAGAAAATGACAGGGTTTTCTGTCAACTCACTACTGGACACTCACTCACCATGGATAGCAATCTGAATCTCTCTGCAAAGGGCTGGTCCAAATATATTTTATCACACAGCAATGTCACACCAGTGTTTTAGATATATGTGCCAATACAAAGAGAGAACGACACTGGAACCTTGAAAGAAAGATACTGTAGTCTCATGACACTGAAACTTTGTGTATTTTATTTCCACTACCCATTGTACATCTCCTTAAGTGGATGTTAATAATTTATTTACAAGTCAAACTTTCTCAGTCTTGAGTTGTGTAGGAAATGAGAACAAACTATCTCTCTAAATCAGTAGTGAAAGGCTTCAGTGCTGAATAGCTGAAAATGTGAAATCATTAAATTATGTTATTTAAACAGCAGCAGGTCATATTTTAGCATCAATACAATGGAAGCGGAAATGTATTAAACACCTTGAGAGATAGGAGGCCTTAAGATGTACTGATGTGGGTTACAGTTGACACAAGTAATTGTTGAAAAAAAAGAAGGCTTTTTTCATATGGAGATCAGTTAAAAAGAATGTTAGGTAAAGACAATAGTAACAAAAAGAAAAAAACTCTCTTGTTTACATTTATTAGATCTTGTTTCGTCTGAACAGAGATTTGTATTATTAATTGTAGAACAGATAAAGTAAATATGCTCTGTCTCCTTTTCTCCATGTACACACACCTTAAAAATCAGAAATCAGAGAGAGATGAAAAACAAAAAAGAGACAGAAAAAAAGTAAACGACAAACCTCAATTGCTTACTGATCTAGAGTCCAAATTCCAGTTTCTTAGAACATTTTTCCCTTTTAACTAAAGTGATGCAGTCCCTATTCATTTGTATTCCCCTTCAAGTAACATGAAATAGCTTTCAGAGCCTACAGAAAGGCAGTGTTTCACTTATGTATTTTAATGAGCACCAATGTCAGTAATAATCAAAACGATGTTTCACTTAGAGGAATAGTTTTTTCCCAGGTACTTTTGCAGTGTACTAACATAACCAGAACAAGAATGACAAGAACCAAGAGGAAGTGCTGCACTCATAGCAATTTCTGTGAAGCCCTCAAACCAAATATACCTCCCCTATCACTGTATAAATGCTGCACAGAATGCAGTCACTGTGAAGAGCTCACTTACACAAAGAAGGGGATAGCCAACCCTCAAGACAAACCTCCCTAGCTTAGTACATGGAAAGAAATAAGAGAGATGTGAGCATCCATAAGCACACTGTGGCATGCACAGAGGGTCCATGGATTAGCAGCTGCTGCAGCAGGTTACCTAAGGCTATCAGCTATATCCCATCCAAACTGTTGTAGGATAACTGAACTGATATGCAGAGATCCCTGCAGATGAGATGGGCTGTCTCTATTTGGTCTACTAGGAAATTTAGACAGGCCTAACATTTGCTTTTGGAAGAAAGAGCAAAATCTGCTTTTCTGAAGGTAGCATAGCAAGAATCTTACTGGCTTGTTTGTTTATTTGCTTGTGTTTTTTCCCCATAATACAAGGCTTTTCCTGTGCAAATGCATTGGCCCCATGTTAATTGCTCATCTTGTTCAGTGGCAAATTGCTGCCTTCACAGAGGGAATGTGAAAGGTTCAGGCCTTTATTAGTTACTAGTGTTTATTGATCAGTCCCAGAGTGTTAGCTATTTGTTGTTTGGTTTCTCTGCCCCATAAGTTAAAGGCCTAACACTAGAGGCATTAAAATGCAGTAGTCTTAATGATTGTGTGCTCTGTTGATCTCCACCCAAAACAGACCACAGACATGACTTTTTTTTCCTACTGATGATTATGGAACATTGGTGAGAGGTAATGATGTGATGTAGATCAAAGTCTGAAATCAAAGTGTTCGCACCTGCTTAAACATTGCAGGCCACGTACTGAAAAAGTCTGAATTTCCAGACTTTTATGCCAAGAAGCAGATGGGAAAGCTGGAAGTAGTCTGCACCTCCCCAACTTCCCTGAAGTTTCCACCAAAAACCTATTGGTTAACTATCCTTTGGCAGGCATGACCACTAAGATAGGAGTTGTGGCATGATTGGTATGCAAGACCTAGTCATTTCAGGGACTGTAGACCTTTACTGAGCCCTGACCCAGACTCATGTTACTTCTGGATGGAATATTCTGTGTGCATGATTATAAATTAAATTTTCATCAACCAGAATATGGGTACTTTTCAATGGTGCATTTAAAGGATATCTTTGCACCTGTTTTGAGAAGCCTTTAATCTTCCTCTTTAATTTAGACTGTGACAATTTAAATTAATGTAGACAAAACTCATTCCAGTAATGTGAAGCACTCCATTTACTGTAATCCTACAAAAGCCAAGAAATTTCAAATGCTAGTGAAAAACCCAGCTAGTGTTTGTCACTCTCTTCTTCACCTCTGCATTTTTGCACATGTGCTACATGCAGTGGTGGATCACATGCAAATAAGTTGGTATGTCTAGATCACATAACAACAGATGGGTACATCTATATGGTATATGCACGTATGATTCTCATGCTGGTCAAAGACTCTCTACTTCAATAGAGAGAGTTGTAGAAAGATTACCTGGATGGATTTGCAGCCTTCACTCTTAATTTCCTTGCCTTAGTGGATTTAAGTCAGACATTTATAGTATTTGTGGTTTAATTTCCTTTGTTTTTCCATGGTTTTGTATTAATAAAATCCCTATGATTCATGTTTTAAAAACTCCCTGGACACAGATTTGTGTTCCTGATTCACCGAAATTCTAAGCAAGATATATATTTAGGGACTCATAAAAACAACAAAGTATTTATTGACCAGCTGGGTGGTGTGAATTTTGAATGCATGGGACATACAAATTAAATGCCTGAGAGCCAATTTTTTAAAATGAAATTCCTTTAATGTCTATGTGGTTCTGTACCGCAGAACCATACACTTCTTCTTTATGGAGACCTCCTATTCTTTTTTTTTGTCATGGAAAGTTCTGAAAGTATCTCCTGGCTTTCTCATTAAAATCTTAAATTTCATGCATCTTGAAACATTTTATGGCACTGCTTATTTTATTTTATTTTATTTTATTTTATTTTATTTTATTTTATTTTATTTTATTTTATTTTATTTTATTTTATTTTATTTTATTTTATTTTATTTTATTTTATTTTGTAAAAATTATGTCTGCCACTGACAATGCCTCATAAATGGGAACAGAATCTGCCTGGTAACATCAGAAATGGTAAAAGTGAAACTTCCTTTAGTTTTCTCATTCCCAGATCTCTATGCAAACTTACGTCCTTTGGGTAGAAAGTTGTACTCATGGAAATCTTCAGGCCTTCATTTCATTTTCCTGAAGCTGCTTTTATTCATTGTATGTTCCATCTTTGCAAGCTTGTTACTCTGATGTAGTAGAGCAGCAGAGAGCACAGACCTGAGACCTGTATTCTTTCTCTGCACTTTGGCCCAGGTGTTCCAGATGATGGAAGAAAATTCATGCACATTTTTTGCAAGTCTTCTCACCTGTAAACAAATGTGTAGACAGTTAGTGGTTATGCTTTCCTACAAAGTGGCTTAAATCACTACTGTCAGATGCCTGGGGTTCCTCACACAGAGCTAGATCTAAATGTTCTAAACTCCTAAGTCTTGTTGTGGTCCATAGACATAAAAGACTCTAGACTATTTTTTGAGTAGCTGTAAAAATAAGGTGAATTTTCCTTATTTTTTGGGCCTGCAGTCATGTTTTCCAGCTCATAGAAGAACTGGAGTTTTCCACCAAGGTCAATAAGCTCCAGAACTATACAGGCTCTTTGATAATTGCCTGTTGTAGGTTTTTTTTGTTTGTTTGTTTTGTTTTTTGTTTGTTTGTGTTTGTTTTTGTTTTTTGTTTTGTTTTTTGTTTTGTTTTTTTGTTTTTTTTTGTTTTTTTTGTTTTGTTTGTTTGTTTGTTTGTTTGGGTTTTTTTCCTTGTTGTTGGTGGTGTTGGTTGGTTGGGTTTGGGGTTTTTTTGTTTGTTTGTTGGTTTAGATTTTTGGGGTTTGTTTGTTTTTACATAAAAATTTCTTTTAAATTTAATCATCTGTAAACTTGACTTGGAGACTTTTTTTTAACTTAGTTTTGTTTCAATATGATAAATTATACAATTTTAAAAATAAATCTTCATCATAAAGAATAGAATAAATAATTTCCAATTATTTATTCTACTCAAGTAAATTTTGATGCTTCAGATTTACAGTGTCTTTTCCTTTGTTTCTCAGATCTCAGTCACTTGTTCCTTTCCTCATCCAGAGCTGGCTCTGTCCATCCTTTGTGTTTCAGCTTGGTTTCTTAAGCTATTCACAACCCAAGTATTCCTGAATGTATTCTGTGCTGTGTAGCTGATTTCCTATTGCGTCAGCAGTAATAACTGAAGACGAGGTGATAAAACTGTTGTAATTTTACCATTATATTGGGCTTCTGTATTTTAGAAGATATGGTTGTAACAGGACATGAATCCTGTCTAAAAAGCAAAGAAATGATGGAAGAACATTTTGAGGAAATTCGCTTATTGGCACCCTGAAAGTTGTTTCTTTTATCTTTCTTATTTTTAAAAGGATAAAACCTCTCAAGAAGAAATTTTGAACCTGTTTTCTGAAAAATGTTAAGTCTAACATCTGAACAGAGCAATCACTTTCACATTCTCTATTCAAGATTCTAGCTTTTCTTTTCCCAAAGCAGTGCTTGTGAATTGTAAAAGAAGACTGTGGTTCCCCCCTCCCCCCCTCCCCCAGCACTGCAGAATCTTTAAAAACCATTCAGTTCCTCAACCCCACACCTTTCATTTTACTGGTAACCAAATCAGTTCTTTGAATATTTGTTTTACTTTGCTTTAGCAAGAGTGGTTGTTAATGTTACATTTGTCTAATATGAGCACCTTGGCCAGTTTTAAACAAAATTACAAACATATCTTATTTTCTACATTTTTCAAAATAAAATAATTTTACACTTATTAAGTGTATCTTTATGCATTTATGTTCCCATGAGTGCTATTATTTTAAAATTTTTTGTGATATTTATATATATTCAATGTTCAACATCAGATAATTTGTTCTGTGTTTGTAAGATACCTCACAAGGGGAAAGTTGTATTAAATAAATAATACAGATAAATTTTATACTTCCATATATTTCAAAACTAATGCAGCTAACTTTCAATGGAATGGTAATATAAGACACAGTGCTGTAATATGATTGATTTGTTTTGACAGCAGCCAAATAATTGAGAGTGAAAGGTGTCAGCACAGATGAAATATTGTATAAGCCACATTCAGAAGGCAACCCCAGCAGCAATAGCAACTGGAGTTTTATTTCCTTTGATATCACACTGTTACTCACTTCCAGTTTATTATAAAACCATGAAAGGTATGCAACTTTACGTATGATGGAGGCTTTTGTGGAGAGGATAGAAACAGAAGTTTGTCAGGTACTTGAGCAATGGATACTGACAATGGGATTTATGATGGACACAATATACAAGGTTAAATTATTTTAATCTTTCCCGCTAGTTTTCTCTCTTCTGTTAAATGCATTTTGCAGGCTACTACTTGTCTGACATCTTAGTTCTAGCTTGGAGGGTAAGTGATTCCCTCCAGACCAACCTGTCTGGATTGCCTGGCAGGGGATTGCTGCAAAAGCAGTGCTGCCATTACCCTCCCCAGCAGCGAAATTTAGTTTTACTTCACCTCTTCTGCACTGCAAACTGTACAACTATACAGTTTCTGGCTAACTGAGACAGGGTACGGCTTGTACATTTGCACTGTGGCATCCAACTGCACTGCAAGGATTACAAAGAACTATAGCATCTTTAGAGTCCAGGAGACTGCAAGTTCACAAGGAACCTATTATAGAAGGTAGCCAAATAGACCAGCTGAAATAATACCTGAATACATGAAAAAAACCCTCACAATTCCACTACAAAAAACAAGTGCATACCTACATCATTCCTGAACCAAGTGGAGAATCACTTTTGAAAGTGAAAATCACTTTTGGGCTTTCTTAAAAGTACATTGAACAAGACTCTATGGCATGCTAATAAAAACCCAAGCTGTAAAGCTTTTTTTGTCCTGAAGTGAGATTGATTTCAGTGGGAGCCAGACTCCAAGGTACAGTTTGAATTGAAATTTATATGTCCTGCCATTAATTTAGAAATGCTCCATTAAGAAGACACAATCTGATGTGAATGACAAGGGTTCTCAGTAATGAGGTCTTTCTCATGCCAAACAAAACAAACTATGACAACCATCATGTTAACAAGATCAGGAACCCTTGTGGCTTTGTAATGTAGCATCTAATCTATATCTATACCTATACGTATACAAATATAATTATTTTACTTGGAAAAAAGTAAATAACAGAATGGGATGAGATTTCCAATACAGATCAATTTATACACAACCCTGTTCCACTTGCATTCTTTTTGTCTCCTGATCTGGTAATTTCATAAATGGCATGGTGGAGATTAGAAACTAAGGATGAGAAACCTAGACCTACTATTATTAATGCAGGAAAAGTTTTCATTGAAGTGGTTTAGGAAGGCAGGAAGTGAACCATTCTTCATAAAATATATCTTACTGTAGAGCGAGCTGTATCTACTGAAGTATTTTGTTTAAAACCGGTACAGCAAACTTGAAATTAATCCATGTGTTTTCACCACTTTCCTCATGTTTGACCCGTGCAGACAAGATTCCTTCTGGAGAAAACTAAGCTTAAAATTCCACTACAAGTGCATACCTACTACATTCCAGAACCGAGTGGAGTTACAAAGGACCAAACCAAAACCTGGCCCTTTGGACAGCTTCAAGACCCATACATTCTGTGCAAACCAGAGTAAATTCTGTCCAAAGGAGAAATCCTGAACTGCAAGTAGGGGGAGTGAGAGGGACTTAGAACCAACTGCGTCCATCTAGGTCATCTTCTCATACTGCAGGAAATTACTTGCTAACATTGATGTAGACATGCTTCAGGAAGAAGTAATTTGTGACTATTGTACATGCAATGAAAACAAATCCTCATTGCTTGTGATTCAGAGCAATATAATTTTGGTAGAGGCTTCTCTTAGAGCACTGAGTGCCCAAGTTGCAGGACTGTGTGGCTTATGTAATAAGTAGTTCTCTACCATCAGCACCTGCAGGTAAAATTAGCTTGGTAAGTCTGATTTTAGCCAGCAGCAGCTATAATGTTCTCTTCAGTAATTGAAAACAGAATGCTGCATGTGGGATGCCTGCATATTTGTGTGTGCATAGCTCTATTGATAAGCATTGAAATGGGAACAATGAAAGCATACGGTTTCTAAGTGTTGTGTTTTCTGTATAGATGTTAGTCTCCTCATCCAGAAGTACTATAGGACTACATAAAAACATGGATGGATAAAAAGACTGTTGGGAGAGTGCACAGTACTCATGAGACGTCTTCCCTTCCCTTCCCTTCCCTTCCCTCAGATATTTTCTTTTCCATATCCCAGCTTCTACCAATGAGCATATATATAATACTTCTACCATTCCTTTTCCTTTTAGGCTTCAGCCAGCTCCTTCATCCAGGAGGCTGAGCAGATTTTCCCAAAGTAGTGTGTAGAGGTCAAAGATCTAGTTAATAGAAAGATGCTCAAGTGTCTGAATATTTCCTGGCCCCTGTAATTGGGATTCCCCTTTGGTTGTTCACATTTTGACTGTTAGAGGCATTTGTCAATCCATTTCTGATGGAATAAAAAGCCACTGAAAGAAATAGAAGTGAAAAAATCAAAAAAAGAGACAAGTGAGGTAAAACTCAAAAAGCACAGCCCTCTGGCCATTAGCTGGCCAGGCAAATGGAAAAGAGAGAAAAAAAAGTAAGCTAGCCAATCAAATGAACCAATACACAGGCATTTCCCACATGTTTTTTTTGACTTTTTACTGATCGGTCACATCACCCAGACAACTGCTTGTTTATTTAGCTGAAGATGAAGTAGTTAGCTTTGAAAGTTAAAAGACCAGGCAGGTTGTCTTCATAGTAATCCCTACTCCATAAAGATTCCAGTGACTATTAATAAATGGGATTTTGCAGACTTCAGCGTTGTGAAGTTTCCTTCTTAGATGATGGGCTTTCCCCAGTCAGGAAGTAAACATTTTTCCACACACTTCTTCTTCTGAAGCGATTCCACATCATTGTTACAAGTGGTCAGCTCTAAGTGGTAATTGTGATATGCCGGCACAGAGCCTTCAACTTTTAGTTTTAGTGAGGCAGATTCATTTTGGATATGATGCTTGAGGCCCTGTTGACATTTGGGGGTTTGGGTTTTAAAAACCCTGTGTGAAAACCCTCAAGGTTTGGCTGACTATAACCTGCAAATGGTTTGACAGGACCCTATTTACAGAGACTGTCAAGAGCCTTTCCCTTCCCCCATCTGAGTGGTCAGCACTGACATACTCCATTGTGAGAAAGCCCCACTTAACACAGAACTACTTTCAATTGTCATGAGCCCTCAGCTTTATTTAAACTGACACCCTTTCCATCACCCCCAAGCTAGAATCCCAATGTCAGAGTGCTTCAAGAACTTCAGATTCAAAGCCATATTGTCTGGCAAAGAGCTGTGATAGAGTGTTTCAAAACTGCAAAGAAATGAACTTCTGAGATGGAAGGACAATCCCAAAGGTGAAGGGAGACATGGTAAATATGGATATGCTAGGTAAGCAGAGGAAAGGAGAGTGAATTGAAGGCTTGCCTCTGGTTTCGGATCAGGAAAGGAGGACCCACATTTCTCTGTTCCCTTGCTCTTACTCAATTCATTAAACTTCTGGGGTCATGCTATTAGAAAGGGTTACAGTTCCTTTGTGTTCCAAGAGCTTCCTTCTCCCACCACAGCAGGTTGCTCAAGTACCAAGAACATGTGTAAACAGTCTGAGATTAAACAGCATGGAAATATTCATGCTCTGTTCCTACAGAGAAAATAGTGTCTATCTGTAAAAAAGAGTTAAGTGACTGCTAGATAACTCCCGTTTCTTAATATTAAGCAAATGCTAATGCATGTGCCAGCTCATTGAAGTGGTCCTGTTTAATATGGAAAAAAAAGTAATTTTAATGATCCTCTGTTTACTAATGGAGAAACTAAGGCACACAGTAATGAAGTGACTGCCCTATGTTTCTCAGCAGAACAATGGCAAAACTAGCCATAGAAACCATGTTTGCAAAGTCCAGTCTGCAAATGTATATTTATAAATTTGTAATTTTAAGTTAGTGTAAGAAAAGAGTACTTAAAGGGAATACTGTTACCAGGTATTTTCTGGGTGTCCAAAAAAAACATTTCTTATAGGTTGTTTTAAAGGCTGAATCCCAGACAATCCTCAATTGTCTCACAGGTATATCCCATTGGCTTTAGGGTGGCTGCTTCCATAAGTAAAATTAACAACATTCAGTTGCATATTTTAGCCCAAAAAAAGAGGAAAAAGAGAAAGAAGAATGGCTCAAATAAAACACAGCCAGTGTCTGAGCTGTGAATGGTTTTCTCGTTTTCTTTCCTCATTCCCCTAGAGAAGTACACAATCACAGTAATGTCTTGGGATTAAGTAATCTTCTCTGCTTTCTGAAAATCTAGAGTGGTTTATGTTTTTTTCTGAGTTTTTGTTTTAAGATCAAATGTCATTGTCACGAAAGACTTTTTTCTCTACATACAGTTACATTTCAAAAATATACCTGCATTTTAGAGGTGGATGGCAGGAGAGGGAAGCAAGGTTGAGTTTCATTACAGACTTTAATGTAAAATTAATTCCTTTAAAAAGATTTTTTAAAAACCACAACATTTTTCTAATGTGCATTAAGAATGTTGGAGAGCTCACTGAAGCATATACTTTGAGCTTTCAGGAGCAATCTGTAGTCAGGCATTTTAAATGAAAATTGATTTGTGATTTACATGGTCAGTGGAAAGAAAATTAACTTATGGAAGGTTGTAATGAAATATTAGACAAGTAAAAAAAGTAGATGGTGATCTAGTGGAACTAAAAATCCCATCTGGAAGAATTCTGTGACATTTTTACCTTTATCTGTGTTCTGCATGAGTTGTAATGTTAGTAGTAATTTTATGGGACTGAACTGAAATGAAAAGGGTGTTATCACAGATTGCCTACAATATAGGATTGTGTTCAGTGGAGAGTCCTGTATCCTTTTCTCCATTTTCCTGTAATATGACTCACTGCACTTTTTTCAGCTACTGTTGTTGAATTCATTCAGCCTTTTACTTGAAGTTATTAAAGAAGAACATCAAATGTGCACAAAAACAATCTAGCAGCACATTAAAATCAACACGGCTGCTTCCACTTACTCCTGCATAGTTGAGGCACTATCTAGGAGATCCTTTAAAATATATGCTAAAATTGCGTTTTATCATTCTTGAACATAGGCTATTAACACAGATTTAAAAACACATTATCTTTCAATTTATGACTCATCAGCATAGCAAGAGCAAAGTATTAAAGCTTTTCCAGAAAACATATTGCTCTACTTCTGTTCCTCTCTTCATTTTGAACTCTGATATTCACTGTATGACATCCTTGATTGCTCTTGCTGTCAGTTTCTTGGGGAACGAAGAAAGAGAGACATGTCAGAATAACATGATGCCACACTTGCTGCATTATTCTCTTGCTTTTGTACTAGAAAATCTTTCTCCTGTTTCAACAATCCAGACTTTACTGTCAATGGAAATAGGAACTATTGTACTACCTTCTACCACATAATCTTTTTTCTTCTGTAGATTCCATGTATGGCAACCACTAATTTATCATACTTTACACAGTTTGAAATACAGGACTCTAACTTGGAAGAAGATTAATATTATTTGGAATCAGTAAAATTTATTAATGCCTTTGTCAAAATTCTCAAATTTTCAAAATCTAGAGAAAAATCTTCCCATCAAAGGCTTGCTTCCTTCTGTTATTAAATTAATTATTTCTGTGCCCTATCAAAGTCTTGTTTATTGAGGAGATCTAATCTTCCTTTTCACAGGAGTGGTGAAAATATCTCTATGCCACTTCTTTCTTTCTGTTCCTTTAAGAAATACATAGGTGTCACTTGAATGCATGCTAAGCATTCTAATTTCTTTGCACTCACAAGTTTTCAACATGGCTCAGCAGCATGTAGGTTTTGGATGCTCTTGAGCAAACACTGGCTGAAAACATGTTCCTCTGGAGGGACAGGTTTGAAATTATACCAAGTCCCTATTACTGTTAGCTGAAGCAGAATAAAATCAGATTGTACAACTAATATATGCAGTGTTTTAACTCAAACAAGTGCATTATAGAAGGGTATAGTTTGAAACGTACCATGTTATTTCTCCAGGAAATTTATTTTATAAGCATATTCGAAAGAGGAGAAATATCACAAATCCTTCACAAATAGTATTTATGATTTTCAAGAGAATGATGTGGCTAATCACAGTAGGAGCAGCCTTTTTAATCACAGGATACTGTAGAGGTCAATATTAGGTATTGGCTTTCCATCCTATCCATCTGAAACAATATACCATAGTGAATGTAATCACTTAATGGTGGCAAATGAACCTATTAGAAACATTAGCATTGCAAAACGACAGGTTCTGAGAAATAGATGTCAAGTGGATCCTGCAGCTGGTAATTGTCATCCTGGGAATAATTACACTAATTAATAGTTTCTAACCCCAGACCCTTGTGTCTGTGACTTTGAATGAGTTAATGATTGCTGCTTTTGAGACTATTGCTGGTAGATTTTGACTAAGTGTCAGCAGAGTAAAAAGGCCCCAGAGGAGAGACTGACTCTGATGATCTTTAGGGTTCCCATTTTTACAAACCACAAGTACATCTCTGAATGATCAGATAGCATCTCCACAGACCACAAAGTAGTTGGAGACTGTCTAATGAAGAGATCCATTTCATTATAAAGTTCCTGATTTGTGAAGTTAACATTGAATTCATGTAACCTCAGATCCATAGCACTTGCCATCAGAAGGTTTTACTTTTGAAGCTGTGTTTAAATGAACCACAAACTCCAATTTTTTCTGTTGTCTTTCCTCTTGACCCTAGTTATGTGGACTCAATTTCTCCTGAAACTAATTTAAAATGCCATCAAATCTTTGTTGGTAAAATTTAATTTCTCTAGGTTTTGAAAGGCTGGGAAGCTTATTTTACAGAGGCAAGTGGGTCTAAATCCTTTTACTATTCTGTCCTCTTTCTTTGTCTCTCCTTCATCCCTCCTACCCCCAACAAACAACTATATGAGTCCTGCAACATCCATAAATTTGGGACATATAATCTAGCTGTCTTCAAAGGGTGAATATTAGGGATAATTTTGTATTGTTAAAATCAATAGTTGACTGATGTTACAATGGCAAGAAAAGAATTTCACTAAAATCAAGATTATGTTCATCAAACACAAGGGGAAATGTAAGGACAGCTGTATCCCTCTTGGTCTTGCAGTCTGTGAATGAAAGGGTTCTTAATATACTTTTGGAAATTAGTCCATGGTCTTTGATCAGATGGAATGATAAAATAGATTCAGTACTGCCTCTTGTTGGAGCCTATTTTGGTTTAAACAAAGAAACAACTATGTAACACTACAATATCATAAGTCCAGGTTATGTATAGTAGTACTATTAGTTGATGATTCCTCATAATATCTTCAGGGAGTTAGAAGATATCATAAAAATAGATCTTTTCTTAACTGCATTTGCTGCTTCTGATCTTTTGCCATGGCTCTCCACACAGACAAGAGACCTCCTTGAGGTCAGTGTGAGTTGTCCTGTCCCGAGTCATAAAGCTGTGAGTTGACAGAGATCCTGGCCATCTTTTGTTCTTAGAAAAGGAGAACTGCTTATAGAAAAATCTATGAAAGTTTCCAGCAATTGGAAATGTTGGCGCTTCAGTGGTGCTTTGAACATAGAACCTAAAATATAAATCTAGTATCTGTACAGCATGTAGAAGCAGGATTAAATATGGCATTTTTATGGGCAGTTTATCAATTTCTACAGTCTACAACAGAGAATTATTTACAAACCTTTTTTTTCAGCACTTATTTCTCAAATGCATGTGGCATTTTTTATTTGCTTCCTTTTTTTACTAATTGTGCCCATAAGACAAGTGTACATAGTGCCAAAGTAAGATAAGAATGGTGACTCTTAAAGGAAGAAAGCAGTATGGAGCCACGTAAGTATTAAGTGGCTCCTTTAGAGACCACAGTGCCACGCAGACTAAGAGGAAATTGTTCCCAAGCTTTTGAAACCAGATATAGAAGTTGAATCATTGCTGTCTCCCTTAATTAAGATCCTTTGTTTCTCCACATGACAATTTATGGAATAGTATGTTTTATAGTGATAAGTATATTATTTGCCTCAGAAGGAACAATCTGTTAGAAAGGTATTGAAGTAGCAGAGCGAAATGGTACAAAATAAAGTTTGTCAACTATCCTCAACAGTCCTTGAGGATAGTTAGATAGATACATAGATTTATCCTTATCCTTCCAAAAGATTTGATACCTGACATTATGTTAAAAAAATTGAAATATTTTAGGTATTTCATGTTGCATTTTGTCATGGCAGCAGTGATGAAGTTCAGTTGTCTTTACCATCATTCACACACCTGAGAAGGGTGGCAAGTAGAAAGATGATATTAGGTGAACTGCTGGTCTTCTTATACTTGGTAAAACAAAAAGAAAATTAATGAGATCTATATTTTCCTATATTTATGCAGAATGTATCAAGGATGTAAATGTCAATTTTGTAAGTTAAACAAAGAATACCAGAATGTTATAGAACAAGTAAACAATCACAAGAAAAGGAGGAAAGAACAGAAACTGCGTGGAAGACAATGATAATGGAAGTTGCAATCCATCCAACAAGGGAAGGAGAAAAAAATGGCATTGAAAATATGCTAGTTGTCCAAAAAGGTAGATATTATATACAGCAAGAAATGAATAGAAAAATAATGGTAAAGAGACTACTCTTTGAATGAATGCGAGGGCCTGGTTTTCGGAACTAGAGAGTGGCTTTCAGGCACTACAATGACTCAATTTCTGAATGTGGACTGTGGCAAAACCACAGCTGGCACAGGAAAGATCAGCCTTCTGAAAATGGTTACAGAGCCCATGGGGTCTCCTTACGTCAGTGATGACAGTGAGCCTGCCTCTGGAAGACAACAGTCATTGCCTAGAGACACAGTTAACCAGACAGTGCATAAACCCTTGTCATCTGACATCAACCATGCAGATTAGGTCTTTTGTTCCAGACATTGCAAAGATCATGAGACCGGTGAGAGAGAGCAAAGGATACAAACTGGAGGCTTGCAGCAAGTGATCTCTTTTTCCTCTGAGTTACAAAACTAATTAATTTTACTTTGAGAGTTAGTCCTTAGACTGCTGTTGCTAAAACTGCTAATCTGGTGCTAAATTTCCAGAAGTCTATGGCTAGACTGAATCTAGTCCTGTGTACTAGAGAGACCATGGACTTCATTGAATTCTGCCTATTTAAACCACAAATAGCTCTCATGTCCTTTTGTATGTGTGTTTTGAGACTGGTTCACAGTGCTTCAAAAACCAGTAGTCTGTCTAAGCAGGAAATTTTTGATTCTAAGTTAGTATTATAAAGATAAAAGGTTAGAGAAAATCACAAAGGGAAAACTAAATCTGGCTTTGAAATGAACAGAGAAACATTAAATCCAATAGGGTGTGAGGCACAACAGTCAGTGAGGCAGAAAATATTAATCATAATGCCAAAGAACATAAATGATTAAAGGTTGGAATTAAGCAAAAATGTGAAGACCTGTCCTGGGACTTCTGGATGGAATAGAATTTCCTTTGATACTAGTCTGGTCAAAATTTTACCATTGTGGTGATAAAACAGAAGGCCGAAACACAAGGAGTGAAAAATGAATCCAGTGTGGGAATGTGAGATGTATTGTCTCTGGAGGCTTTCTCTTTGTGACTTTTCCTCACTAATATCTTTGGAATAGGGTGGTGATAATTCAGCTCGTGCAAACAAGATGTCCATCCCAAAATACATTGGCAAGGAATAGAATATTTATGAAAGAAATATTTTAGTATAACTATAAATCTATTTTACTGTTGCTTTCAGTGGGGTGTTGGAGAAGGGTTGCTAATTGGAATCAAGTTGGGGAATAATATAAGAGGGAGGGGCTTTTCTGGTTAAAATAAAAAAGAGCGATAGAAAGACATTATGGCCCAAACTATGTTCTGCTGATTTTAAAATTATGGTGCACATTTAGTAAAACTAAATCAGCCAAACTCTCCAGAGGTGTACTTTATCTGGTAAGGGCATAAATAGTGGGATCTACAACTCAGTTTACAGAATCGTTTCAGCATATAAATACAGCTGCTACCATAATACATAAACACAAGCAATGTCATTATGCTAGATTTCTTGCAATGCAGCAATTAAATTTCAAGACATTTCAGAAGCCTCTTTAAGATGGAATTGCAGAATGTGACCACATTTTCCAAGGCTCATCTCTCTTCAGTGAGGCTGTATAGCTGGTAATTGTAAAAACCAGACACTTTCAGTATATTTTTAGCCATGTTTCCACCTACCACCAGAATGCCAAGAAGTTTCTCCTTGGTATTTGGTGTACCTTTTTGCAAGAAGACAGGAGTATTTATAGTTTGTTAGGATTCAATGGTTATATGTCAGAAATTCTTATTACGGATGTTTTTGTAAATAAACTAAATTCCACTGGGAAATATACAGACACTGTTGCTTTTTTTCCTGGGTTTTTTATCATTATTTTTAATTAGTGCTCTCCACAGAGTGTTGAAGGTTATGATAAACGTTTCCTGGAGCATATTTTCAGCCTGTAACTCTGAGGAAGAAATATGCATTTTAAGATGTTGGTTTATATTTTGACTCTGAAGGGGATTAAAAAAATACTCTCAGTAGATAACTCTTTTTACAGTTTCTTTTCTCAAAAGAAGTTATAAGATAGCTAATGAAGGAATTTTATCCTAGCCTTAAAACTGAGCTAAATTTACGTGTATGTTTTTATTATTTTCGAAAATACATGACTTCAAACAGTTAAGGCACCATGCTCAGCCAATATGGAAATACAGCTGAATTTGAAATTTACTATATGCTGTTTCTGCTTTTCATTTTTTGCCATTTCACACCTTGTCCGCATCTTGAGCAAGCTTGTAAGTTTCCAGCGCATACATTTCTTGTGATGATATATTGTCCTGGTGGAAAATTTCATTTACTCGTTCTGCCCTTTGCTGAACCTGTTGCTAGTCAAGGAACATGATAAGCGTATAAGTAGCATGCTACTTCATTTATCATACATCGTTTTAGACACTCAAATATCTCATATACAATTCTGCATTCTGCACCAAAGGAAACTACTAAACTTGCAGGAAAAAAAATCTACAAATAAATCCTCAGTTTATAATATATAAATGTATCATCCTAATAAAAATTAATCATAGTTTATACTAAGACTGTAAGTGCCTGTTATTTTTTTTTAATGGCCTCAGTAACCACATGCTATCAAACACTAATAGAAAATATCTGGCTTTTGTGATTTTCTGCATAGCAGAATTGAAAGATATAGAAATACTGTCTATTTTTAATAATTTAATTACATTGCATATAAGTCACAGGCTTGAAGGATCCACCATTGCTAAGAACCTTCTGCTCTTCTAGCATTTCTCTCTGCTTTAAACTTTCAACATATCTTGTATAAAACAAAATTAAAAAACAACCAGAACAGCAACGCCAGTAAAATTCTCTAGCATTAAAGGAATTTAGAAATATTTTATTTCTTAGAATTTCTTTAGAAAGAAAACAATTACAAGAAGTTTAAGGTCAAATAAAACCAAGTCTATCTGATGTACTAGCTGTTCCTAGAAGAGCAGGTCAAGCCTCCCTAATTTCAATAATGTGTCATCTATAGATTACAAAGTTTCTTCAGACCATCATCACAATATTTCACTAGAAGCAGCTTTTTATTTCAACATAAAATAGTCTGCATCTTGTCAAGATGTTGCATATAAAATGCTGAATGCAAAGCTCTTTTTTATGTTAAGCCATGCTTACACTAATTACAACCTTTCATTAAAATATTGGACTACAAAAAAATATGTCTTACATTTATATATAGAGCCTTTTATCCTGCATCTTTTAACAACTGTACATAGAAGAGTCACTTCAACCATCTCTCATGTATATCTATTTCTAGAGAGGGGGAGAAGGATTTAATGACTCACAAGTGACATTATGTTCTAGCTTTGAGCTACAATTGAAGAAGAATTCGTTAAACAGTTTAATTACATAATCTGTAATTTGACTAGGTTATCAGAGCTGATAGACATCTGTCTGGGGAGAACAGAGGACAGACGCGGAGAAGAATGAAAAAGCAAAAGAAACCCAGACCTCATCCCATCTCATTGGGGATAGGGAAGAAATCTGCATAGATGGTTAGGGGGTTTTGTACTTTTGAGAACATCATCTTTAGAAAAGGTAGGTGTCACCAGGTAAGGTGATAGAATGGAATCTCCAAGACAGGTTTCCTTCAGCTGAGAGGTTTTCCACCAGAGTCCCCACTTGAACTCATCATCATGCTGTATGAAATATAAAATGTTGAGATATAAGTGATCCAAATAGGAAATGTGTGGTTTTCTTGCAGTCATAATTCACCTAGATTAAGAGAATTAAAACTTTTGAGACCAAGTAATTTCCTCATGTAGACAGCACATATTGCAAACAACAGATGGAAAAGGAAGGAAGTAGAACTGGTGCTACACAAATGATGTTTCTAGTCTAAAACTTCATGTCAAGGTGATTTTTACAGTCATTCGCATCAATATCTCTTCATAGGAACAAATAGATCACAATTTCAGTATGATCCACTAGCTCTACATTTGAAACTAATAGCTGTGATTGGTTTATAAGAAGTTTGCAAGGTTTATTTAAAAAATACCAGTATTTTTTCCCATTTAAAACTCAGTGATAAAGAGATTGAAACTCCGAGTTAGGACTTGCAAATTACTCTTTAGAATTGTATATGGAGATCCATTTACAGTTGCCAGGATACTGCAGGAGCAGACACTCTTAAGTTTTTTATATAGAACTGGATGATTTGTTGAGCTTCAATGGAATGCTGAAATTAAAACTTTTAAAGTAGTTTATGCTTATCTCTATAAGCTAGCTTCGTATACTATGTTAGCTATTGTTTATGACTACATTTTATTCTTTCAGCTCATGGATGAAAAAAATGCTGGATAAAGGAGTCATTATATATTGGTTGTATGTCTCTATAGAGTTTCATGATGTACTTCTCTAGTGTTTTAATCATGGAATTTGGAGATGGAATCCATTTTATACAAGAGCTTTGCACAACAACAGATAGTTTCACAATTATAAAATTTTACTTGGGTTTCTTCATGACCAGGTAGTTCAGGTCAGTGCAAGAAGACAAATATTCACTGCATTTAGTTTTCAGGAAGCAATGTGATGCGAAGTGATTAATAAAGAAGTTCAGCTCATACTGGAACCAGCTACAGTGAAGGACATATGTACTGCTTTAGAATTATTTGAAATGGAAACAGCCAAGGCTTTTCCAGTACCAAACAGATGAGCTTGGCACACTGAGGGATCAACAGAGAATAGAAATAATTTCTTCTCATGTTGAATTTGCCTCACTTTCTGTGCCTTGCCAGCTTTTTTCATATGCTGTTAAAGTGGTAAAAGATGTTCATTCACTTTACTTTTTTCAAGCTGCTGATAAAACACATCATATTTAATATGAGTATAGAAGACAGGAAGAAATCCATATGTTTCATGGGGGAAGGACTGGTGAGATACTTTAGTCAGTGATGTTCTCATTTGTTCTCCTGAAATATATCCAAGCCTAGTTAATGGAACAGTTGATTTTATTGTGGTGGGTTTGTAGATTTAAAGATAGTCTTTGAAGAAAATCTGTGCATGGCTACACTCAGAAAAAAAAAAAAAAAGAAAAAAGTGAAAAAAAGCAGGCAACCATGGCTTTATTGTGTAGAAATAGTTGCCATCTAAAAATGCACTAACACCCATAATATCACTATTAAATTGTTAGATACATTTCATTGCCGAGGAAATTAGGATTCTGAGAAGTCAGGGAGAAAGAGAACTCAAGATCTGCCTCCAAACCTTTTCCTCTGAAGTGATCCCTTTCCTTTCCACACAATATTTTCTTCCCTTTCACACTCAGAGTCTAAAAATATTCACAAAAAGGAAATATCCTGGGAAAGAATGGAGTTCACAGGATCAACAGTACATTTTTAAAATAAACATCCATTAAAGAAGACATGGACCTCTCATTCTGTGTCATGTATTCCTTAGCACCACCTAAATTTTAGTTGCTGTACCCTTGATTTATGTTTCTGGAGACAAATGTTTTATGTTGATGCCCTAGATTTGAAGTACTTCAAGTTCAGAGAAAGTTCTGAAGAAGGAGGAAGACAGAAAGAACTCTGTTACGCTCTTAACTGCAGAGCTCCTTGGCAAAAGCAGAGCAATAGGTTGCAGTCCCAGAAGAAGTATTCAGGGGAAGAACCACCCTTGGTTAGAGGTAGTTGTGTTCCGTTGTGCTTTTCCATGAAGCTGAGGGCACAAAAAAAGAGAATCATGGTGCACCGAAAGTCCTAACTTTACATGGTTCAACATACTTTATACCAATTTTGCCCGAGGTTTCGGTTTAGGGTAAAGATTTCCCTTTGACTTCTTAAAGCAGCTATTAAACTTAGAAGGTAAGATATTAAACTTACTTGTTAAATAGCTGCCTTAAAAGGTTGTTATTAAACTTAGCAAGCTATTAAAGAGTTTTCAACATCTCTTTATTATTCTCTTTCCACAAAGCAGTGAGGCAGAGCTTGCCCTCAACATGTTCTTGGTCAAGGTAGACTTCCTAGATAGGAGTGTCCCCACAAAAAATTGTGGGTTTTTTTGCTTGCTTAGTAATTTTTAATTTTTTTAATGAGTGCCTAATGAACAAACTGAGATCTCATCATTCTTGGTATCCCATCCCATTTGCCCACAAAAAGTACAGAACTAGAAGGCTTCCCAAAGCTGCTTGTAATGCAGAAGACCAGAGATTAATGTGATCAGATAGGGAATACAAAAACCAGTAAAGCAGTAGTGGTCAGTGTAGCCTTAATATATATGCTGTCTGTCCTGGAAGAGTAAATGAGAAATAATAGGGGAAGAGAAAGGGCACAGGTGGGCAATACAAATCCTTGAAAATGAAAAGAAGTAGCTTCTATTTGATGTGATGGAAAAAGGATGAGTGAACTAAATGATATGAAGAGACATCTCAAATAGCCTTGGAGAACCAGCAACAACTCCAAAAGAATAAAATAAGAGCAAGTTATTTTCTTGTGGGCAAAAGAGGATGTTGTCATAAGAGTTTGGACGAGAGTTTCAGCTGTGAAAGTAGTTAGAGAGAATCTTAAAATAGGCTATGTGTAAAGAAACTGACTGAAATGCAGATTTGTTTGCTGTCAGCATATAGACAGAATTGATGTCTTTGAGATTAATCAGATAAAATATTATGAGGGCCAGGAATAGGATCTGAAGAAACTGTTATAGAAAGCTGGAAGAGGAATTAGAAGGATCTTCTGCAAAGCATGTCGATGAACCATTTAGAAATGTGAGACGTGAAGTGCTGTGGGATGGAGCACTGAGTATGAACAAGTTCTGTTGAGAGCAAATGATGGGTTGTAAAGGTATATGGTGAAATTAGTAAACAACTTTAGGCTGTGATTGTGAGTATATGTTTAATTAATAATTAACTGAAGAAGACACCTGGAGCAGTAGCTATAGTGCCATGTGAGGACAAAGATTAAGTTAAGGCTGACATATTTATATTTATGCTTATTTTTCTAAAAATAAAGCAAATGACTATTTTAAAAAGGAAGAGCTATCAGAACATGAAAGGTGATGAACAAATGGCAATGAGGACATCTCCAATGAGGAGAAAAGATCTAGTTAATGGGACAAGTGGCACAACAAATAAGAAACTGATGGTTGGAAAGAGAGAAAGTTATAACTACATTATATTTTGTCAGCTTTCCCTTGGAGTACATCAGAGCAATACTACGTGTAAAGAGGAGCCAAGAAAGCCAAGAAAGAGGAATATGAAGAGGAAGCTGGTGGCTTCCTCATAAAGAAGTGTTTGGGCTAGTGTGATACATCAACAATACAGAGGAAGGAGAGAAGACTAAGATTCAGGATTGTTGAAAGGAAAAGCACAAGCTAAAAATGGTGCAGTGATTTGAAGTACCCTGTTCTGCTCACAAGCAAATTTGGGTTAGGTAATTACGGGATAGGAGACACTTCCACATGGGATAGTTTTCAAACTGGCAGTAGCAGAGTGGGACCCAACTGCCAACAAATCACAGATCCTTCTTATCACCTCAGAAATGCCCTATATATTCCAGAAAGTGTAGAAAAGGGTAAGGCAAAGAGAATAATCACTTTAATTTTCTCTCTGAAATGTAGTACTTAGAATTATGCCTCTGAAGAAATGCTCAGCATTAAATAAACAAATTACTGTACCACTGAATGCAAATATAAAAAGAAATATATATAGCTTTAGGTTATTTTGCCACCCCTCTCTTATTTGTAACTTATCTCTAGGTGAAAACACTTTCAAACTTGGTGAGATATATTGATTTTCAAACGCAAATGGCTTTTCAGGAGTATTTTCAGTAGTTCATCTCTGCTGTCACTGTCACTTTCCAACTACAAAAGAAGTGAAAGTTAATTGGATAATGACTGTTGACTTCTTTAAATTCTTGATTCAACTAATTCTCAGTGCATGTTATTGTATAGCAAATCAAACTTGTTTCCACTTGTTCATGCTTAATCCATTAGATCAACAAACATGCATCCCTGTAAATATGTGCATTATGTTTCAGAATTATGTATTTAACAGAAAAAAATGCCATTAGTTTTGTGGATATTCAACAATGATTTCAGATGCATGGGTGCATCATTCAGAAGGTGATGCCCTTAAATTAGGGAGGGAATCCAACTTGTTGTTCAGCTGCAAGATCTTTGTTTTTATAACTGTTTTTCTCTTTTTTCAGGTAATCTTGTAATGTGTTACATTATCTTAGTTCACAGGTATTGAGGTGAGGGAGGCTTTTTATGCCTCTATTGCCTGTTGAGTATTCCTGCTCTAGGGTACCTTGTGTTTACTATGTGGAGCTGTATTTCAATGTATCGTATTATTATCCCCCTGATTTTTGTGTGGTACTGCTCAGCATAGTTAAGGCTGGAAGCCTAATAGGACTCCACATAAGACATTTGCATGAGGGAACCACGTTGGAAGATATGTTTTCCAGCTGAGTACTTTGTCAGCAGCTATTGTCAAGTAACCTTTTTCTCAATTAAGTTCTTAAGCAGGAGAGCAAGACAAAGTAAACCTATCGTTAAGCTCATGCAGAATAATAAGGTGGTTGCATTCACTCAGTAGAAACAGAATTATAGTATAAAGAATAGGTAACTGGGTGAGAAAGTTAAAAGAAGCCCTCCTTCACATCTCTGATTAGTGAAGACTAATGTGAAGACACACACGCATCTCTTTTTAACTGTACAGAATATATTTGTACTTATAGTGACATAGCCCGTTCACCTGTTTCTCATTGAATTTCCTTCAAACCTGATGTTATGAACAATAAATATACTACGTTTCTTCTGTGGAAAAAATCAACACAAAAAACTGTGCTTCTTTGAGGTAATGAAACTATTGTTCTTACACAGATAACACGAAATACTCCTTAATTATTAAATTTGTTTGGTTTTTGTTTGTTTCTTTGTTTGAAAGCTATGCTGACTTCAATGTATCTTTGGCATAATGGCCTAGTTTAGGGCAAATTTTGGGAGGAAAATTCTGAAGTGGTCTCCTGTAGACAGCAAATTTAAGCTGCTCCTCCTCCAACCTGTTCAGGAGAAAAATCTCCTTCAAGAGAAGCAGAAAAAACATGTTTATTTAACAAGCGAAGTACTCACAAACATGAAAAATGAATAATATTAAACAATAAAACCTCTCGTTGTTTTGAAGAGATGGCAAATTCAGAAAGTCCTTGTGTGGATCAGAGGGAGAGTTGGTCCTTTCTGTGGGTGTGTCCTCGGCTCTCCCAGTCTCCTGGGGCTCAGGCCCATTGCCCCAGCTTGGGGGGCCCCTGGACCATATCCCTGGTGTTCCCGGACTAAACAATAGCCGATCACTTCCAAAAACCTTCTGGCCTCAGCTAACTACAAAAAAATAGATGAAAGCCAAGGAGAGCTCTCTCCTGCATGTCCATGCTGCAGACAAACACAGTGTGAAGGATGCGGGGAGCAAGTGCAGTTTCTGCAAACAAACCGTGTACTTCTGCTCTCCCCCCCTTTGCTCTTGGAACCACACTTAAAGGTGCAGAACTTAATATCCAGTAAAAACAGAACAGATGACTGGGGATACAATCATCATAAAGTCAGCCTAGGACACATAGCTTCACTTAGAGTCTCCACAGTGGTGACTTATCCATCCTCCCCTGGGAGGCACACCTCCCCAGGGGTGTATCCATCCTCCCCTGACTTCCCCAAAGCTGTTTTGGATTGCCTTTCTGACATTTTGCACTGCTACCAATCTTTTGCAAATGTTTCTGTTCCATGTCATTAATGGTTTGCTCATTCCCTATAAGTTTGCTCATATCTTCTCCCTTCTTTTGGTTAATCTGTTTGGTATATCTGTTGATAATCTGTTGTATATTTATATAGAATGAAAATACCTCTGTAAAAAGTATTGAGCATCTTTTTCTGAATTAGCAGTCACTTATGCATGGATGTACTATTCATGCCTTGACTCTCAGGTCACTCACTTATATCTATTCCAGGGACACGTCAGCAATAATTATTGATAGTGGCAGATATACATAGCCTCAGTTATCTTTAAATTTCTTGTGTGTATATGCATACATCTAAACATTTTCCAAAATTTTCAGGTTTTTCAATTAACAGGCTGAAATACACCATGTGTGTAATTACTTGTTTTCTTTCTATATGCTCTCTTCCTGCTATAGTTCTGCACTTTCACAGTTTATAGATTTTGGGTTTTGCTTTGCATTTTTATAGTACCTTTCACATTAGGTAATGTTTAGCTGTTTGAGTAGATCTGGTGTCACTTGGGTTTATTTGTACCTCCCTAGCACTTAATGGCACTGATCAAGACCTCACATGCTAGAACCTTCACAAATGCACATTAAAACAATTGTTTTTGCTTTGGGCAGCTCCTAGTTCTAGCTGTGTGCATGAGAGCAGCTCACAATGGAAGAAAAGCAAGCTGTTGTGTAATAAGCCAAGTTCACAGTTCACTATCTACATGGCCAAAGTTTGCTAGTAAAACGTTATAAGTGTGGGGGCAATTGAATAGGTTGGTAGGTACTGGCATACACTTTTTCCATGCTTATGGATGAGGAGATACTTTCTTAGTAAACTGTAAGATGCTTGGAGAAAAATCTGCATATCTTGTGATGTATTGAGCAAAGTAACCTTTACTAGTTTTTGTTACCTTTCAGTATTCAAGCACTAAAACATTTCTTGTAATATGTTTTTAATGTGGCATTTTTGTTAGATCATTTGTTCTGGGGAGAGAAAGTCTAGGAGAGAGAACTTCTGGGTTTGAGCAGAGATAATCGTAAGTATTTCTTTAATGGGGATAGTGAATGTGTTTTGATATGGGATAAATAAAGAAATGGCCATGCTGTAGAAACAGACAGCCATGTCTTCTCCTCAGTTACCTTGGACCCGGAAATTTGGACTCCCTTCAGGGGGACTTTTTGCTAGTTTGGTTTTGTCGTCTTCCTTAAGTCAAATCTTGTAAGTTGGTAAGGAATCTACAGATGAAGAAACTGGAGCCAGAGGAGTAGTTTCTGTAGGAGAATGTGAAAACAGAGCTGTTGGTTTTCATCTTAGCATCTGTCTGATGGTGGGAGGACACCTCCACCTTATGAGAATGGTCTGTACACAGATTTTGTTCTTTAATTTTGCATGCCTGATGAGGCATGAAAACTAACAAAGATGAATATACTAATTTGTAAACAGGATGGTGTTGATTCCTTCCAGCAACAGTCATCTGTGAGCCTGAAATCAGTCTTCTTTCTCAGTCCTCTCATTCCTCTACTCAGAGCTAAAATGGCTGTTTTCACCATTGTGGTGCTGTTTTCAGTTTAGATTACCTATCCACACTGTTAATCATTTAGGCTAAGTGAAAAGAGACATCAAAAGAAATAGTATATTTTATCATTTTATCTGTGATCTTTCCTCTTCTTTTTGTTTCTTCTTTTAAACCATCTACCAGAGAGGTATCTAATTACTCAGGAAAAAAACCGAAAACAAAACAAAATAAGAGACAAAACCAGAGAAACGTAGTTTACCAGAACTAGGTAAACTAGGTCCTCAGACTCTGAAGCCTTTTTCTGTGCTGTTGGTTACAACTTCTGTAGGTAGAAGAAATGCATTGCCCCACATATTTCTCTGTCCTGCTAGATGTGTGCATAACCTCTCCTGATAGTGGTAGAAAAATGGTCCAGCTAGGGATTTATACGACAACATCCATACTCTAAGGTGTATTGTCAGTGTCTTCTGTTCCCTGTAGGACT
>VXBN01007625.1:152060-179560 GCA_013397395.1 Sinosuthora webbiana | reverse complement strand
GGCATGGCAGAGTACTTAGGGATAATTCATGCATATAATGTTTGAACATGTAAATAATTTGTACTTCTCCTCAACTGCTTGCAGTTTATAAACATGAAATTAGGATACCTAATTTATTAATTTATTTTGTTCAATGCTAAGAAAGTCTCTTAGCATTTGGCTGCTTCTGTTTGAGTAGCTAGTTTAAAGGTGATTCTTAGAACAGTGGTGAACACAAAAATCAACCAAATCTTTGAAACAAGAGTATAGGGAAGAGGTTTCAGAAAAGGTAGGCTAGAGGAATGCAGTAAGACTGAATCAACACCTATTGAATCAACGAGAAATTAAATCAGATTTGTAATTTGGAGGGTAGAACCTCATCTCATATAAATTGGTTCTTTGTAACAACTGGTAGCCTCATATGCAGATATTTAATATAAAGAAAAATCTATAGATTAATTTATATATGAAGAATTTCATAGTTTCATCCAAACCATAACAATATCCTCAAGAATACCTATATACAGATAAAGGCAAGATTGTCCTCAAGAGTGTAAATCCTCAACAGCTCCATTGATTTCAGCAGCACTCCCATGCCTTGTGAATGAGAGGTTTTAGCCAATACCTGAGCAAATAAGCAGAGAGGTCATAGCACTCATCTCCTAGCCACAGAAAATGTTATAAAGTTCACAAATAGTTAGGAATTTATGTCAAAGGCATAATTTTACTGAAACAGGAATTGGGACATTCCAGGTATACAGGTATAGCTAGTACCTGAAAAGTGTATTAAATCACCAACCTCAAAACTCAAATGTACTGTTGAAACAGAATAAACAGTGTTATATTTCTTACTAGGTGCTGTAAGATAATGACCTCTTTAGAATTATATTTTTTACGAAGGTCCATGAAAGTAAAGAAGGGTGAAAAGTGAAAGTGAAGAGAGAGATGCAATTAAATTAAAAGTCTAGAATTATAGAATTCCTCATCAAATCTTCTTCTGACTCTAATGAATCATTCAATTCCTTTTCATTTGTCTTTTCTAGTTCTGTCCTCCAGGCATTTAAAATTGCTTTGCATTGTCACAGTCATATAAAAGAAATTTATGCCCCTCAGAAAGGATATGCAGTTTTGCAGGAAGTAATATAGACATGTCAATTTCAGATCAGCATAGTCTACCTTCAAAGAAATAAGTCTTTTCGAGGAAGCATGAGTGGCTTTGGCAATATCTGAGTGGGTAGTTAAATGCTCACACAGGGACTCTTTCCCTTGTGCCAGGTTTAAATTCATCTTCTCACCTCACATGAGAGGGAATACCTGACTGAGGTGCAAGAGTGAATTCTTGAGGTGCTTTTCTCATTTGTCAGGAGTTCTCAGGACAGGGAAAAGCCAGATCTTAAACTGGAGGAGAACATCACGTTTAGTCTCTAGTAAAACCTTGACTCAGGATACCTGGAGACAGCTCCTCCAGAAAGGCTCTGAACCCCAAAGCTGGCATCACTGCAGCCAGTTCCTGGGCTGAAAAGTGTAGCAGCCTTGCATTGTCTGTTGAAAGAGAGGTGGAACTTCCAAGTGACTTTACAGCATACAAACACCTCAGTTCTTATCTGAGACATACTCTGGGGACGATTCCCATAAGTGCTAGTGCCATTTGGAGTCAGTACACACAGAAAGGCACCCACAGCAATCGCAAAAGCTGACTGAGGTGTGAATCACTTGTAAGAAAAGCCTATCATTTCCTACTGCCTACCAATGGTGTCTAAGACAAATTGAGGTGCAGAGATGGGTGAACTTGGCCTCAAGTCTCAACATATATTTTAGGAATATTTTTACAGAGTACAAAGATAGCTGTTCCTTTCATGCAAAAGATTTTCCTCCCAAAACTCTCAGAGGTCTTTGGATATAGGAAAAGAAAGATGCTGAAGTGAAAGCCACTGGCTCCATATGTGTCAAGTTTAGGTAACCAGTCTGTAATATGTCTCAATTTGCAAGTTCATCTAAAATATCTGTGGTCATAGATGTATAGTCTCCTTAAATTGAGAGTATAATTTGAGGTCCAAATTCTGTGGTCTAATCTGGACCACTGGTACTTCTTTTAATGGGTTATTTTTCTATTCTAAGTAAGCAGCAGGGCGAGCTATACAAGTAAACTATGTATGTATTTACAGATACATCCTTCTGAGTGCTTGAAATTCCAAAAGAATAGTCATCCCATAAGCAGTAATGTGATAGGCTTAATCACCACTCGAGTCTGACTTTTCAAGGAATTGGATATTGTTGTATAGGGTCCGATACCACCACGAGTTTGTGTCTCCGCAACAAAGGTAGTGAGCTGCCTTCACATATCTTAACTAAGGCTTGGTTTTCATCTGTGTCACTTTGGGCAACTGTGCAGAGGTGTCTGTACTTACTGCTGATACTGATTTTTATCTCCTGCTTCTGCTTACCTCAGCCACCTGCTGCTTCACAGCAGTTTCCATGAGTTAGCTCTGTTCATTGTGTCTTCTTGGACAGGAAAAACGTCATTGTTTCACACACTGAAATAACAATATATCCCTAAGAGAATGGATGGTACAGGACTGCCTTAATGTGCATAGACCAGTATGTGCAACAGTAATTTTTCTGACTGCTTCCAATCTTTTAATTACTCATATTTAATTTGATCATCAGCCAGCCTGTTAATAATGCAGAAAATTGTACACAATCCAAAAGCCTGTTTATACTGGGTTTTTTGACTCTTCAGCAGAGTTGTAACATAACTGAAATCTGGTCATCTGACTAAAATACATCCAGACATATACATGGAAAAAAGCCCAATCTCACACGCATATGAATGCCTCAAGAAGTCCAGTGAATGCAATTTTAATGAAAGATTTATTTGATTTTCAGGAAGGGGGAAAAGATGATTTTCATCAACATGAAATAATACTTACTCTTTATTCAAAGTATGTCTAATCTTTAACATATATTTTCACTTGAGCACATTGCTAATGACCACTCATTTCTTCATAAAAAATTACTCCACTACATCTTACAGAATTTGTATTTAAAAAGGCATTGATAAATTGAAGGGAGTTCAAGGAAGGGAATCAAGAATTATTAAATGCTGCAAGTATTGACTTATAAGTGAAGATTAAAATAATTGAATGTGGGGGGGGGGACTTGCTAAATGTTTCTTACAGCTTTGTTCTCAAAAAGGGAGGTGTTTTGACTCCAAGTTTGTTTCTTGCTTAGCTATCTATCTTGAACAATTCTTACTTTCTTAATTGCTATCAGTGAAATATTTTCAGTACAAAAATCTACATAACTTTAGTAAGCATGATAGAACTTAATATATTAAAGGTAATCTTTGAAGAAATTTACTGAAATCCCCAATTTTTGTGTGTGAAAATAAAGATTCAGTTAATCAGATTAAGACAGCAATTTGTACTGAAGAATAAGTCATGTTTGGATGTTTAGTTCTGAATCTGTTACTTTGTTGGTAAAAAAAGAAAAAGAGAAAGAAATCATATTATACTGCTGTAGCACTAAGAGGAAAAAAAGTAGACAAGAGCACACCATCTGCAAACACAATCCTATTATTTTTTCCCTATTTTGATGCTTCAGTTCTCTGTCTTGAAGCTACTATCATGCCAGGAGCAAGAAGAAATCTCAGGAAAGAGATTTATAGGTTTCAGACCTGAGTAAGAGCCCTGTTTGACTGTTCATAACATTTCTGGAGATGCCTCTTAAGGTAGTAGAAAAGACACCCAAAATTACCTCAATGGCTCAAGTAGTCCTTCATCTCACCATATCCCAGGTTATGTAAAAGTTAAATAAGTAGAAGAGAAGATTTGTTATGGCAAAGGTGAGTTATGCAGTCAGATGGGACACCAGCATCAGTTTGTTAGGAATGAACATTAAAATGTTATCAATGAAAATGAATGGAGAGAGGAAAAGCAAAAAGCATCATGTTGCTACTTTTCACATATGCTGCTTGCTCACATGCTGGGTTTCCCCAGTTTTGGTTAGTAACACAGACGCAGGATGTTATAAGGCTAGAAAGACCCAGAGAAGTGTGACCAAGATGTTCACAAGTGGATGTCAGGCTTTAGACTAGGCCAAACATAACAGATAAGTCTTATTTTGATTTTAAAATAACAAAGAAATAGAATGTTGAAGTTCATAAGTCATGAATTTCACAGAGCAACATAACAAGTGACATGGACTGCCCCTTGAAATTGTTAGAGAATAGGTTCAAAACAAGCAAAAGAACATACTTTTTCTCATAGTGTAATTTAATTGTGGAACTTGTAGCCACAGGGGAGCTTGGAAGCAAAAAGCATAAATGAGTTCAAAATAGGACTATATAAATTAATTTAGTGTTATTTCATAATAATTAGATTCAATGGTTTACATGTGACCTCAGACTGAGGAAATCCCATGACTGTTGATTTCGGAATCCTGGGATGATGCACTGAGGGAAGGATCACTCTAATAGGGCCCTTAAACATTGCAAAAGTCTGGCAAGAGCCCTGATTGGAGAGTGTATGGCATGTTAAATAGGTCCGATGCCATACAATAAAATGTAGACTCCTGTGAAACAAAGACCCTAACTCCTTTTTCCTGACTCCCATCCACACATGGTTTATTCCTTACATGAATATCTGGGGGGACTCAGGTTCAGTGCCACATCTTAGAGAGGAAATTTTGTATCAGCAATAGTGATATAAATATGTGTACATCTAATTTAGACTCCAAGCACCTCAGGGCAGGGTCTTGTCATTCTAGGTCTCTGTAAAGCACCAGGTTCACATGTGATGATATATAAATAATAATAATAAAATGCTGAGCCACATCATTCAAATGGGAAAGGTGTCAATATGGATCTAAGAAAGGACTTTTTGATTAATAAAGCACATCTCTTTTTTGCATTCATGGTAACTTTGTGGGGAAACAAGATGCATACCTGAATAAACAGAAATATTTTGTTGGGGTTTGGTTTTGCTTGGTTTTTGGGGATTTTTTTTATTTGTTTGGATTTTAAGGCATAATAATTGATGTGTTTGGGAAAACTTCAGAGCCTAAGGCTTCTTACTGTAGGACTAAATTGTCCTATTTATCTGTCAGAGGTTATCATAGATAAAATAATAGAAAGTCAATACTGTAAACAACTGAAGCATGAGAACTAATTTTTTTTTAAACTGGTGCTTTCTTCGTGGAAGATAAATCTCTGGTAATTTGATGAACTTTAGTCAACAGAAAGAATATGTCAGTGGGATAGGTGTGGTTTTGATGTCTTGCTGGAAAAGATGCATTTTCATTAGTGAAACCACAAAGATACAGTGACTGATGCTCTGTAATGTCCTGGTGGACAACAGACTCTCTGTGTAATGTCACCTCCCTAAGCCAGATCATACATGGCTGTGGAGGACTGGGTTGACTTGCTGTCAGCACAATAAAGACTGTCTTCCCCTGTCTGCACCAAAACAGAGTTGCTAATGCATATTAGTGCTCTAACAGTAAAACAAACAAACAGCCCCACCCAAAAAAAAATCACAACAAAACACCTAAGAACAAAACCACAGTTTCACATTTGTGTTGTAGCACTTTAATTTGCATTGTGCAACATTATTGTTCAAATGATTAATACTGCCCAAGATCAAGGCTGAGCATCTGTCCTACTGAATGGTGAAATATGAACTAAAAGCTTATTTGGAACTGCTAAATTAATGTAAACCATTTTTACTGCCTTAAAACTGATGAGTGGAATTATTTCTATGCGCAGAGAGAAGATGGGAGTTTGCATCACTGTTTGTAGCACTGACCTTACAAAAAACAATTTCACACTTCTGATAGACATCATCAGAAATTATTTCATTGGAAAAGATGTAGGAAAGTGGTTGAAAAATCGTTGGAGACCTGAAAAGTGTGGTTTACATCTGTAAACTTTATCATTCTGAAAGTTCCAAGTTGTAAAAAGGGAAAAATTACCACAGCCTACAATTGCCTAATGAGGAAAACTTTTGTTCTTACAGTAAATCAGTCTAACAGACACACCTATAATTTTGGATGACACATAGCTGAGATTACACGGTGAAAAGATGCATTTAGATAAAGGCCATGGAAATTAACCATTGAATGATCAATAACTATTGAATGGTAAACTTCTCTGAAGTCTTTAAAAAAATTCTCTGAAACTGAAAGGGTGTCATGCATCTGGAAATTGGTCCATTCAAGTGAGTAACAAAATGCCAGTCATGTACGTATGGATAGTGCCTTTGTGCTCACAAGGGTTATTTAAGGCCTTTCAATAAAAGACATGCCAGAATATTTGCTGGGTCAATATTAAGAACTGTATGTGTCCTCCTCCCTGCCCCAGTTATCTTTTGTGAGTGTTTTGTAAGTTGAAGCCCCACCTCGCTCCCTCTTGTCTCCAGCAGAGCTGCATGTCTTTTGTTATTTATTTTATGCATTAAATGCTTACAGTATGCTTGGGGCTGTACAAGACATAAATATAAAGGGAGTTCATGCCCTGTAGGGCTTACTGGGTGGAAGGCAGAGAGGAGTAATAGCTTGGGTGTTGGTACTGGCGGTTGTTCTGAAATAATGCATTATTGTTTCAGGAATAGGTTTATGCTTGAGCCCAAGAGCATGGATCTGGAGAATGGGCTGGGATGAATTTGAGGTAACAGAGACTTGAACAACAGATGACGTGTTAGGGACAGGATGTAGAAAGTTAGGGAGCAGAAGTCAGAGGATTAAAGGGACATAAAATGCCACAGAGTGACAAGAATTAAGATGTGAATTGCCTCAAATACACAGTTATACAGAACCTGAAAGTGAAGGAGTTGCTTAAACTTGAAACAAGCATGAGAGAACCACAAATTGCTAAATTCAGCAGAGAAGAGATGGCAAGAACAAGTCTCCCCTGGTAGAAGATTCCCAATCTTTAGTCTATTTTGCAGAGGAAGTTGACTAAAAGATCTTAAATAGTTTGCATATGAATGGCATCAAGAGATAGTTGGAGAGAGACTAGCCATCAAATATTTATATTTGTGATTTCTTTGATGACCTGGGATCTCTATTGTCTGACTTTATTTCTAGTATTTCCTCTTTTCAGAATAATCATGTTTGTACTATAGTAAATCTTTTTCCTTCCATTTATGAATTGTACATAATAAGCACCACCATCAATTTATTTAGTGGCCATTTCACCGGCTGGAAGTGTTTTGTATCCTCAGCCACTCTGAATTCCCACATAAACTGAATCAGTAGCACTCTGACAGATTGTTAATTCTTTCATCTCAACTTTAGGATTACAAAGAGGCCCTGACCTCATATTATGTTTAACAGCTTTTGACATTTCAGATGTAAAAGTCATGAATACCTGTAAATTGTTTTCTAGATGATTTGTGTGTGGGTAGAGAAGAAGAAATCTTTATTGTCATAAAATAGCCCAGGTGTGCAGAAAACCACAGGGACAGGTGTAACAACATTGCTATGGATTTCACATGCATTATGAAACAACACACCAAAGAAAGGGGCTAAAAAACAGTTTTTCTACTTAAAGCAATATCATTATTCATAGGAAAGTAGTTTGTAGTATTTGTAGATATTCAGAAAATACAAACTTATTTCTTCTTGACTTAATTCCAACATGCTGTTCAAACCCCAATTTGTTTTATATATATTTTATTGTGTTGGAGAACTCGTTCCTCACATAAAGTGCTTCAAGACTCATGTAATTTTTTTAATCATCATATTATTTGATACTGTTACCTAGTAATCACTTTATCAAACTCTTATGATCAACCACAAGCAGCTTTGAGCAGGATTGTTGAGAAGAGTGTGGATTGATGGAGACAGAACTGCTTGATAGTACTCACTGAGCTCTCTGGCTTGTGGGCAGTAAATGCCACTGGTTTTCACATTTGAAATGTAAAAGATATATTCACTTCAGTATAACACTGTGTTACATCTTCTGAAAAGGGAAACTCTCTTGCAGTCCATAACTCCTCTTGTTCTCTGAAATAAAAAGCAAAGATATTTTGCATGTATTTCAGTGATGTCATGGCCTCTCTGTAGTTATAATTGGAGTTTGCATTGTATCACAAACCTGTCACGTTGGGAAGAAGCAGTACATTTTCTATTAGGAATCAGTGGCTTTCACTCTCATACAAAAAATGTCACCTTATTTCACACAAACATAAGCTCTGTAAGTAAATTTGGATATAAACTAACATATTCAGCACAAATATAGGTACAGAAATAGAATAGAAGTGTGATTCAATAGGATTCAATCCCAAAAGACTCCCTAAATAAATGCAGATCAGTTCACTGGAGTTAGCAGCTTATCTATGCTCTTACAAGTGTCCTGAGGATTTCATCTAGTTAATATGCTTAATGCTGCCGGACCAGACATTCAGGGCTCTCAGAATTTAGGATCAAATTTCCAGTATAGGTGCAAACTGGACACACTTGGGTATCACTGAAATGTGGAGAAATAGACTTTTGACCTTGAACGTGGATGTGTGTACCTAGAACGCTTCCATTAAGAGTCCTCCGAGGAGAGCATGTGTGCGGTGACTGAATGCAGCAATATATTGTTTACCGAGAGCCTGAAAGGTTTTGAAAAACTTCAGTCTCAGAGTGTTCTTTGGTGCAGCCTGACAGCAAATGTTTGTGACCCTGGGAGCTGACCAATGGCCAGGTGAATGTAGAGCTCTTGGAGTGCTTCATAAACAGAAGATAGCAATGCTTCCTCAGTGGTCCTGCTGCAAGATGGGCCAAGGTCCATGTGCCATCTGCTGCCCTTGAAAGCTGTTTCCTCAAAGAGGCTTGGATTTTCCAGCAGCTTGCCCTGGTCCCATGGTGTAACAGTGAGGGAACTGCATTGGCATTTCTCATAGTACAGGGAAACTGAGCACATGGAAAATGTGGGAATGGGGAAACAGGACCAACCATCTGACCTGAGGGAAATTGGGGCCACTAAAACTGTCTCTCTTTTTGGAATGCAAATTGGTTTTGATATTCAAAATATTCATGCATCCTTAAAATAATTCTACATCAGTGCAAGAGAATCCTGCTGGTTGCAGTAAGGCCCCAAATGGATGGGACAGAGGTGTGATCTCCATTGTTGCCAGTAGACCACAGTGAGTACATCCAACAAACAGAGAAAATTATCATTAAGCAACTGTTCAGACACCTGCTTGACCTTTTCAGGAATTTCCATTTCATGTCAGTAGCTGAAAATATTGATTGTGATCAAGTTCCTGATATCAATGTTAGACATGGTGGCATATCTTACAAAATAAAAAAGGTAAATACAGAAAGTGCCAGTGATGTCCTTCTTAATATTTTGCAACTTCTTGCTTGTGTCTTTCTTGTAGATTCTTTCCTGTCTTGGAGAATCAAACAGCTTTCTTGAGGGCTTTTTTTTGTGCCTTATAAGCTGCAGTGAATAACATATACTTAACAAAATTACACACTGCATTTGCTGTGAGCAGCACCCCAGTTCCTTTTCACTCCAGACAAGAACACCATCACCAAGAAAATCACCAACCTCCATTTCCACTTCACTTTTATTTGGCAGCAAACAGTCAAGTTTGTCATTGGCTTCCTCTAGTATTGTTCAGCTCATGTGGTATGAGATCACATTAAAGAAGATTGTTGCAATTTGTCTCATCTTGTGAAAGCACATGCTGTCCCTATGCACTCAACCCATACTTTAAGTATGAGTGATTGAGTGGACCTGAGGAAGGCTGAGTAAATATGTTGCTGCAATTAGGGCTTGAGAAAAAAAAGAGAAAAAGGTGTATCCAGTATTTTCCACTCCTTTACCATTTGTGTATAAAAGGTATACATGATCTTTCCCCTGTACTCATAATATTTAGCAGATAAAACAGCCTGGAAAATTTTATCCTCTTGAGAGCTGATTCCTGTACTGTTTACCTGCAGAGCAACTGCTGCCTGTAAAACAAAAGACAATCTGGCCTTGTAAATATTATGACTTTCTACAGTATTAAGTAATTTCTACAGTAACCTAGTAAAACTCATTTTTCTCTGTGCACAAGACAGGGAGGTCTGAAATACATTCTTCTAGAAAAGGGTGCTGCAAGATAGGAATCTCTTCCCCATGGCATGAAATGGTGTGATTTTGCATTTAAATAGCATCTTTCGCCCAAGATCTTGCAAGTTTTTAAAGCTATTAATTTAGCCTCACAACAGTCCTGTAAAGAAGTTACAAATGAATAGTAGATAACAGTAGATGTAATAGTAGATAACTTAATAATAGTTTTATCTTTCTTCTGCGGTCAGCGAGACCAACACAAAGCCCTGTTTTATGTTCTGTATGAATATTAGTTTGTGATGCTTGTGGTTTTTGAATGGCAAACTAAGAGACCTTGGGTTTCATGTTCAGAGAAAGTAAACATCTGAAAAGGCTCTTCATTTCTTCTAAAATTCTGAGTGCTTAGAGAGAAAGTCGGTTCTGTGTCGTCTCAAATTATTTTCCCATAAACAGGGACTCTGTGGTCAATGAGCTGCTTCAGAAAACATTACCTGAGGTATTTTGTCTTATGTTACACAGTTTGTGTCTAGCCACATAGATAGGACAGACCCAAGCTCTTCTGTCTTTGCTTCAAAATGACCAGGTATAAGATAGTCCAAGAGTGGAAAAAGAATGCATAAAGTTAATGACCTGCAGAGGATTGGTTGAATTTCCAGTCTTCTGCTGGAAATATAATAAATAGCACTCTTTCCTCTTACATGGCTTCAAAGGTGATTCCAAGCTGTATAATTTTGACCAGACTCTGTATTTTGTTTTAAATGCCATTATTATAACTGTTTGTATGCAGAAGACAGACATTAAAGTCATGATATTTAAGCAGCAGTAATACCATTATCTTACTGATGCTTTAATTGATGAACAGCATTTGAAGAATACAGTCCATGTCTAGCTGCTCCAGTATTTTGGGAATAGCTTCTCACAAGTATGTTGCCCTTTGGCAATGAGAAGTACAGCCAGTGTGCTGGCTGCATTGACATTTTAATGGAGAAAAACATTGCTCTTTAAATTCAGTCTTGTTGACTTTACACCGAAGCCAACAGGAGCTTTGTTGACTGAGTTCAGGATCAAGTCCTATTACCTAACAAATATGTATGTTACTGCATAGTGAAATCTACTTTAGATTTGTTTCCAGGGGATGAGCAATCAGGAGGACCAAAAACTATTTTTAAAATGCCAAGACTAGGTTGGTGGTTAATGAGGAATTTATTTTATTTTGCAGTGTCTCTTATTTAACTAGATGCCTCTGGAGACGTGCTTTAAACAGCAAGGCACTATCTTAGACTACTAGTATGGTAGATTTTCATCTCACGTTGACTCCATTAAAGTAAGCTTCTATAAACAGACATCAATTACAACCAGTTTAAAGGGTTTTAAAATGTAATCCAGCAGTGCTGCTTAACTAAATGAATCCTGAGAACTGATCTCCAGTGAATTAATAGAGCAGTGTGTGGAGAGCTCACTATGAATCTGAGTTAATGACTGGAGATCAAATTAATTACATCTGTCTCTGAGGACATGCAGGGAGGAAGTTCCTCACATCATCTAAGGTTTGATTAACTCTTCAGGTACCAAGCAGAGGTTTTCTACAAGTTATTTTTAAGTAATTGCTAGTAAGACAATGGAGTGAGTCAGCTTGGCATTTCTCAGGTGGCATGCAACTACTGTAAGAAGTGGCTGTGCTCAATTTTCTTGCAAATTCCATTTTTTTTAACTCTCTGTTTAATTGAGGATTCTGTAATAAAAGATGAATGCTAATATTATACTAAGATTATAGCAAAGTTATTACATAGCATTTTCTCTGCATGCTAATATAAAAACCATTGGGATGATAGGTTCACATTTTGGATAAACATCCAAGATTATGCCACTAACTTCCCTCTGATTTTTTGCACTTGTTATTATTGCTATTATTACTACTACTACTACTATACTGTACACAATTTTATTTGATCTTACAATGTCAAAGAAGGTGTGATTACTGAATTAAATAACAAGAAAATTAAGGATAAAACTACTGGTTTCATGCAAGGCTATCCTGCTATGGTTATGAGGCCAGGAAGGCACACTAGCTTGTGACAAAAGAAAATAATAAAGTTCTGAGAAAATAGATACTGAAGTTAAAAAAAAAAAAAAAAAAAAAAAAGCAAGTCATAACTGAAGAAGTGTGTATGGACATTGACCTAAACTTCCATCTTCTCAGAGAAAAACTCCTTTCACTTCTTACCCCACACCTGGTACAGCAAACATTTCACTTTGTAGGACTGTTAAGTCAGCATTATTTGTGAGGGGCAGACCAACTGAAAGTGTAACCAGAGTTGGCCAGGACACTGGAACCACAGAATCACAGAATGAGTGAGGTTGGAAGGCACCACAGTGTGTCATTTGGTCCAGCCTGCCTGCTCAAGCAGGGTCATCTCAGAGCACATTCCACAGAACTGCATCCAGACAGTTGTTGAGAATCTGCAGTGAGGGAGACTGCACACGCTCTCTTGGCAATCTGTTCTGCTGCCCAGTCACCCTCACAGTGAAGAACTTCTTCCTCATATTCAGGTGGAACTTCCTGTGCATCATTCTCTGCCCATTGCCTCTTGTCCTGCTGCTTGGCACCACTAAGAGCCGGGAAATATCCTCTTGGCACCCTCCTTTCAGATACTTGTAGACATTGATGAGGTCCCCTCTCAGTCGACTCTTCTGAAGACTGAGCAGGCTCAGCTCCCTCAGCCTGTCCTCGTAAGAGATGCTCCAGTCCCCCAAACATCTGACATGCTCTGCTGAATCCAACCCCTTTGCACACTTCTCTTGGGTTTCTCTGCAGAGGCTGAGTAGACATGAACAACAGGAAAAAACCTTTTTTTTTCAGAAATGCACACATATTTGCACCAGACAGCATAAAGACATCCAGCCTATGAACCACATGAGCAGACTGTAACAGCAACTGCCTGCTGCAGAATTAAATTCATTGTCTCTCCATGCCTTTGCATTACTCAAAGATTTAAAGAGTATGCTCCTTGGTTTTGTATTCAGTGAATATTCAGTTTTTGGGTTTTTTCCCCACAAAACTGCAACAATAAAATCCTGCAATGCTTTCATCTTTACAATACATTAGGAGTGTAATGGGGGTGCTGTCAAGCAGGAGAGCAAGGAAGGCTAAAGAACACATAATTATCATGAGCCTATAGAGAAGAAGATATCTTCACTATGAAGGGAAGGTGCTAAACAGCTCCAAAACTGTTAAGCTGCATTTAGAGCAGGAATAAGCAATACAAGCAGTCCTTTCTTCTTCTGTCCAATAACTGCCTCTATCCAATAGCTGAAACTCCAGAAGGAGTTCAGAGAAAAAAAAGTGATGTACTAGGTTTCAGCAATTTTCAAAGCACTTTATAAGCATGGCAAATTAGGGATATAACATGATGGTTGCTCTGAAATCACTGGAAAAACCTCTTTCCTATGCAGTGAATACAGCAATTCAGCAATGAGAACTGAAAAACAGCCTCAACACCCTGATTTTCACAGACTAACATAAATATTCTTCCTTTTGTATTCAACTTCTTCCACAAAATCTGTGCAGCAAAGAGAAAATCCCTAACATTAAAGTTTGGGGATATTTGTTTTTTCTACTCTAAAGTGTTGCTTGTATTGCATTTTGTCATTGTGTGTGTACAACATACACTTTATTATCCACAAAGTACATTTACACTCTAGTTTGTTTTATAATTTCAACTGTTTAGAACTGTAGAGCCATTTTTTTTGTCCAAAGTATTATTTCTCATCTAGCAGACTCTGGAGTTAAGGTGGCATATTTCTTCCAGAAAGGTGTAAAATCATGCCCTTGAATTCAGAACAATGGAAAAACCACTGTTTTTCAACAATATTTTGGGGATAGTTGCAGTAACTTCACTACTTAAAATCTTCTTTATTTCCTGTCTGTATATACATGGAATTTGGCTTCTTATGCCTACTTCAAGGAATTTTTTAGTGAAGTACAACGACTTCACTGACTGTTTGCTTGGTTTTGTTCCAAATTAAAGTCAAAGTGTGCTTTCTTACAATTTTAAAAGTTCTTTCTCACATTTCTTCATATTTTCAAGAACTTTTAATAAAACTTCTTTTCTTTGGTCACTGGAACTTAATACAGTGCTCCAGTACCTATTTCGTCAGTGGCTTCAACACAACAATAATGTTAGTTTTCTCCTCTAACACACAATGTTTCTGCTTCAGCAGTTCTTTGGGAAACAGCTGTGCTCTGCTGTTACAAAGCAGACTCCCCAGACAGCTGCAAAAGAGAACTCCTTTATTGCAAAAATCAAGGCCTTTTTAAGCAGTTAGGCTTTTATCAGTTACATGCTTTTAAAATACAACAAACATAACCCAATCAACCACCATATAACACGACATGAACATATGATGGTTATGTAACTTTTTTTTCCTACCTCTAATTCGGCAGAGTCATTCCCAGAGTCCTTTTCTACTTAGCCAAAGTAACAGAAGGGAGCCAGGATTTTACAAGAGTAACAAGGCCTTAATTTTGTAAAGTTTTTCCTATCTGCAACACTCTGGAAGTTCTGTGATGCAGCAAAATTAGCAGCTTTAGCCTGCAAAAGGCAGTTGCTCTTTTCAAGATATGCTCTCTTGTTCATTGCTATATCATTGTATATTTTGTGCTGTGTTAAAATGGATTTAGACCCAGCTTACTTGGTGAGTCAGGTCACCTTTTATTACTGCCCAATATTTTCCCTTATGGTGCTGTCCTTATATATTTTCTTGTTAGATAACAGTATGAATTATGAGAGAAAATGTAAATCTCCTTGGGCATTGCAGTGGTCATAGTCTTCTGTGTCTACTTTTGATCCATGCAGAGACTGTTAAAAATACTCCTTTCAGAAAATTATGCCCAAGTGTCAAACTGTCAGTTAGCTAGTTCTTAAGCCATTTGACATATGGCACTATATTGTTATGGTATATGCCTGATTCTCTAAAAAGACATCTAAGGAGTTCCTGTCATCACAATTCCTTTGTACAATATACCGGTAACTCTCTTGAAGACTGTAGTCAGACTTGTCCATCTAAGCCTGTTTTTCATAAAGCCACATTGATTGGTGCTATTTATTTTCCTGGTTTTTAATTAAGAGAATCCAATACCATATTTTTCATTACTTTTATTGGGATTGAAATCTATTTAGCATCTTATTTACAGAACAATTCTTAATTATGCCTTTTTGCTAACAAATTATTATTTTCCTCATATTTTTTCCTATATGTTTTTTTCTCCTAGTCAGGGTTTGTTCTTATTTCAGCTTTTGTAATTTCTCTTTTGAATCCTCTGATGGAGATATTAGTAAGACTTCAGTTGTTTATACGACACCAGGAACCTGATGAACTTAATCTGGTTGTGATCTCTGGTTCCTTATCGCTCACCAACATGATGTTCGGATGTAAATTCATCTTCACCAGTTATTAGGAGGTCCAAATTAGGGTTACTGCTTTTTATACACAATATATTTTTAGTTCTAAAGAATTTTTTGCATCTTTTAGAAACTCTGATCGATTGATTGTTTTGTTGTGGGTTTGTTTTTTTTTCTCACTACTTAACTATAAAAATTTATCTCATAATTTGTCACCTCTTCCATCTGTCCCCTCCCCCACTTCATCTGTCACCTCCCCTACTTCAATACATCTGACAAAAGCATCCTGCCCTGACTGGTTAGTTTTTAATAGACTCTTACCCAGGCTTTTCTAATGAGCAAATAATCCCCATTTTACACAAATTAAAGGTACAAGGAAATTGTCACTGAAATTGACAACTTCCTGAAGCATTTTACCATTTATATTGCATCCCCTGATGTAATTCAGCCCTTCCTGATGTTTGACTCGAATTTAGGTTCCAGTGTCCCTTGACTCTGGATTTAATTGTGTGTTTCTCTAATAACAGCACAGCTGTAATGAAGACTACTACTATTTAAATATGAAGCTTCCACTGTGAATTTTTCCCAAGTCCAAGTACATTGCTTACCTTTTGCTTGTCATTATTAGATGTGTTACACTGCATTGTTATGTAAAACACTTTGCAACCTTTACACTGCACCAAAGAGCAGGGACTGAGATTCCATGAACTGAAAGGAAGAGGCATCCTAACTGTTTTGAAACCATAGCAATTTAGCAGCTTCAGAAAAAAAACCCACAAATGCATGCAGTACAATTCATAAAGCAGTTGCAGTAAATGGTTGACCTTAGCAGAGTAATAAAGGAAGGATCCTGAGTGAGATATGGACCATCCAAGTGAGGAGTATTTAGCAGTTCCAGATTGAGAGCAGGAAACTTGGTGGACATCACTGGGTAACTGATCCAATACCAGGGTAGGTGACCAGAAGGTGGGAAGCCAGAACAAGGATGGGAAAAGTGCTAAAAAATAGATTTTTAAGATGGCAAGAGTTGAATAGAGTATATTTGAGAAGGTTAATTTTAATATTATAGTCAGGCACAATGAGATTTGGAAAATAATGAGAGACATGCTTGGTGCAGAAGTAGACAGGTGAAATGAAATTATTCATGTGAGGGAAGAGTAATAATTGCTGATTTTGGGGCATCCTTCTGCAATGCAGGGAAAATAAAGAGACTGAAGCAGTTCCATAAATAGCTATGAATAGTCAGAAAGGCAGAGCTGAGAAAGGTGGGTTTGCCTAGTGAGGAACAAAGCAAATTATGAAGGCCAGTCATAAACAAAGTCTTCTTGCCAGAGCAAAATATCAATTAGAGATTACCTTGGAGGCCTGAGGAGAAGGGATTGAGGTGATGTTGTCAATCTTGACAGAAAAAGAAGAGAATTAGGGAGGAGAATAAAGTAATTCTTACAATGTGAATTCCTCATGGCAGAAATCTGTCTATTTTATTTTTCTGCAAAACATCATGCATATTTATCACTCTGAATCAATCATGTTCTGTGGACCGTAAGTCTTTAGTTGCAAACATGGTCCAAAAGGGAGTGAAGATGAAACAGATTGAATGGGACAGTGGGGTAGAAAAAACTTCTTTGGGACTATAGCTGAAGATGTAACAGCAAATGCAAATAACCTGAAAGGGCTTGGTAAAATACAAACAAACAAAACCAAAAAAACCTAGGAGAATAAAGAAAAAGAGTAAGAATGTATGGAGAGCAGCAAGTTGCCTTAAATCTTTGTGCCACAATGCAAGAATGCAGTATTCACATGCTGGGCAATTAACATAGGTCCCTAACTGTGTCTCTGACTTCTGCCTCGGAAGTAGACTGGAAACAGAAATTGATGGAAAGACAAAGAAGGTTGCGTGGAAAAAGAGAAAATTAGCAGCTATGTCAAGTAGGTGTAGTAGATCAAGATCTCTGAGTTTTTATTTTAATACCAATCTGAGCCATAGTACAGCAGCCATCAGGCATCCACCATCTGTTACCACACAAAAATACCATTAATGTAGCAAGTGCTACCACAAGTCATTACTTCATTACTAGGTTGGGTTGTAACCAAAAGACCAAATAGTTTCAGACTTTGAAGGGTCAATTCCAATGTGACATGCAAAACAACATGCCATCTTCCTCCTGCCAAGCACCTAATGTGTCTCAGTGATAGCTCTGTGATGGATCAGTTGTGTTAGTCTGTACAGACAGGTCAGAGGAAAAGCACCCACCTGGATTGAAGAGCTAGGATCATTTGCTTTGTGTTCAACTGGTGCCATGAATATTTTCTTATTTCCACGGAATGATTTCATAGCTATGAAATTATATGAAAAGCAACACTTCTTAATATTCTACCAGCAAAGTGAATACTGCAGGTGCAGCTCCATAGGTGACTCCGAATTATCACAGTTGCATGATCACTGCTCTCGTTTCTTGAGGAATGGTGAGAAGCATTCCTATTGGTATAATATACATGTTCTCAGCGAGAACACTAGGAAGTGTTCACATGGGGAATAATTTTCCCATGGAATAATTTTCAGTAATACTGGAAGGAAGGTATCTATTCACTATATGTTACTGGGCTTCTCTTGGAATATAACTTTCCTCCAATATGCTAGAAATGTACTGTTGTTACTTTTAAGCTGAAAAAGGATAACTAAATTGATTGCTCCTTAACCTGAAGTTGTTCTATACCAGAAAAGGGAGTAATAAAGCCTTTTAATGACTATGTAGCTGACCAAGTCAATGTACCGTAACTGTGCTTACACGTTATCTCTATAATTCCTATAGTTTGAATAGGAATTGTCAGAACCATGGGGTATATTCTGGGACAAAAGAGAAAGAAGTCACAGATTCCCATCTGGGACACCTTCCTGGCTGTCCTTTTTATATCAGCAACCAAGTACTGATGAGGCATGGACCAGGCCTACCATAATTCTCATTAAGAGCACACCAAAGAGTGTTAGGTATGTGGTATACTAAAGTAATTTCAGTCACATGCAAAAAGACAACTTCCATAAGTTCAGTTAGGCAGAATGCTGTGGCAGTAAAACACCATTTCAGCTGGAAAGTGAGTCATTTTGTGAGGATACAGAAACTGCCATATTGCATTGGATCAGGAATCCATCTACCCTAATGTCCAGTCTCCAGCATTGACCTCCTTCAGAAAATGATGTCTGACAGTAATCTCACTGATAAATTTTTCATGCAAGAACTGACTGCCAAATAAGGCCCTAAACACAGAATGTACAAATGGATGAAGCTGTGTAAATGGATGTAATGGAGAAAAATAGTGGAGTTGCTCAAGGATGTCTTGTCATCATAAGTGGGCAGGCTTTACTTCAAGATGCATCTTTATTAGTGAATTCTTTTTTTTCTGACATACAACAAGAAGCCAGAACATTCAATAATGGAGGAATGCTGCAGGGGCAGAATCAGGGATAGATTTCATAGCAGAGCCAGTTGCCCAGTTGAGGGTATAGAGAAGGGACCGAGAAAGAAAAATCACAGGAACCAGTAGGTGCTGTAAACAGAAAGAACAGAATAAACACAAAAATAAACATCTGAGATATGTAAGTCTATTGTTCCCATATGCAGGCAGCAATATCAGATCCTGCAGATAGCGCTTAGGCTAGTGTTTAAGTAGAAGCATCAGTTGCTTTGCAATAATTTGCAACATCTTTTTAAGCTGTTTTGTAGGCTGTAACCCTCTCCCCAGCATCAGCTGCCACAGGAGTGGGCAGTTCTTTTCATTAAATCTAGATAACTGAGCTTTCCATTTAATCCAGTGGCTGCACTAAGAACAAAATATTAAAAAGCAAGACAAAACAATTGTTTTATGGAGGTTTGATGCCTGCCATTCAGTCTAGAGTAGCAGCAGCAGGGTAGAGTTTACGGTCTGGATAACACATGAGATATGCGATACAGTGAATACTATAACATGAGAAGGCCAGAAAGCTCTTCAATACCAAGTATCCTGTAGCCTCCTAGAATAATTATTAACACTCCACTTTCTCCTGATTATAGAGGAACTACTGATAATTCTTCTTTTTAATATGAAAATATTTTATTTCACTCTGTCTTGCCATGGCCTGTCTATTATTGTTCTGATAGCTGTCTTGCACATATGGATATCGTTCTGATCAACAGGTACATGCTGTACAGAAATCTGTCTGCCAACAATATCTAGTTGGAGAACACCCTTAATTAAAAGTTTGATATTGAGTAAGGTCAAAACTAAAACTAACTAAATCTAAACAATATTTTTTGCTAACTGTTCCATTAAAATTTGCTATTTTTTGCTAATGTTTAATCAAGTGTTTTTCTTCTCTTACTGAATTTGATAATTTTATATTTACATAATTGATAATACAAAATTAATTGATAATTAATAATTGATTGATACAAAGTGATACTAGCAGGTATATTTCAGAGGTTTGGATTCACTCAAAGCAAGTGATTGTTGCAAGAGATTATTTTTCTTACTCCTTGCCCCATCCCTGTCCAGAACTGTACAACTGTGCACTTCACTGCAGGATAAAATTTGTTGTAGTTAAATACAAGATTATAAAATTCTAAACTGTATACAAATGATAAAACATTCTAAATTAAATGTCACATGATAACATTTAGAAATCACCCCAGGTAACTTAAAGAATATGTACTTAAAGCACAGTACAGGAAAAAAATAGGAATAAAAGAAGGACCATTTAGCCAAAGGAAGAGGAATTTTTATATAACATATTGAAAATGAAGTTTGCTTCAGTAGAAACAAGGGTTCTTTTTTCTTCGTAATTGAAGTCTTTAAGGATCCATCCAGAATGTTGCTTAGCATCCATAATTTAGAAGTAGTCTGTTTAAACTCAGTGGAGGTGTGGGGGGTTTGTATGTTCTTATATCCAGGACATGTGCTTAATAATTTTACAAATAACCTTAGTAAGTTACAGACAGAGTAGCCAAAATTGTACTTGGCAATGTGGATTGAATAGCTGATGTCCTGAGAAAACACAGGTCTTAATTCTGGAGGCATTAAATATCCGGCTGGAATCAAGAGCAGACTTTTTTCCCCCAACATTATAAACTTCCAGCTGGAGTTAGAGAGAAATATCCTCACCTGAACCTGGCTTTATGTAGCTCTTCATGCACATTTAGCTGGTTTTCTAACTGTCTTCACTGATGGGTCTCCATCAGTGGCTGTTTCAAGTTGGATCTGTTTGGGATTTTTAAAGCAAGAAATTTAGAAAGGAAAGCACTCAGCCTTAAACATCTAATAACTCAGTTTAAATACTGGTTGACTGTTGCAGAGGCATTGCCAAGGCAAAATTAAGTTCACCTCATTTTGTTGAATTGGAAGCAAGTAATCTTTAATTTGCTAGTGTGAGAGAGGATCTTTGTTAGGCAGGGATCATCTTTGGGCTTGCCTTGACCACAGTATGAATACTGCCTTTGAAACAAGGCATCTGCAGACCTGCTGTGTGATTGTTTTAATCCACTTTGTGTAATGGTCAGGGTAAACTGAGGCAATTCTTCCTCTCAAAAGTAAATGTAAATCTCATGAATTAGCTGGTGTGCCTGTGTGTGAGGAAAGTATTCTTTTGTAATGTCTCAGCAAGTGACATCTCACTGCAGAATGTTCAAATTGTTCAAAGCTGAATACTTTCACTCCTATTTGCTGTATTTCTTAAGCCAGTAAGAGGGGAAGGCTCTGTTTTAGTGAGTGAAAATTGTGCTTTAGATTTAGAGTGAACATTGTTGCTAACCTTGCTGGTGCTGTGACCCTGCCAGGAGGGACAAGTAGCACTAGAAATGACTGACTGATGGATAATATTTGAGATTTCAGTACTCTGCTAGGTGACATCATGGGAGGACTCAGGCCTGAAAACCATTCTGTTTGCTGAGATTAAACAGCAAGAGAAGTGTGATGGGCCTGATCCTACAAAAAGTAGCTTACTGCAGCAGCGGGAAGAGGAGATCTGAAGAGGAGAAGAGAACATGAGGGTGTACAAATCCTGAGGAAGTTGTAGCTACAGTGACAACACACTGACAGATAGACTTTAGGTTGTTGAATCCTGTCTCCAAAAGTATTTGGAAAGCCTCTCACTTTCTGCACTGAGTTTAGGTAATACATAGTAACTCCTATGTCAAAGATGAGTAGTTGTTAATTTCTCAATGGGAGAGATCTAAGGGCAACAGCAGGCAATTTTCTGATCAATGACTGTATGTTAAGAGTGGTATTTGGGGAATTCTGAAAAGGAATTCTGGAAATTAAAAAAGTCTTAAAATCTCAGCACATCAGGTTAAAATGAAATTGTTTTCTGGAGGGGTTTGCTGTACCTCTTCATGGGAGAAACTATTCTGCTAGTACATAAGTGACCTGCTGAACCTGCAAACATTTTTTGCCTATGAATGGGCTACAAGAGATTTTTACTGACAGGTTATTATGACTAATGCATGTATGACCCATTGTCTAAAGGATAGTAAAAATTATAAACTGTTCATAAATTTACTGACAATGTTTGCAACACTGTTACAGGACTAAACATTTAATTTGATCCTCATTTCTTAAAATAGCAGTATTGCTACTACTGCAAAAATGCAAAGCTTCCTGTTGAAGAAATCTATTTCAGGTCTCTGCATATGAGTCATTCAGCCTTGCTTACGTGCATTTGTGACAAATGAAAGTAGTCATATTAAATCTCCATTTAGTGTGAAAATGAAAGAAACAAATTTGTACAAAGCACATCTTTCTGATTAAAGTTCTTATAAAGCCCTACATCTTAATTCTAAGAAATCATATCTGTCCCTGATCTTTCTTTAAATGATTTTTTATGTAGTTGTCTGCCCCAGCTACTCATGATACATGTGAAGCATAAAGAATAATCTTGTGACAGGGGAAGCTTCTGTAAGTTCTTATAGTACTTAGGTACATTTCCTTCAGTGAATAGGAATTATACTCAAGTGATAAGTGCATCATCAGGCTCATGGTTTGAGTATTTAGAGACTTTTCAATTCAGAGCTAAAAATGATGTTAGAATGCAATGAAGCAATATTCACAGTCTTCTGCCCTGTTTTTCACTTCCTCACATTCTGCTTGTTCTCTCGCACATAGGTAGTAGTCACTTAATGACAGAAAAAAATCTAGTTGAAGTAGGAATACTTCTTGTGATCTTTTAATTTTTATATGCTGATTTTTGCTCTGAAGCAGGTGGAAGAACTCTGAGTTCACCAGTTGTTGGTTATATGTACAGAGCTTTTTCCAAAGTCAATTTTAGAACAAATCTGTTAAATGCCTCATTTTCAGGGACAATATTGCTATCAAGCTTCATTTTGTTGGGTTTGCCTAACTCTGGCCTCTTGATGCCAAACAAATAATACCCCTATATTGCTTGTTGCTCACAGCACATGCTTATTTTAATGGCTCTCACTATAGCCTTGTAGACCCTTCTCTTCTGTCTTGCAAAGTCCATGCTTGTGGGTTCCTTGATTCTTTAGAAAATCCAGTTTGGGATTTATTTGCATTATTAATGGTGTAGAGTTTTAGGATTGTCTTGAGGACTCCTAAAGGACAGCCACAGAAGGAAGGGAGGTACTGAAAAAGATATATCATCATGATCAGTACATATATGTCATTTCCTGCTGTTTTGCCATAAACCTGGGGTTCATCATAGGAGATTAGAGGGGGACATACAGGTAATATCAGGGCCAAGTAAAGACTGAAGAGAGCTGTAAGATTGCTGGAGTGGCAGGTTAATGTAAATTTTGTAAAGAAAATGTTAACCTTAAGCAACTGACTACAGTTCAGTTCAGTCAATATATTAAGGTTTAAAACCTAAAAAAAATCTGAAAGCAGAAATCCACATCATGTATGAGATATGAAACAGGATTGGGGATGAAATGAGATGGCATATTGTAGTGGTTTGAAAGCAAAACAAATAAGAGGCTCCAAGGCAGAGATAGAATTTAATAGGAAGAAAGAAAAAAAAGTAAAATAAAATAGATGCAATAATACAAAAGACTACTGACAGAGTCAGAATACAACCTGAGCAGGGTGATGGAAGCAGTCCAGATGAGGTGGTATTCCTGAAGCAGTGATCCCATAGAAAGGTCTGGTAGCTCTGGTCCTCTGGGAATCCAGTGGGTAAGGGCTGCCTGTACTGTTGCAAATCCCAGATTATATCCAGGTGAGAATGCTTGGTTCCTCCCTCTGGGTGGAGCATCTCAAAATGGGATGACGAGTCATGCAGTGGGTCCTTGATGGCCCACTAAACAGAGATAACTCCCAGAGGGTGTTATCTATGCATCATGGGCAAGGCATTTGATGGGCCATTAGCAGAAGATAGCCCTGAGGGAGGAGCACTGTTTCAACAATTGGATTCAACAGTTCATTAAGATGGTGATAGAATACTTTGTGCACATCCTACGCTACAACCCAGGACACATATGCAGATGGGGGGAAAAGGTACCCAACCACTTAGGAAACAGTCTTGGCATAAGACTCTAATGACAGGGAAATGTGATGATATTTTGTGTTACATGGATCTGCAAACTGTAGAACTGACACACAGCTAAGCAGAAGAATTAATTCAGTCAGAGAAGTGTTGTTAATGTCATAATAGCAAAGATATTATCATTATCATAATACTGCAGAAAACAGCAAAAGAAAGAAATTGGAGGTGAGAGGACAAATTTCTGTGAGAAAAAGTTGGCTTAGAAATGGGTTTAAGTTACATGAACATCAGTATTAAAAATAACATGTAAGAACCAGGCAGGCAAGGAAGGCTATAGTAAAAATCCATTAGTGTCTGATTAAAACAATAGTGAGAAGAAAGTTTTTCTGATGTACTATATAAGGATAGAGCACTTCCTACTATTTTCTCCTTCAGTATATAATTATACAACAACTGAAAGACCAAAAACCATGGAAGAGTCCTCAAGCAGATGAGAATAAAATTTAGCTCATTGTCTCCTTGTAAAATTGAAACATTCAATAACAGGGAAAAGAGCATAGATCGTTTTAAAAAAAAATTCAAATCAGTGGACAGCTTTCAAACTGCTATTGCCAAAATTGAGTGGAGTTCAACTGCTTTTCAATTATATGGTTCAGTTTCATGCAATGAGAGTTGAAAAGGTGCTGTCTGATGGTCACCAGAAAATCCACCCAGGGATCCCTGAGGAACCAGAGAATGAAAGGAGACAGAGGGGAAAAAATATAAACAAAAGAAAATTGGAAAGGTAATTATTTGTGAAAGAAAGGAGCAAAGGGGCAAATTTAGTCTATGAAGAAAGAAGCAAGTGAAAATGCTATATGTGAACTGACTTTCAGCAGGTGTGAAGGCTCATATAGCATCTTGTCTTCTTCACAAAATACGTAGCATTTTTTATTGTGTTCTCTGCAATTAACAAATATTCCTCAGCTCATTGAGGAGACCAATGCACTTATGGAGCTGAAACTTTGTGTTTAACCACACCTGGAAGTAGTACTTGAAGACCTGTGTTGCTTCCAGACTACTGAAGACAGCAGCTGCCTGTATTATATCCACAGGGACCTAACCATGCTCTCTGCCCCTGCCTGAGAGATGAAGGACACACTGCCTCCTCAGTTTCTGTGCTAGATGTAGCGAAAAGAAAAGAAAAAGAAACTGTGATTTCTAAGACCTGCGGGTAGTAGAGAAGCCTGTTACTTCTCAGGTGAAAGCATGGCAATTTGATAACAGCCTACTATGAATATGTATGTATGTATGTATGTATGTATGTATGTATGTATTTATTGAAGGAAGTAAAGTGTGTTTTTGGTGACAGTTCTCAGCACACTATCAGGGTTCTGTTGTACTGTTCAGCTAAATGTCATCTATTAATATTTCAGTGAACAAGGCCCCATGCAAAACCCAGCTGGTTTAATATAGTGAGTCATTTTACATAATAAACACAGGGTTTCCTAGACACAGCCCAACTCTGTTTTACAATATCTTTTATCTGTGTACTGGGACTGGTCCTTTAATTGTGCTTCCTACATTAGTGATGTAGACTAGCCCATCTTTTAAACTGATGCACTGGAGCATGCATACAGCAGGATGTCCACATTGCAATATGGCTAGACAAGCAATGTACAGTCAAACACGGTGCTCTAAGCAAAATTATTTTAATGACAAGCCTTCAATGCAAATTCTAATTATTGCCATTCTCAGTTGACCTCAAACTTCAAAAGTCAAACTTTGTTGCTACTGGAACTTTGGAGCGAACAAACATCCTGAAAGAAAACTTACCATTGTATAAGAATGTTTTTTCTCTTTATATCCCTTCATTGTCTTTCTTTTATCTGGTTGAAATTTCCTCTAATTTTATCAAAACTGAGTTATTCTGGCTAACATTTGAAAACACATCATATTTTGCATGCTCTGAAAACCCAGTCAGGTCAAAAAATACCAGAATTTTCTAAAATTGATCTGTTTCAAACATCACCATCGGCTTTTGTATATCACAGGAGAGCCAGGTGCTCTCAGGGTTTGCATTAATTAATCCTTTAAACTTTTGTGCCTATTTTAAATAATTATGTGATTCAGCATTCTGTGAGCTGAATTCTGTACACTTAAAATGGATATTATCCTGTCTGTGGCTGGAAGCAAACAGACACTAGCTTGTTTTCTTGCAGCAGCCAGGCCTGGAAATAGCTCTCCCAAGTTGAAGATGGAGAGTACACAAAGCATTTTGAAACCTTTTGTTTTGAGCGATCATTTATTTTAATCTGCTCTGCACAGTTAAAGCTGATAATTTTTATGAAACATTTTGAATTCCCTGTCTGAGATGCCATTCATGCAGATAGTTTCACAGAATGTGCACAATTTGAAGGGAAATTAGACTTGTTTGAAACGTTACTCTATGCCAATTTAGCACAGAATTTCAGGATGTCTTTGCCCAAGAGTGATTATAAATATTTTAAAAGGTCATTTTTCTAGAAAAAAGGAGGTATTATGTCAATCAGTTAACATACTTAAACCACCCTATTCAGCAATGTGTTTAATGAAAATTAATTTAGTAAGTCATCTCATTCTGTCACCAAATGGTTCCTGATTCTGTTCCTGTAAACACAGAGGTAGCTCTCATAGGGAAAGTCTTTAGAGAAGGTTTAATTATTTGCATAATTTATCCTGAGATCCCTTTGTGACAAGCACTGAATAAACACATGAGTATTGTCTTTATCTAAATTTAAAAAAGGATAACTCCATCTAAACTTTCCTTTGACACAAAATGGTTTTATTTGAGGAAGCATCCTTTGGGTGGCATCCTATTTCAAGTCAGCTGAAACTTTACAACATAGGTGTAATTCAACTTCAATTAATTTAGATGTTTAATTTTTTAAAAGGAATTATTTGCTATATTTTTACCTGAATCAGGCACATGTAAATCATATTCACAGTAAATTGATGGATAATTTCTGTATTAATGTTATTCCAGTAATTATAACAAAAAAGTGTGGTGGTGGGGTTGTCATAAATTATTTCAGAATATTGTATCATGGTTTTTTTCAAGGATTCCATATGAGTTGCAGAGATTTAACCATGATTTGATTACATATTTGTGTAGGCTTTGGACTTGCTATGGTTTAGTTGCACTTTTGTTCATTCAGACATTTATATTGCATGTATCTTTTCAAACTATTCTCACTGTAGCAGCATATTTCCAACTATGTGTGAGAAAGCAATCTTTAAAATTGTCCACAGTCTGTAGTACTTAAGAAAGGGAAGAATTACATGAAGAAGAACCTCAAAGATGAAGGCCAGGTTTGAAGCACAGTTTCATTAATACTGGATGGCAGGAAGGAACCCAAGTCCTAGATAATGAGGAAGGAGTTGCAATTTTTTTAAAAGCTATCTGGTGACAGGGAAAACAAAAATGACATTCAGCTGACGAATGACCGCAGTTTGACCTAGCCTTTTGACCCTTGACGATCAATCTTAGCTGCTACTTCATAAAGAATTATAGCTGTGCCATTCACATTTGACTCTGGATCTTTACTATCCCTTCCTTCCTTCCTTCCTTCCTTCCTTCCTT
>VXBN01007625.1:102421-152011 GCA_013397395.1 Sinosuthora webbiana | reverse complement strand
CTTTCCTTCCTTTCCTTCCGCCCTCCCACCCTCCCTTCCTTTTTTCAAGTACATAGTCCAAGCCTGTGCACCCTCCTCCTGTAAGTGTTTTGTGTGCTGTGGATTGTCCCTGAAACAGAGACATGTGGAAGAGCTAGTGCTGGTACCTAATGCTCCACAGGGCCATTCTGGAATGTCAGTCAATTTGGTCACTGGACTGTGCAAGGCAGAACAGATTGGGTCTGTCTAAGAACACTCAGCAGGCTCCTAATGTCATCTTATGTTCTGTAGAAAAGAAAATAATGAAATTGTTAAATATAAGCTGGCTTTGAGTATATTTTTTTAAATGTAAGAGTGACAACACAGTAAAGATGATATTTAATCCCATGTAGGAGCTATGAAAAAGGCAGGAAAAAACTAGGATTTTTTGACTTGTATTTCATTTTGCTTTGGTTTTGACAGTTTTATTTGAAGTTTTATTGCTGTGTATTCTACTAAGAATTTGCATACCTTCCTTATTGGAAAGGACAGGAAGTCTAGACTGTGGGTGTCTGCTGTATTATCTATTAAGGGTGGCAAAGCAAGCACTGAGCAGCATTAGTGGCACAACTAGCAAAGAGAAAGTCATATCCAAAAGACATAGAGCTCTTAGAATATGTAAGTAAAGGCTGCATTGTCCTCATTGTTTCAGAAATACAAATTCCATTACACTGTCCTCATTGCTCTGTGAAACCTGGAGAAGTTTGGTCTTACTGTCCTTGTCAGCTGTGTTGATTCGTATATTTTACTGGCAGCATCTTTGTTTTGAGATACTATAGGTAAGGCTAGTCAGCAAGCACATCTGTAATGTAATCCACCAGCTGCAAGAGGTGACCACTGGAGGTTTTTGACTTTTAAGGGTAGAGAAGACGTCTGGGGGAAAAGAAGACATCTATGAGGGCTTGGGGTTTGGTACTTTTTTTTTTTTTTCCCAGTGCCAGTGATTTCTGTAGAAATACTAGAAAGACATAATGGTGGTTTTTTTTTTGGTTTTTTTTTGTTTTTTTTTTAAGTTGCATAGTGTAAAATTTTAAAGGCATATCCTTGGTACGTACTTACATTACTGAACAGTCAAAGCTGTAGGTTGCTGATGTAAAAGCCATTCCTTTTTTTTTATGGTGTGAGCACATTTTTGCCCTGTCATGTATAAAGACAAAAGGACTGCCTTGATTTGTCTTGTGCCTTTTTAGACTGGGAAGAAAATGATGCAAAATATGGACAGGACAAGTCAAGGGCCTGCTTTTCTCTGGATTTTTCATGATCATGAGTGGCTGTAGCCAGCTGGGCTGGACATGGTCTTGGCTGCCTTTGTGTATTTTTCTCTTCAAAAGTAAGTGCTAAGAAGAGTAGTTATTTTCTCCTATTTTGAGCTCCAATAAGGAGAGCTTTTGTGTACACAGCCTATGTAGTCTTTGTGTTTGGAGAGTATTTCCAAAACACCTTCGTGGATGCTCTCTCTTTGGCCTTTTGATGTTTACTATATGTTCTCTTAGGACAAAATGGCTGAATATTGCCTACACAGGCTTTATAATGCATGAAGGTCTTTCTGGCATGTATAAATGTCATACCTATATGTGAACATCTTAAAATCCACTCAGATTTCTTGGTTTGTTACTATGATTACTTGTACTATATTCAGAAACCAAGCAAGTCTTAGCATCTCTGGCCCTGAGAGCCTGAAAAATATTTTACAAGGCTTTAGGAAGAGGGGAAGAAGAGACTGTTGCACAAAAGAGGGAGAGGAGTCTCCATTTCCCATTTGTCCTTCAGTAATTTGGGAGGCAGTAATTACTGGTGTAAGAAGGAAGGAGGCTCACACAATGGCTCAAATTTCATAAGCATCATAAAAGTCTAGGCACAGAGCAGCACAGTCTTATTAGCAGAGGAAGTGAGGTCAGTAGTCTTCAGCTTCTTAACAAGATGACAGAATTTATGAAGCATCACAGCAGCAGGATGTGGTTGCCTGCAGACTATCCATATAACAAGCCCACTGGGGTCCTATAGTTATCGCCCTTGAATTTGTTTTCCTTTCTTTCTTTTGTCATCCTCCTGTTTCTCTGGCCTAGCTTTCTGTACTTTATTATCTTTGATGCCTTGTTGGTGACATTTTCTTTTTATTGTCATTATCATTAGCTAGTTTAGTTTAGCTAGTTCCATTGGTGTGTCTCTGATTATAGAAGTGCTCATGGAGGTGTGCAATGAAATCTAAATATTAATCTTCCAGAAAATCTGCAACTGGTGTTCATTCTGAGTATCCTTTCAATCCAGTGTGAGATAAGTGCCTAAAATGTGCCTAAGCTGAGAGTTCATCCTAAAAGTCAGCCTGCTTGTTGTAGATCTCAAAAAGTCCTATGAGCTGCTGGGAATAAAAGCATTACCCAGACATTATCAAAAAGGAAGAACAAACAATTGGTGCTTTTAAATCATCTGTCTCTCATTAACACCATATAGGTGGTAGGTCTACAACAATCTTTTCCATGGGGAAATAAAATTTTGTGTATCTTTGACCCCCATCTTTTTGAGAATTTTAGCACACATTGCTGTACTTCACTAATTTAGCTTCCTGTGGTGAGGGAAGTGAGGTTTATTATTCCTCTTTTTCTTTTATAGAACAGGAAAGTGAGGCAGTGAGATTAACTGCTGTGTCCAAAGTGGGGCAGGTCTGGTAGGTTCAGAAATAGGAAGTGGATTCCCAGATGCTGATTTGCATGTATGACAGTTAGTCCTAAGTCCCTGTTTCTGATCTGACTTGTTCTGTCATACAGGATGTTAACTTTTTTTCCTAATTAGGAAAGCTGTGCTTTATATCGTGGAAGCACAGCATCCAGATGGGAATAGTATGTGTCAGTACAGCATATTTAATTATTTATAACTGCTTTTTTTTGTTTGATGGTATGATTGTTATTTATTTTATTTTTCTACCTAGAGGTTAGATGACTTAAACAGCTTGGAATCAAACATTTGGCAGTGTTTACAAATTATGAAAGTGGTTTCTGATTAAAGTGTTCTGTGGAAAAATTAAAATTGCAGATCAGTACGTAAGCCAATAGCATTCTTCTGAATTTCAGCAGGAGAGAGCTGTTCTGTGGCATGTACTCTGTGTTCATACCCATGCTGGCACAAGATGCAGGTGGTACCTTGCACATTTTTCCTGTGATCTTCTCAGGGCTACTGACGGGGAACACTGAATCCTCTCAGTCAAGTGAGATGCAGGTCTGCAAGACACCCAATAAACAGTACATAAGAAGAAGCCCACTCCCAGTTCCAGATGAAAAAAGTGACAGAATCATGCAGACATCTAAAGCTTATCTGTTTTGCAGATATATTGTGATCAAGTCCGAAAAACCATTGTGACATCAGTTAAAGCAGAAAGTTCCTAGCTGAAGTTATTTTGCATTAAGTCAGATGTCATTTCACTGTGAGAGATGATTAAGAGGTGCTGGAATTAATCTATTTAAGAATACTGGTGCATTAAAAAAAAAATTTAATTAATTACTTCTGGTTTTGTCTGTACTGGTCTGTGGACCACTGTTGATTCACAAATATCAGAGGTCTTATGTTCTTGGCTTCCACTCTAAATTTTTCAGTGTAAAACTTTAAAACATAAGATGCTTTCCTGGCATTAGTTTCTTTATGAATTAAAAATCCATGTTATCCACAATCCAAATACATAAAATGGTCACCAGTCTATGCTACAAAACTCTTAATGAAATCTTTTGCACTGGATGATTGCTTACAGAACACTAGCCTTCACTTAAGGGTCTAATCTATTTAGCTATTTCCTTGTACAGTTCTTAGAAGCTCTAATGATTGGGTAGCTATTGGCAAAAAAACCCATCCCTATACATTCCTGAAAAAATAAAGGCAGGAATTTACACAACTTTTGCACAGCTTTTTTTTCCACAATTACATGTATAATATTATTTTCTGACAATAATGTTCAGCCAGATTTGCATCTGCTTCAGTTCCCTGTTCAAAGGTGAGGATTGTTGAAGTGCCATCAAAATGCCATAAGCTATAAAGAAGTAAATGTGTCTACAGCTGGTAGAGAAGTTGTTGGGGCCATATGTGCACAGAGGGAAGATTCTGCATGAGAAGAACAGTGGTTGAACCAGTGGAAATGATGGCCATAGGAGTTGCCATAGCCTATAGAAGGCTGAAGGACCTCTGTAAGGCTGGAGGACCTCTGTAAAGCTGGTCTTTCCAGGCAGATTTTAGACAAACATGAGTCCAAAACTGGCCATATTTTTTGAAGACTGTGGGAGAGAGGGGAGAAAAGGAGTAGTGTGGTGGTCATGTGATTCTGGACCTGTCTCTGCCTCAACGGTGGAGATGAAAAAATAGCTTGTCCTATGCTCCCCGGCATTATGATGGAAAGTCAAAGGGACCCATATTCATTTCAGCTTCGCTGAAAACACAGAGTAGAAAAAACATTCATAGTTGGCAAATGGAAAAGTTTTAAATTGATGATGGAAGAAACTCATTTCCAAGCTTCTCAGCGAGCTATTAAAATCAACAGAGTAAAGACAAAATCCCTGGCACTGAAAATGAAAGGAACAGTCTTTGTGTCTACTTAGTTAAAACTTGGCAAAACAAATCTAAAGTAGTGGTTTCAGATTTCCGTGTGCACTAACTGTGCCACCTTTTGTTCTCAGGGTTGCCATGACAGAAAGTTCATCCCACTTGCTCTGTGCTTTTCCCACTAACTTTTTAAATTAGAAGTTAATTTAAGCAAAAAGCTAGATCTTGTATGGGCACTGACATGTATTTCTTTGTTTTGTACTATTGAATGGTCCAGGCTTTTCATTAAAATACACTGTTTGGAAACAAGTTTATCTCCAATTAAATATCATTGGAGTTAGCGCAGTAAATATAGTAATGATGTAGTATAGTAATGGTGTAGTATTTCTACCTACACTAGTCAGTGGGCTTTTTCAAGAGGATGAGAAATTCACTAATTTCAAAAACAAGGGATTTTTTGAATATCAAATTCTCTCCTCTTGCCCTCCACCCCCAAACATCATTATACATGGCTATATTAGCAATCAATTTCCCATTATGACCAGTATTTTCATTATCATCATAATTTTTATAATTCTCTACAGCTCAAGGTAGCTTTTGCACTATTTTATGAAAAGGTGAAAGAGAAGAAAATTTTAAAAGAAAATTTTAGTTGTTGTTTGGAAACTTTACACAACCCAGATACATCACTGCCAGTATGTTTTTATAGGATGAATAAATTATGTCTGTTAGGATACATTCTCTTATGGATTTTCTATATTTTTAGAGCAAATTCTGGATGATTCTTCTATAATTTTTGAAAGGATGCCATTAATAGCAGCTGTATTTAGTATGTATAACAGCCCTAATGCATTGGTAATGTTTTGTAGTATCATTGAGATTTGGTATGACTAAACACAGCTGACGAGACACAAACACTTATTTAAAATATTTCATTATTCTGAATATTAAAATTAGGGCAATGTTGCCTTAAGGAAGACAAAGGAGAGCTTTGTGTTAGTTTTTTTGGAGAATCACAGATTAGCAACCAAATTCAGCTTTTCTTCCATTAGCTGGTCTGGAAAAACAAGTATTTTCATTGATAACGGTAATAAGGTATTAGTTAGTTACTGCATCAAAAGGGTGTCAATATTCTGTTCAGACTGAATATGTGTACATAAATAGTGAATCATTTTTGAGTATATTTTTTGCCAATTGAAAAATCTTCCTTTGCATCCTTTGGATTTTTTTCTCCTTCTATAACTGGGGACTCTGGCTCCATGCAAATGAATACATTATTTAAGTGAAAGTTCTTTTATTAGTGTCTGTGTGTTCTTTTCAAATTAAAAATAATTAACCTTGAAGAAGCAACTTAAGAGCCAAAGATCTAGATGGAGTTTGTTTAAAGGACTGCTATTGACTGCTACTTTTCAGTGTACAAAAATGTATGAATTATCAAAGAGCATGGGGTTTTCTATGGGCTTTTGGAAGCCATGAAGTGTACAGTGCATTGACTGGGCAGCGCAATGCTGCTGCTTTTCTGGTCTCCCCAGTACTTCTCTTCAGCTGTGCATGGGGCTCATCTTAACGGAAGTGTGACTGACTTCATAGCCTGTGAATGAGGACTAACTATAAAATCTTCTCCCTAAGTCTCCCACCCAAATTCTTTATTGATGAGCAATTGAATATGTAGCAGTATGTGAATAACAGGTTGTTTATTTCATCAGTGAGGAGGAAATTAGGTAGATAGGAGCACATAAGCACCCAAAGAGCAGCTAATTCACTGTTGCTGCACAAAGGTGATAGATGCCAAGCACAGCCAAACTAGGAATAGCATCTAAAGCAGCAAGATGTTTGGTTGATGAACTGTAGAGACAGGAAAGAAATCTCATATTCAGCCAATCTCATTTTACTGCAAATAAAACAGCAGTCAGTCCATCTGTGCCAAATACCAACTGCACAGTCTAGAACCATTGTTTCTCTATTGTTTAACTTTGTTTTGAATCTCTCTGCAAGTAAAATAAACTAGAGAAAGGGATGTAGGCAGATTGCCTCAAACTGACCTGTAGTCAGTTTAAATATTACAAAAAGAAAACAGCTACAGACACTATGGTATGTTATGAAATGCATATAACTATATGCAGTCTTCTTAATAATGCACAGCATATAATAAAAATCATGGAAGAATCTTAAAGACAGCAAAATAGAGCTACTGTGAGTCAACCACAGGCTAACAGCAGGTACCTTGCTGGTGGCACATACCATTCAGGAACAGCTTGAGGTATGACAGATTATCAAATTAAAGTTCACCTCACGGCTCTTCTATAATTTCTAGTGTGGAGATAGATGCATAGTCTAGAGAAACACAGATCGCTCACCTAAAGAAAGAACACCTCTATCTTCTGCTCACATAGTGATGTTACAGCACCCAGCACAGCACCTCCTCACCAGCCTGTGCTTGAGATTGTTTCTGGACCACAGCTATTAAAGCAGCGCCACTTGTGACTCAGACAAAGCTTTTTAGTCCATTTTGATTCTTCTGTGCCTGGTGAAGAATACCACATTCAACATGGTAACTGCATTTGTGTCCCAGCTGGTGAGGAGTGGCATTCAGTCCCTACACAGGGACTGGGAGCATTGCAGCCATGTGTTTTGTTTTGCTTTGTGTTCTCCCCCATCTTTTTTACCCTGTTACTGCTATTTTTAATTTTTCATGTCTTGGTAAAAGTTCAAGCTTATATTGAGAAAAACAGGGCCTGTTAACAGGGTTGAAGCTCGTCACTGCTCCAGCAGAGAATTTGTGTGCAGCAAGGTGAAACTGCCATTTTTGCAGCTGGTTCTTGTACTTACTGTTGTAGTTTTATTGATTGTAAAGAGAAGAAGTGGGCTGCGCTGCATTTTCTCCCTTTTTTTCTTATAGTGTATATTTTGCTATTTTCTGAGTCATCCTATGGTCTCTTCTCACTGCTGTTCAGCTAACTTCTTTGGCTGGAATTCATACACAAAGAACAGAATTTACAGGTGCTTGACTCTTAGAGTTCTTAATAGAAAACAGGGTTTCAAATCTTTTTCTTTCAGAAAGGACTGGAAGTGAAAATTGATAGAAACATGGTTACATTGAGCATCTAAAACATGAAAGCAAACACTCATACCAAGTTGCCAGCTGGATACTGTAGCCTGTATTGCTTCGCCAGGTTGAGGCTTGGAGAATGTGACATTATACTATGCCATTCCCAGGACACTTTCACAAACTCAGAATACAGACCAACCTTTTAAACCATGAACATTTTGATCCGCTATTTGATTGCATTATTTAAAAAATACCCACGTAAACATACACATGTACAAAATATCCAGTACATTTCACTTACAGTAATTTCACTTTTGGTTAAGGAAACATCACTCACTTCAAAGACACTTTGAAGAGACTTCTTGTAATTCCCCATCTTCAAAGAACCATTGATGAAGCTACAACTGGATAAATATTTCTTTGTCCAAAGAGCCATTTACAATAATAGAAGATGAAACTGCAGATCTGTTATCTGAAAGAATTCAAAATCACTCTAAAGCCACCAAGCAGTTCAACAGGCTCCTCTTGAAGAGATTTTGCCCCAAAGCCTCACATAGGCACATTGTCAGAAGAAACGGCAGAATACCAGGTGGACTGGGGACCTGTGACTCTCTGAACTGTAGGACAGGATTCTGCACAACCTCTTCCAAGGCTTCTGGGGCTGTATGTTGTTGCTTTTTCTACAAGTATTGCTGCTTTGAGTACGTCAAACACTTAGTCTGCGTAAGTGCCACTGAAATTATGGTTCCCATCAATGTTTAAGAGCATCTGAAAGAGTAAAGGAGAGCAAAAATAAGCTGCAGTTCCACTCATTAAAGGTTGTATGTGCAGACAATGCCCAGATTTTGTCTTATGTCTTTTATAAATCATGGTCATTGTTCTCTGAGTCATCAGACTGTTGTTTCAAAGTTAATTTCTTTGTGTCATTCACCCATTCCCTGTCATACCCCTTCAGCTGTGAAATCTTACACTGGGATGTATTGGCTTTAAATTATAATCTTTTCACCGGCCATTACTTTCTTGCTAAGGAGTCCTGAAGAATTTTTCCCATGAACTGGGAGGTCCACAGGACCTCATTAAATTCTGGTCCACAGGAACATTGCTATAGGCTCAATGTGGTCTGGAAATCCACTCTGTAGGAATACCATGCCACTCAAATTGATCTTCTATTCTGTTCTTAGACAATCTGTGACTGGTTCTGCACTCTGTAATTAGAAAACTGCTTTTATCTGGCATAAGGACTTAATCATAAGATCCTACCCCAGATCTGTGAGTCATGTTTTCACCAAAAAAAACAAAAAACAAAAAACAAAAAACAAAAACCAAAAAACAAAACAAACAAACAACAACAACAACAAAAACCAAAAACAAACAAACAAACAAAATTGGTTAGTAAAACTTAGGAATTTACCATATCTACATTGCTGGTTTAACACACAGCACACAGACTTTGGCATTCAAACACTTACAGAGTTGTCATACTATGCTTAGTTGCCCGTCTTTGAATGAGAATCCCAAGACAAGTCATCCAGATTGATCCCCTGTGTCTTGACGATACCCCAACTCCAGTTAATGTTTCAACCATTTGTACAATATGAGACCTAAGGTCCCATTTGAACTGAGAAAGCAAATGGCTTATTAAAGTCTAATTTCTTGAGCTTGCTCTTGCCATTGGGCATTTTAAATAGGTTAATGCAATTTTTACAGTACACTCAGGGAAATTTACTCACAGAATGTTGTCATAAACTAGAGGAAAATAGCCCCTAGATTATCTTAAAATGGGAATTATTCCAAATATACTTGTCCTGATACTTAGTCAAGCTCGCCACTTTAGAACTTTTTCTTCTTCTTTTTTTTTTTTTTTTTCCTTAATATTTTAGTGGATTATTGTACATTTTAAAGTTTGGTAAGGAAAAAAAGTGTCAGATTTATTTAATGTGGTGGATTATTTTTCAGGGAAGCTCCAGTATTCATCAAAATGTAGAGACACCACAGGCACCATATAAATTATGATGGTTTTCTTCTTAATACTTCCTTTTTATTGCCTACATTCTTTAAAGTGAATTTAGTGCTCATGAATGATGCTGGATATGACAACACTAGTAAGTGAAGTCCTCTATCTGCAGAATTGGTGCAGAGGACTACTCGCAATGCAAGTTTCTCCCTATAACCCCATCTGTGTTTTGTAGCTGTAACCTTGAGGGATCACCTTTAGGAGCAAGAAGATGACTTGATCCATGAACTCTTTCCATTCTTAGCCTCTCCACTGAAAGTAAATTGATGCCATTCAAGACCATAGTCTTTTTGATCTTCCTCATTAGATGTTGTGGGACCATCAGTTTATTACTTTGACTGTGTGGCAAACTTCTTCCAATGCAGGCAGGCTCCCTGTGGGTATCTGTGTGTCAATATGACTTCCATACATTTAATACATCTTCTACGTGGTAGAAAACATACAAAAGCTCCATTAAAGTGCAATGACTTTTTTCCCTATATTGACCTAGGCTGAATTTGAACCAGTGATTTAGAGATAATATGCTCTGTATCCCATTACTGATCTCTTCAGCCACAAGTCCAAACCTTCAGGAATTTTTTTTTTTTCACAAAGAGGATGCTAACATATTTAAAAGAACTCACATTTTACTCTCAAAGAAAATCTGAGCATATGGGAAAACACAGTATTTGGCTAACCTACCCTCATTACCCAGGAGGGAAAGAATGTAAACAAGGGCTTGCATTAGATTGTTCAGTGTGTGTATTCAATCTTTAGAAATCTGTTTCAAAGAAAAGAAAGGCATAAACCTCATTAGAATAGAAACAACAGGGTGGAAAAAAAAGCGAGCCATGTCAGTTCAAACGCAAGCCCAGATGCTTAAGTTAGTTACACTTTTCAGTTTAAGGCAATGCAAATCCATTCTCCATTACTGGGGAAGTGGAAAAAGGCATTAAGCCCTTGAAATGGCAGGAGTCAAGTTCTGTGCTCAGTCAAACAGGAAAAGGTTTAATGTATGATTTTCTTCTTTGCAGTCCATTTTACACTGTATCAAGGCAGTGAAGAACAACTATGCAATTACGTAAATAGGAGGAGAGAAGCTAGGGTAGCACAATTGTTTGTAAGCTAAAATTGTTCCTTATTCCTCCTACCCCTCCTTCTTCTTTACACAGAAACAAACATGCACAAAACATTAATAAAATAAATCAGACATTATGTGAAGCTTATCCACAAGAGCAGATTCTAGATACAATTTGAATCCCTGAATATTAATTTGATCTTCTGCCAAGCACTGTAGAGGTCTTAAGAATCTGAGTTTATATTGTGAAGGAAAGGTGAAAATAGAGTCCTAATTTTAAATTGTTTTCATTATATAAACATTTGTGAGCACACTTATGTTCCTTGCTTTTTGGAGAATCATGATTAAACTTGATTAAAATGCATGTTTTAAAAGTGTAACCAGGGATATTCCCCTACTTACGTCACAATATGTTAGCCAGAGGCAGCAGACAATTTTAGCAGACTATTTTCTGTTAATCAGGCTTGGGAAATGAAGACAGAGCCTCTTCAGTTTGACTACAACAAAACCTCAGTCATCCCCCCATTCCCCCCGATTATGGACCAGATTGCTTCTTTCAGCATGGTTGCCTCAGAGGTGAATTTTCCCCATTGTAACACTCTACTTGGCAGAAGGGCATTCTCACTTCATTTCAGTTTCCTGAAATGGTAATCTGCAGAGGAATAGAATATGAAATGACACATTTTGTATGAATATTGTAAATGCATGGCAACACTGTGCCTAAGGTATCCCCCAAAGAAAGTCAAGGAGGAGTATGTACCTTAGGTCATAACTTCCTCTAATCCACAAAGTAGCCTGAGATCTGTGACAAGCATTCCAGTAGATGACCCAGGAGATCAGAAAGTTTGCTTTCACTGCCTCTTGACCATTGATTTGCACCACTTAACTCCATGCTTCTTATTCTAATGTAAATGCTTTGATACTGTATGTAAGTATAATCTGCTGAAAGTAGGATCATAAACCATGGTGTGATCTCATGGAAAGTCTGCCTCAACACCACAGCAAGCAAGAAGTTTGTTGAACTGTAGATGTTGAAACCCCCTCGCGCCATTGTTTCTTCACAGATATTAGTTATATTTACTGTCTTCTTGGATAGCTGGTATATATTCAACATGTATTTTTTAGGGAGAGTTGAAATGTCATGCAGCTTTTGTGGATTTTCCTCAGTTTTTCATAGCTTGCGTACATTTTTAATTGTCTCTCTTTTAAAGTGATGTGCTTTATGTTGATCTTTTTAACCATAGAAAGAACTTTCTGCAATTCTTTGCAAGCATTTTTAATTCTTGAATGCAATTGTGAAAGTAACACTTTTCATTAAAAACATGTCAAAGTTTTACCCAGCTGTTAGCCAGTAAGTCATAAAAAATATTCCTCTGTGGTAGGCAGTGCATGTTATCTTTTATACGTGCAGACATAGCACTGTTGTACCACCTGAAATTCCATCAGGCTCCAAGCTCTGCAGAAAGTGACAAATGCTAGACAGGTATACGATTTATAATGGATGAGCTATGCAAGCAAGCTCTGGGAGTTGATTGGATTTGATTGCAAACAATAACATGACACAAACCCTGCTGTGGAGTACACACATTGTGAGAGGCAGTGCAATCTGGCAGCATGAACACCACACTGCAAGCATGATCCAGAGCCCTAAATCCACCTTCACAGTACACCTATTGTGTGGCTTTCAGAACACCTTTTCTGATCTAACAGTCCTTCTTCCAGTTCCTTATCTGTTTGTTTAGCAACAGCATGTTAACCAATCATACCTCTATATGCCACTTCAATGCAATTTATAGCTCAGCATGATGAGGGGCTTCAGAGAGGCTTTTTAAAGGAATTACATAAAAACACAAGTTATTTGAATAAATTTGTGCAGTTGGTGGCAGTTGGAAACTTTTCTATGAACTAACTATTCTCCATTAATCAGATTATCCTTCAGGGAATATCTTCTACCTCAGCAAGGATGTTTTCATTTCCAGTACAAAAGTGAATGGTAGACATATCAATCTTCCTGCATTCACCAATATTCAAGTATTGAGTACTAGCAATACTTGAATACTAGAAAAGCAAATCTTTTTTAGTCCTAGATGAGAAGGACTCATCTATGCCTCCTCCTGTCCAATTTTGCACATACAACATAAAACGGTCCCTCATTCCTCTCCATGAGCCATGTGGATTAGAAGTTATGTTTCTGTGGGATGCCATTTAATTCGTTTCTATATTGGAGTCCATGGATGCAGTAAGGGTCAGTTTGAAATCTTGGTTCTGGTTACCAGTGGTTCATCCAGTCTGCTAAGCTGTCACAAGTGAAGAACTGGCCTGCACAATAGCAAGAGCTGGCTTAGATTATGCATGTTTTTAATCTGATGGTCACCCTGTTTTGTGTTGAAACACAAAACTTCTGAGTAACATTCTTGATAGAAATATATTGGTGTTATCAGTCCTCCTTTGTATTATTAAGATTCTTTGTTGAAGTCACATACACATGGCTGTAATTCTTGTTAAGGCATATTTCTAGTTTGATTCCTGCATCTGTTGAAAGAAAATTTAGAGCAGCAATAAGCATGGGAATGGAGAGCCAACAGCTCTTCCTATCAAGTCTTGTATTTTTCCTTCTTACAGCCTTTTCTTGCTTACCCTTTCTGCCTCATCTTTCTCCATTTTCTTTTCTTTTTTCTTTTCCTTATTCCAGTTGATGGCTCATTGATTTCGTAAGTCATACCAAGACCTCAGGTTCAGCCTCAGGGCATAGACATCTAGAAAGCTGAAATAGGGATGTCAGCATGAAAAGAAAGTGGAGATAACTTGGCTTTATCTGCCAGTCCACAAATAATTTGGGCAACAGAGTTTCTGGACATGAAATATGAGTGCCACTTTAAAAATAACAGACTTAATTCATTCCCAGTTTACTTTTGTATCTGTGGATAGAAATTAGAATACACGGTGATGCTGGAAAAGCACCATACAGAGTGAAAAATATCATAATGACCTTGCAAGCTGTTTCTCTTGGGGTCTTATAGCTAACTAATTCAACCTTTAAAATGTTGATTAACATGGTTACGGCTGGAGACCGAGATGACCTTTCCAGGACATAACCCCAGAAATCAGCAGTCTTCTCTGATGCTCTTGCTGCTGCTTAAAGCTGTTCTTCCTTAGTGACATCCCTATGACACACTTCCTGTCTTCCTGAATTTAATGAATGTCCTAGTCAGTTTGAAAGTGTCTCTGGGAAATAAAGTTTGCTCCTTTGTGCCAGCAGGTTGATGTAAGCCACATATTCCAAACATCACGTTTGAAGCATATGCTAGCAAAACACAACAGACCTTAACTATCAGGAGTAAGTGAGCAGTGCAAATTACAAGAAGGAATTTATAGCTTTTCGATGTGAATTATAAGGAGCAGTTCTTATTTCAGAAACATACATTTTATTAGGTATTTTTTGCTCCCTAGGCATTGCACAAGAAATTTCACAGCTGAATGTTTTATTTCCTGCTACCTACTGCATAATGACATGATAAAAGTTCTTTTCACAGTATCCTTTATTTTATGACTATGGCTTTCTCCTCCTTTAAATAAAAGCACTGGTTCATGTTATGAGCTTTTTCTATACTTACAAGTACAGTGACAATCTGTTCCTCTCTTCTCTAGACAGATAACATTCCCATTGGCTTCACTGGTAAGCGTGTCTGAGCAAAGAACCCGGGTCAGCTCTGAGCCCCATCCTGTGGGCAGACCTTTCAAAGGTTTGCTTTTATTGCCCCCAGGGGAAGTCTGGCTCTTTACCACAGAATTATATAGGTAGAACCACAGGCTATTATTGATGGCAACAATTTCCTCCCACGTTGTAGTGGTTTCACATTAGCCAAATTTCTGTTTTGCCAAATTTGGTGTCGTGGTTTAAATGTCTACTGTCTTTTACCTCTGGGAGATAGGATTTGGGAGAAAAAGGCAAAACAGGCCCCAACTTGAGGTAAACAGATAGTTTATTAACACACACTAAGGAAAAAGAAAAAAAAACAAAAACAAATGAAACTTCTAAACCAACCCTTTCCACCACCACAAACTGTTTACTTTCCCACACAACATAGAGAGAAATCTGATTTTCAACCAGTTGCAACCATCTAGACATAATCTTGCATCACTTTGGGAGAGGAGTCTCCAGAGTTTCATGGAGACACTCGCCACAAGAAAAAAAAAGTCTGGTGGCTCTCACTGTCACAAATCTGCAACTGCCCGGAATTTTGCAGACTGTGCAGGCCCACCCATTAGCAGCCTCCCCCCTGCCTACTCCTAGGCCTCAGCATATTTGGGGTACCATTTTAAGAATGCTTCTTCTAGTATAAGATAAGGATTCTCGTCTTCTACTTCTAAAATCGTCTCTATCTCAAAGGAAACAGACACCTCCCTTTAGCCCAGGAGCCAGGGCTGCACTCTATTCAAAATTCTCAATTAAATCTCAATTATATGCGTACACAGCCTTTGGCTAGAACCTGCATTCCCCCAAAAAACATTATGATATTACAAAATATAGTCACATTCTCCATGGTTTACATCCAGAGAACTCCAATCAAAACTGCCCACCTCCTTCATCCCTTCTTCAAATAGTCTTAATCAGTCTTTTCGCTGACTTTATCTCATGCTGTCTCTCCACGTTTTAAATCAGTCTGTCCTCCAAGGAGGAGGGAAAGGGTTAACGCCTTTGCCCGGAGTATTTTCTTTTCTCTCCAGCTGACTCCCGGTCTGGAACTTCAAGGCCGGGCAGGTGATTGTGGGTGGGGCGCGGGGGAAGCATGCTCAGGAACGCTGATGGATGACCCTCTCCCACCCCTGGTCAGATCTAAAGCAACTCGAACTTCAATCATCTCCCTGGAGCTCCGGAGAAAGATTCTCTCCTTCCTTGGGCCAGTGGCTCCAGCAGCCAAGCCAAGGGCATGGCCGCCATAGCCCCTGGCGCAAGGCCAGCATTGCCGACCTGCAATCCTCCTCCCCGCCGTCGGCAGCCAAGGCGGGGAAGAGGGGCCACAGCCGGCCCGGGCCACTGCTCGGGGGCAGCGGCTCCGGGAGGCCTGGCCAGGCCCCGACCGCCGGGAGGGTGGCGGCGCCTGGACCTGGGCCTCTCTCTGACTTACTTACGAAGTGATGTTAATTCTGCCAGCCGGAAGAGGAAAAAAAGGGCCAAGCTACCTGGGATCTCTGATTTATGCCTGGGCTCTCCAGAGGCGTGAACATCTCTCCAATTGGTCAGCCAATCTGCCAATATCTACCACAACTTCCTTAGAAAAAAAACCCCTCACACCTGTGCTAAGCTACCGTACGCATCCTGAAGTGTAAGACTTGCTGTCCTCAGTAAGCAGTGTGCCTCTCAAAGTAACAGAAGCAGAATTTTATCCAGAATACCTTTAACACAGTAGGTATTACTGAAACTTGTATAACTCCCTTCCCTCTTTTCAATTCACAGCTACCTCATCCCTGAACTCCCAGCTTCAACAGCTTCAGCATCTTCAGCAGCTCCAGCATCAACAGCAGCAGCAGCAGCAAAGCCAGCAGCAGCAGCAAGCTCAGCAGGCACAGACTCCACAGCCAGCCCAGCAGACCCAGCAATCACAGCCACAGCCATCAGCACCACCACAGCAGAGCCAAACACAGTCCCAGAGTCAGAGCCAACCACCTCTAGCCTCAGAGTCCTCCAGCTCCCCTCAGAAACCCAGCCAGTCACCTGGGCATGGCCTTCCATCTCCTCTTACTTCACCAAATCCACTGCAGGTAGGATGCTGCATACAAATCCCTTAAGGTCTAAAAACAGCATGTGCATTTTCTCCCATTGCAAGGGGAAACCGAGTGAAGGTTATGCCTTCTGACCACACAGGCTGAGAAATTCCACCTTGTATTACTCAATCCTAATGGGCATTCAGCTTAGAACAGCTAAGAGGCCTCATAAACCAGAAGAGCATACCTAAAGATGGTTCTAGGATGCTGCTTTCTGAAGAGTAAATGTGTTCTGGTTTTAAAGTCCATATTGTAAAACCCATAGAAAACTCTCTAATTTTTTTCCACAGATTCATCGTGTGACATTCACAAATGGCATTTGCCCAGCAGCTACCCTTTATGATAGCTTAAGAGAATAACAATATTTTTAGCGTTGAAATACATAATCACAGAATGATTATATGCATGTGCTTTTATTGAAGAGCTCTGGGAATCAGGGGTACAGGATACAGACCCAAATCTGATTCCCACATGGATTCGAAATGGACATGTTTTTATACTCTTTCGTTATATAACTACATATTAATTATTAAACCCATATTGTTCTATTGTATGAATTCTTGTAGTTTTCATTAGGCCCCCCAAACATCGTTTCTCATGATTCTTAAACAATAATCATATTCAAGTACCAAATAATCATTACATTTAACAATCGTACCATATGATGATTATGCAGGTGCAGTTTCTTATGTACATGATCTAGTAAAGACAAAACCTAACCTTTGTTTCCAGAGCCTGTGTAGTTTTGGCTGCCTTCCCAGGCCTATCCAGGCCCAACCTTTTTCCACCTCTCCTGAATCTATTGTATACAGTTCCCATGATTTTAGAAACATTTTAACCCTGTGCTATCAATATTAACTGTTCATTAGGAGAGGATCCTGAGTGTCAGCTTCTGCTGATAGACATGTGCAAGGGATGGATGTGTAACCTTTCCTGTTGAAATCACAGTCCTAATTTTTATCCTGCTAATAATCCAATACTTCTGCTAAGGTTCTTAGTATAGATTCCAAAGCTAAGGATGCCAGTTAATGCCATTCATAGATGCTCACTCCAATGACATGGTTATTTTATAACAGAGTAACAGCTACCATATCCATACTGATGCTCAGCTCTGTCCATCTTAGAAGTCCTGGGCAGAAACAGGAGAGCTCTGGTCCAATTGTCCTAAGTTCTTAGAGTTGGATGTTCTTGCACTACATGTTGTGCTACATTCACGTTGTGCAAAAACAGCTTTGACTGTACGCATAAGCAGCGGGATTCTGAACAGCAGGGTAGTCTGTGAAGTGAGTGGAGTCTCACACTAGGCAGTGAAACTGCATTTAGAAACCTGAAAAGTCTCTCTCAACTTTAGTCTCTAAATTTTTAGACATCACTTAAAATGTTTTATCCACACTGATGGATTTGGATCCATTTCCTGCCAAAATAAAACTGTATTAGCTTAATAATTAAACAATCCTTTTTTAGACAATTAGGGGAATTGGTTTACAAGAAGCTTTTCTTGCATGTGGCCAGTTTAACCTGCATTAATCTGAGCTTCAACTAAATTGCATCAAATCTGATTTTTTTAAATGGTTTAGATAATAGACTTAAAAGTCTGCAAGAGATGTGTGCTTGCTTGCTGAACTTGTTCTTGGAGTAGAGAATAATGTTTCTAGAGCTTCTTCTATGTATTGTTGTAAGGACTACATATGCATCACTTAATGCCCAATTTATCACATTAGTGAGTGCTTTGGGGCTTTTTTGTATGCAGATTATTGACATACAGAGACACGGATATTTTCAGCTGTAACGTATGCACACTGACTGTATACCCTACATTTTGCTAAAACTGCCTGGCCTGTGAAATATTGTGTTTCAAAAGTCATTAGGTCCTACAAATAAAGCAAATGCACACATAAATTAGAGTTGGAGTAGGGAAGAAGTGGGAATATCTCAGACAACATACCTCGAGAGGGTTGTACTAACACTGAATCGGAGGTCTTAACTCTTATTAACCTTTGGTCCCAATGTAAATCTCAGATGAATGTATTTCCAGTCTCATCTGTGATCTACCGTTGCTTTCAACTGTTAGCTTCCCTGCGTCACTGCTAATTTTCAGAAGTACAATAAAAGTAAGTAAAACCTTTCCTGGTAGACGCCTATGACAACACTTCCACATAGATACCTTGGCATATCTTTCTCTTTAGCATCCTTATGTTCACAACTACCCATCTGAGGGCAGTCTGGATGTGGCAGACTCAACAGAAGTGAAAGAAAGGAACCAAGTACTCTGAGGGGTTTTTCGTTCAAACACTAACCCTTGAACATTTCAGGAATTGGGATTACACTTAATGTAATACACCAGTGTGAGAGGTCTGGCATTTCCCCTGGGCTGACCTCAGCCAGTGCTGCCAAGCTAGTTGCGTGACTGGAACACTTTCAGAATGGTAGTGAAGGAATTAGAAGTCATTAGGTGTTAGTTCTGGCTCAGCATTAAAAACTTGCTAATAAGTTGTGGGGTAAGTGGTTTTAATGGTCTTTCCTCTCTGATCTCACCATTTAAATAACCATGAAATCCCAAAGTTTATTCACAGATACAAATATGCTGTGTACTGACAATCAGAAGAGAAGCCAGAAGTGAGCACACCACTTCAGACCTCACTTTAAGCGATGTATTTAGGATCATTACTTTGCCCTTCTAGCCATCTCTACAGCATTTCTACAGCAACTGTTACACTGCTAAAGCTTCCCAAGAAGTAATTAAAACTTCAAGCATGCTCTGTCATATTACCAGGAATTCTGAGACACTTTTATGTGCAAACAAGGGGCACTCAGAAATATTTCCAGAGGACCTGCTGTTGTACTTTGTATATGATTGTTTGGGTACTTCCCTAAATCAGAGCAGTGGTAAAATCCGTGAAATTTTTCTTTCCATTCTAAATCCTGCAGGGAAAGGCTGCTTTACCCTTGTACATCCATCTTGAGGATTGGATCTGAAATTATTTTCCTTCACACAGGCACTAAAAAACAACCAAAAAAAGGAGAGAGAGAGAGAAGAAAAGGAGGGAGCACATGTTTGGCAGCAGTTCCTCATAATAGCTGTTTAGAATGTGGATTTTTTTAATGTTCAATGCCCCAACTTAAAAATCAACCTAAAACAAAATTCAGAGGTATAAAGTCCCCTAGGGTAATGTTCTTTATGAACTAGAGTGAAATAGATTTTGTTTGAAGAATATTAAGGGAATAAAGAACAACTAAGTTAAAGTTTGACAGCTAAAATTTCATTTCTGAATTCTTGACTTTTTTCATGTGGGCTTTATCCTCTTACATTATTCAGGATCTGTCTGAAAGATATTAGTTTAAAAAAATGCAACCTCAAAAAATTGTCACAGAGAGTCAGTAATTCAGGAGGATGATTGTGTTTGTTTCAAAAAACTGAAGGATAACAGCAATTACATCTCAAAATGTACAGATGCTGTCATGTCCTTCAGAAGGCAGATTAAATGAAAGTGACTTGCCTAGGTATACCTGGGTAAGGTACTTTGCTAGCTGATCAGAAATTAATAATGCTGTGTATACCACCTAAAAGTCTCAGAATTATTCTTGTCCGATTATTCTGTAACACTCTGCTTTATTTTAACAATGTTTTTTATATGATTCAATGGGCTGGACTGTAGTTACAGAACTACTTTTTACAGGGTCTCTTAATGATTGTGTAGAAAGACTTAAACTTCCCTTTAGGTTCCAGGATATGAATTTTTTGCTAACATTAGTGAAGATGCTCCAGATTTACACTGGTAAAAGCCAACAAACACTGCAGAACCAGAGTCACTGTTGATTTGCAAGAAACAACAACCAGAGAAGAATTTTTAAAAGCTGAACTCTCTTTCAGGAAGTGGTGGGTCAGGCAGATGACAGAAGACTTTCATCCCTCCCTTCTAAAACGGTGAAATTCCTCATAAAGATAATTATAGTCTGATGTTTATTTTCGTTGTGTCAATTGATTAAGACAAAGGAATCCAGAAGTGAAAGACAATCTATCTCATGTTGTAAGCTGAGGACTTCAAAACCTTTACTTCTGGGAAAATATACTTCTCCAAATATGCTTATCCTGTGAATATTTAATGTTAGTACATGTAAAACATATGGGTTCTTGAATGGTCAGCATGTTGCAACTTCAAAGGATAGTTACCACATCTTAGAGAGTTTCCATGCAATTAAAATTTAGGAGTCGTAGGAACTTGATTATATGCAGTATAAAATCAGGTTAGCACAGTACTAAGTAGCTAATTATTCTGCTTGACTACCAGAATAAGGCACTTTATACCAGCAAAATATATTTAGCTGGCTCAAAAAAAAAAAGGTTAGCTTCTGGTGCTGACATTCACTGCATATTTTAGAGATATGGATAAGATGAATGTACACATAGCCAGACCTGCAAAGGGAGAGCTACACTATAGCAATGGATGAATTCTCAATGATTTCTACTTTTCTGTTTGTGTGTGAATAGGAACAGACAAACATGAAATCCCCCAGAGATTTTCTTACTGTAAAATTATTCTGACTGTTTTCAGAACTCTTTCCTGAAGAGTCTCTTTTGTCACAGAAGTCTACCTACAATAACTGCAGCTGATGGAAGATGATGAGTGAGAAAAAATAAACAAAAAAAACCCAATAAAAATAGTGAAGAAGGGAAGTGAGGAGATGACAAAAGCACAAAAATCTTCCAAATAATAGCAAACTCTAGGATACCAAAACCAGAACCTCCTTCAGATTAAATTTTCATACTAATCTTAAATAATATATTTGGAAACTCAACACTTTTATAACAAAGGAACAAAGAAAAGCAGAGAGGCTGAAAATACTCAGCTGAAAATGAGGGAGAATATGTATGCAGAGGTCTGAGACTACAATAGTCACACAAAACAAACTGCCCCTTCCCTTTCCACCCAGCCTCATTCAGTGGTTAGCTTCTCACTAAGGAAAAGTCAGCTTTGAAAAAATCCAAATATTTTCTGAGACTGACATATTTACATATCTTTAAGATACAGAAGTCACAGCCAAGTCTCTGTCAGTTTGATAAAGGCCAATTTTTCAAGGATTATGCTCGTGGTCTGTCCTTATGATCGTGTTCACATCCAAGACCACATCCAAGACTTGTTACATTTTTCTCATGCTTATTAAATCCTGAGATTAAGAAAATTTGATTGAGATTATGATACCAGTAATCCCAGTGATTTTGGTGGGTTGCTTTGTTTTGCTAAAATTATCTAACCTCCTCTGCATAAGATACTGTGCAATGTATGACTGATTGAATCTGTTCACAAGTTGCTTAGTAATCAATTGGACAAAGAAATATTTTATAAATGGTGAGTAAATGAGTGCTTTGGACACAGTCACACATGGTTATTACCCACCACAAATGCTGCTGTGATTCAGGCACTCTTGGTTTTGTGCTCTTCTTTTTGCCATTGGAATAGTTCTGTGAACCATACAGACATTACTGTTCACAAACATGAACTTTGCTTGAGAAGTTGTTGGGTTTGAGTTTCAGTGCCACCAGGGTCTCCTTTCTTCTTTTCTTCTTCTGGTGCTTCCATGGTCATACTCATCCTTTCTGGGTCTTCCACTAGCTGGGTTGCTCTGATATGACAACATGGCAGTTTATCCTGGCTGGACACTTAAGAGCCTCTGCACTGTGCTGTACCCTGGCTCTGGTGCACAGCGCAAAGACATGCCAATGGTTTCCTGCTACGGCTAGCTTGTTTGAGGGTTGCTGGCATTTATGTCTCCCAGGAGATTCATGGATGTCATTTCCACAGAAAAGCTAGTTTCATTTGTGTGTAAGGCTCATGTCCATCCACACAGTGAACAGAATTCCAGATCTTCTTCTTCTCAACAGTCTTCCTTCTCCAAGTAGTTCACTGCTTTTTGGGGTCTTTAATGCATTGGGACTTCTACCTGTAAAGCTGTTTAGTACTGCATTTAAACAGAGCGGAGATGTTTAAACAATCTCAGACTTTATAAGCATGTCTTCTCATTTCCTGAGGAAACCTTCTCTCAGGTGGAGCACTGGCTGCCTAGTCCATCCAAACATACTCGGCAGCTGTTGCTATTTCAGAAGCACTAGGAGGACTGGTGTCTGACTCACATTTAAAGCAAAGGAAATTAAGCTTTGAGCCAAACAACTGGCATTATTAGCACCCAAGGGGCAGATGCTGAGGCTAATAATGGAAATCATTTCCTGGAGAATTCTCTGAAGGAGAGGAGAGTGGAACTGTTTGCCCAGAAACAGATTGCTCTGGCTTCTAAAATGGGAATGTTTAATAAACTCCCCAAAGCAACTGAAGTATTTAATAAATGGGAAAATAAATAAATAACATCCTCCCAGAACAAAATTGGGAAAGGATACATATCCCATAAGGTCTTCTATTTCCAAAGCCTCTCAAGGTAGAGAGTAAGACCCTTGGGGATCTTAAGGACAGAAGAAGTTGACACAGCCCCTCAGAACTCTTGTAAACCAAGTCTAACCTGTTCTGTTAGCATTTATTTCTCTTAATTTATTTTTTCAGTCCTGTTTCCAAAAATTTATAAAGGAATTAGAGGATATTCTAAAGCATTATTTTATTTTTTCCCCCTATTTTTCATATCCCCCATTTCTTTGTATTAAACAAAAAAAGGCAAGTTATCCCAAGTTTCTAGTTTTGTGGTGAAATAATTTTTCTATGTGGCAGCAAATGGACTGAGTGAACATTGAGAACCTGGTGGGCTTGGGTCTTAGTGAATCTGAGGTGCATTATTTTTAAGTGGTATAGCCTAGATGTTATATCACTAAGGCTCATTGTGCAAAAAAGCACCTAAAAGAGGTTGCTCAGCTCCTAGATACTGCTAGGAAGGTGTAAAATAAATAAATAAATAAATAAATAAATAAAGCCACCACTCTAGACTGTGTTTTAAATTTTAAAATTAAGCCTTTTTTGGCAGCATTGCTGAGATCTATCGGAGTGTCCACTTCTGGATACTGTTGCTGGTTTTAGCATATGCAGGTGTTTAAGAACAGTAATACTTTCTCCTTTTTATTGGTAGCCAGAATGTTTTGAGAGAGTAACTAAGCACAGGCCTGGAGATTATGAAATTTGCTTAAGTGTTAGTGGGTTGATTGCTGAGTTACAGTCTGCCGTCTTTACTGGAAATTGATTGACTAGTGCTGCAGGTCTTCACACTTGACGCTCGGATTTGACTTGAAAATTCTGCCAAGTCTTTTACTCTGAAATTTATCTTAATTAGATCTGAAAGACCTGCCACAGCAGAATAGTCACACCGATTAAAATGAAAAACAGGAGAAATTACTGATCAAATTAATCATAATGTCGGGTTACAGCTGTAGGTCTGATGTAATTTGCCACTCCAGTGAGTTACATCGGCCCAGGCAGAGGAAAGAGAGCTGGTTTTACGCTGATCCGTAACACCAGGCAGCTTCAGGCAGCTCATCAGGATGCTTGTTCCTTTCATTCTCTTGGCTTATTCTGACCTTAGAGGTGCAACTAGAAACAATTTAGGCAAAAGAAAAAATATCCTTTTAGTGAAGAGGTTAGACTGGAAACATGGGCTTTCCAAATCCTTCTTGTTTCATTTTTTGCCCTTCTCCACCAACCTTCTACTTTTGTTTGAAGTAATTAACAGTTATGTGAAAACTGGAAAACTAATAAATCAGAGGTTACCACCTCAGACCCAGTCAGAAAATGTGGCTTTCTAAGAACTCCTTGTGGGTTAGGACATGAGGAAATCAGGATCATTTAAACAAATGGGCATTTAGCAGTACATGTCCTTCTGTCATGGTTTGACACTGGCAAGATTCCAGTCACCCACGAAAGCAACTCACTCACTCTCCCCCACTACAGCTGGAGTGAGGAGAGAAAAAAAAAAAACCCAAAACAACAAAGGGTTCATGAGTTATGATACGGACTGGGAGAAAACGCTCCAAGAGCAAAACAGGTTCAACTTAGAAGTACAAAGTGAATTTGTTGCTAACAAAGTCAGAGGTGGATAATGAGAAGTAAAATAAGCCCTTAAAAAACACCTTTTTCCCCAGCCCCCACCCCGCTTCTTCCTACCAACAACACAGGAAGACAGGGGGTGAGGGTTTTGGTCAGTTTTCTGAAACCCAAAGTTTTCTTCTGCTGCTCAAGGAGAGGAGTCCTTCCCTGCTACACATGGGGTCCCTTCCTATGGGAGACAGTTCTCCATGAACTTCTCCAATGTGGTTCCAATCTCACAAGCAGCAGTCCTGCCAAAACTGCTGTAGCATGGGTCACTCTTCCACAGGGTGCAGTCCTCCAAGGATGGGCTGCTCCAGCCTGGAGGAAGGGGCTCCTTTCTTCACTGGGTCTCCCACTGGATCACAGCCTCTTCCAGGTCACAGCTCATCCACCCCCTCTGGCATGAGCACCTCCCCACCATGATCTGTGGGTGGATCTCTGCATCCCCCATGGTTCCCATGGGCTGCAGGGGCACAGGTGCTTCACCATGGTCTTCACTACAGCCTGCAGAGGAATCTCAGCTGTAGCGCCTGGAGCACATCCTGCCCCTCCTTCTCTATTATCTTGGTGTCTCCATGTTGTTTCCCTCACATGTTCTCACCTCCTCCTTTTCTCTGGCTGGAATTAAAACTGCACCACAACTTTGTTTTGACTTTCTTCTTAAATATGTTATCACAGAGGCATTTATCTCTCATTGGTCCAGCTTTGGCCAGCAGTATGCATCCTCAGAGCCATCAGGGATTGGCTCTGCTGGACACAGCGGAAACTTACAGCAGTTTCTCACAGAAGCCATTTCTGTGGCCTCCTCGCTACCAAAAACCAAGCCATGCAAAACCAACACACCTTCTTAGGAAGTAGGAAATCAATAATTATACTTGTTAATTTGTAGATACAATGGTCCTAAAATTTATTTTTAAATTTTGTAGTTATCACATATTCTACTATGTATTATAAACTTTTTTTTAATATACAAATTACCAATTGAATCCATGTTGATAGGAGATGAGTTGTGGGTCTTAAGGGGCCCCAGCATAACATTTTCATCTGGAAGAGATGCCTTCTACAATTCTCCTTTGGAATTTGTTCCACCAGCAAGATTTGAAAGATTTTTAGGACAACTTGTCTTGTAGTGCCACTGTATTTTTTGCTGCTGATCCAGGACAAAGTCAAGAAATAAAGAAGTTTGCCGCCAGCTGAGAAGAGAAATGAAGTAAAGGAAAGAGAGTCAGAAAGGATAGATGGGCACTATGAGTCTCAGGAAAAAAAAAAAAAAACAAAACACCAGAAATCTTACTTCTGAAATACACACTATTTTTATTATTTATTTACAAAAAGATATTGTCTTAGCAAAAGAAATTGAAAATATTTTAATTCATGGTGATGATTTTAAATCTGCTAGGATACTTAACAATTTTCAAATGCAAGGTTTTTTGCTGAGATATTTCAATGTTCCATTTTTCATCTTCATTTGCATCAGAAATTGCATGATAAATTAGGATAATTTCAGATAATTTCCCAAGGACAGGAACTTGACTTATTTCACATAGCTTAGATATGACCTAATATCCTGTGAAGATTCCAGTTGGAAAACCAAGTTAGGTTATGTTTGTGAAAGAGACTGGAAGGCAAAGCTGAATTTCCAGAAGACAAAAACTGACATACAGAAACAGCACCTCATATATTGCTAGGATTATCCTTTTACTAAAGGAATCATGATGGTGCATTCTGGTTCTTAAAGGAGAGGATATTTTTTAAAGCAGCAATCACCTCTGCAATGTCTTTGTATAACTATTAAGAAATATTTATATGATTAAAAAAAGCATGGGGAAAGCACTCCGATTTGGGAGGATACTAGTCTTTGAGCAAAAATACTAATGCTACAAAGAAAATCCTAAAATATAGGCCCAGCCACATTACAAAAGGGTTCTCTTTGCTATAGCTGGCCAGTAATTTGGTATCAAAAGATGATTCTGAATGAATGTGATAATAAGTGTTATAAAAATTGTTAGTTTCTAATGCACTCATGATTTTCACCATAGTAACCCTATAAGTCTTTTCAGTCTTCTAGAGAGCCAAATCCAGCTGGAGTGCTGTCTTTTTCCCTACTGCTCTTGTCCCAGTTTGGGTGTCTTTGTGGACTGGTGGGTCCAGCTACAGCAGGACAGAAAATGGTAGAGGGCTGACCTCCTCTTGGCCTTTTCCCAGGAACTTGGGGGCACCTCACAGAGAGACAAGTAGAGCTCCCAGTGAGGGTGCTCCATGGGCCATGGGGCAGGTGATGAGGACTAGATCAAGATCTAGGAAGGGGCAAGTAAGGAGAAGTCAGTCTCATTCCCAGGATTCATCTGAGCGTGTAGAACATAGAATCAGTGTAGAATGCTCAAGGACAGGGCTGATCTTAGGGAAGAAAAGGAAAATGTTGGGAGGAGAAGGGAGAAAAAAATGTCTTTGTTAACTCACAGCGCCTTTGTTCCTACTGGCCTATTTTGCTGAGAAAGAGAGAAAAAACCCCTCAGTACTTGCATTGTAAAAGACTGACATTTTAACCCTGATCAGCATTCTGGAATAAGATGCTTTGTGCATTTCCATCCTACCTTTGTGTCTGCAACTTTTTACTTTATAACGAGATCTAACTCCACTACAAGGGAAGTAGGCAGAAGATTTTTCACAGTACTCAAATGAGACAGGAGGAAGCTCAACGTGCTGTTATGGAGGTTTCCTGCTCTTCTCCCTCCCGAACTCTACAGAACTGCAGCTGCCTTGTTTGGGTTTTTTAGCTGTCTTCTGACTCTGAAACATGTTCTCCATGCAATCAAAATGTGTCTGACAGAATTTTCAGTTCATGTAAAACAAATATAAAAATAAACAGATCTTGAGAAAACCAAGCCATTCTAAAAATCCTTGATGTTTTCCCCATAGGCATTCAAAGACTATGTCTAGGGGGAAATCACTGGCACTTCAAATGTGTAAGTAGGTATAGAGATAACAGATGTCAGTCCTGTAGACCCAAACTTGGCAGTCCATGCAGGAAGAGGAGAGAATTCTTATACTGCCATATTAAATCTGTATATTTAGCTCTAATCTCATTATCAAATTATGCCTTTGCTTACTGAATTCACTTTTGACAAATAATTTGCATCAAGAAGCAAAGTGGTATAGTAAACATGTTGTTGGAGTCAGGAGCATGAGACTGCAGTCCCAAGTCTGCCACTGTCTGGGATGTCACTCTGCCTTTCTATTCCTTTGTTGACCCTCCAACCATTGTTTAATCACCACTTTTTACTGAAAAGCTTTACAGTTTTTGGTTTAATGCAATGAGGCCTTGATCTTGTATCAGGCTTCTAAATACTGCTGCAAAACTAATACTACAAAAGCAAGGAATATTCAAAGGAGGAATCGCATAGCCCCCGTCACTCTCTTGCTGAGAGTGGTGAATTCAGAGTAGTATTGCTGTTCACTTCAGAGTACATAGAACTGGTATCCATTTTGTTTTCAAGTATATTGAATATTTTGAAGTTTCTGTCACCTGCTCAGTGTGCTGTCAAATGCACTAATGAAAGGTTTTCCTAAAGTTAATTTTCCTACTCGTAATACAATACCCAAATTTGCTTTAACACTTGAAAAAATCCATCCATACTAAAGAGAATCAGTTGCTTAATCCTAAAATTAAAGGTTATTGCATGCAAGAGAAAATAATTACATGCTCAAAGTATGGAAAAAAGAAAACTTTTTTAATATGTAGGTATTTGTATAATTAAAGACTAATCAAGCATGAAGGCTGCTGACTAAACCAGAAAATGAGATTGTTGGCAAGCAATATTGTAATGTAAATGCCATTTTTGTTTAAGTACTAAGGAGCTGGAGGAATGATATCCTGAACAGATTAAAAGCAAACAGCATTGATAATAAATATTTATCAGATTTCAAATGAAACACATGAAGATTTTTATATTTTACATGCAAAATATATTGGCATTGAAGTATTCAGTCACTTTTCAAAGGTTTGTTCACATCTTCACTTTAAAATGTTGATAACATGCACTAGTGATAGAAACAGTTTTAAAACTCAGCAACATCAGTTATGTGTAGGCAATGGAAAACAGCTAAGAGATGCTAACACAGTTAACTACAGATGTATAAAAATAACTCCTGGGGCTGGATAGTCAGAATTTGAGTAGCCTGGATACGTTTTACTTTCTTTTTCTTTTTTTCAAAATGTTTCCATTAATTTTTCAAAAACAGAGGGAAACTTCTGAAGCTTAAATCCATGCCATGAAACAAATATTTAGTAAAGTATTTATGGTGGGCTTATGTATATACAGCAATTAACCAACATAACCACTTTTTTGTTATATATATGTTAGAGGACTAATTTAATTAAAGGTCTGTATCATCTTGGGGCAGTATTTTAAGTTTGTGGTTTGCACTGGTTAAATATGCTCATCATATACCTTTGTGTTATGTTATTGCAGCCTTAATCTTGTTTAGAAGTGGATATAAAGATGTTTGGCTACAACAATGGTTCAAAAGAATGAGGAAGTGCTAGGACATCGAATGTGTTCCTATTCCTATTCATTTTCTTTTCATTACACTGTTCCCAAAGCTGGCACTTCTCAGCATGCTGAGGTCCAACAGGAACCATCTCTTAATAAAGTTTGATCATACAACAATTTAAGCTAATTTAAAACATCCTTTGAAATCTGTGAAAAGAGGGTAAACCCAGTAGTTATGATAGCCAATGAATACCTTTGCTTTAGTACATGTGCTGTGGGCCATTGGGTCCTTTGTGTTGAGGCGTCCTTCCTGTTGTTTCCTAACAAATTTACTTTTTGGAATGATCTTCATCTCACTTGAATATAACTGAGACATACAATAGTATGTCACTGACAGAGTTATTGAGGGAAAGTGACAAAAGGGATTTTTGAATGTAAGGCTGCCTACAGCCTTATCTAATTTTTCCTATCCTAGTGTAATTATATTCTGTTTGCCTTTGGACTAAAGGAGTGTAGACAATTTAAAATTAAATAATACCATGAAAAAGTCTAATGCTAGTCTCTTGGATAAGCATTGATCAAATTTTCAGAAGGGCTGAGTCACTACCATTGAGATGAACAGTAGAAATTATTATTTAGCCTTCAAAGGACACAGATTTCAACCTTTGCATTTCTTAGAAAAGCCTTGCTTGTGTCTATAGCTTTTATCACAGGAAACTGACAATTTGAAAATGCCAAAATTCAGACTGAGGTCAGCCCAAGTCAGCCTGGCTCATACAATATCCTGTGTTTATCTGAATTACTGATCTCTTAAATGTGTAACTTCACAGATGGGCATATTAATATATCGGCATTAAGGAACTTTATAAAAAGTACTTTGTAAGTCCTCTAAGCAATTCATATTTACATTAGTTTAATGATAGAAAGGATTATGTTTGTAAAAAGATACTAAGGAAAATAGTAGGAAAAGTACAAAACTTTGTGTGTAGACAGTTAGTTGACAGTGGTCCAACAAGAGGAAAATAGAGGCAGTAAAGCACATTTAAATCAAAGCTATGCAACTGCTGGTCTAGGAGCCAAGTCTGACCCATAGGAAGTCCTGTGACCATAGGAAGCCATAGGAGGTTTCTGTAGAGATACCAGATGAGCAAATAAAAGAAAAATAAAAGACTTTGAAGGCAATTGCACATTTGCTTAACCTTGGGGTGTTTCATTGCTTGTGGGTCTTGAGAGCAGCCCAGATACCTAAGGCGGTGGGCAGGTGAAAAATCTGCCTTTTGATATTTGTCTGTTTGCTTGTTTTTCATACATAGTTGACTGAACCATAGTAGTAAGTTTTAGCTTGCCTGTTAGAAAAAGAGCCTGATCCTTTTCTTCTACAGAGATAACTGTTTCTCCCAATGATTAGTGATTCTGTCAAGCAGATTTGTTCGACAGTTGTTTGTTTGTTCGACAATTCCTTTTTGGTTTGTTTATTTTCAAATGTAGTGTAGTATGAAGTGTAAGTTACAAGAATAGTTTTACCTGTTATTTCTAGAAGGGACATTTACCGCAGTTTTCTGATGAAAACATAGAATGGTGTAAATTATTTAAAGGCTAAAACAGACACTTTCACAAATTATTAAACTACCTTGTGTCTTGGAACATGGAGAGGATATTCCTGGGATATTTATCTGGGGAGCTCTGCAAGTTGAAAGGGGAATGGAGTCAGAAGAAAAAGAAACAGTCCCATACAGAAAAAGGAATTATTCACAAAATAAAAATGAGGATAATGGTTAGAAATGTCAGCATATATGTTTGAAATGCCTTTGGTGAGGCTATTACTTAGGAAAAAGTTATTACTTTGGTTTTGTTCTAAGTACCACATAGTTATCTCATTGTAACCATGATTTGTATAGCAGTCATATATATGGAAACCCTACAAAGAAACCTCAAACCACCTAGTGAAATGTAGCATGTCTCCCAGCTCTCTGGCTTTATACTCCTTGACAACCATCAACCTAAGCAGGGCTTAAAAATGCTCAACACTAGTGTACATTATCTCCATTTACCTTCATGAATCAATAAGGACATGCAAGCCTCATCTTCAGTGTGTGGTTTTGAAAGTCTTAATCAATCTGATTCTGCAGACTAACAATATACTTTACTCCAAGCCATAAAACATAGGATCATAGTCCAGGATATAGCCTTCCCTGGAAGTCTGAAGGTCAACCAGATGCTGCTCTGGTTTCCAGGACTGTCCAAAAAAGTTGCCTTCTTTTCAAAGAGAATCTACCCCTCATCTGAGCAACAAATACTGAAATTTGTGGATGTTTTTCTGGACATGTTCAATTTGATCTTATAATTTCTTCACAGGATGAAGTCTTATTACACGGATTAGGCAAAAATCAGACCCAAGAATATTCCATCATCTCTACAAATACCTAACTTCAAACCAGAAAAAGAAAACAATAAAAACAGGGCAATTGAGAAAACTGTGCATGTATGAAGTCAAACCATTAAATCTGATTTCCTTCATTTTGCTTTATCATATGCACATGAACCCCATGCCATTTGAGAAATTTGATTCAACATAAAGCTCTTAAAACTGGGACATTTCAGTTCTACCAAAACACTTTCTTTGAGAACTTATGGAAGGAGACACTTACTAAACACAATCAAAATGCCCAAAATGTTTGAATTCCAATAGAAAGAATAATAGTGCAATAAACTTTTCCACCACACATTTTAAAGCCTGNAAAAAAAAAAAAAAGTGAGAAAATATTGGAAATTAATCCAAGTATAGAATATAAACTTCACATTAGGGTTCTGTGTTTAAATTTCCATGAGGTGCTTCAGCACTTCAAGAAATGGCATAATGACCTGAGGAGGAGAAAGAAAAGATCGGTACACTTCCCAGTTCTGACAGATATGGGTTTTCCCTATGAAATAAAGTCAGTCATACCAGTAAAATTACCTGAGCGAACAAGATTTACCTAAAGAGCTGAGGTTTATAATCATCAGGGAAATAACCACTCTCCTTTTCCTATAACTTGTTCGTTTGCAAACTTCCTAGTATTGTTTTAGCAGCTGGACAACTCAAGACCTCTTCATTATTTTTTGTTTTGAACCGTAGATTCACTGGAAAGCAAATCTATTCATGGCATCTAGTTAAATCATCTCATAAAATAGTATCTTAGACTCAGGTTTAAGCTTTTCACTGCTCCTGATTCAGATATGAGGCTTCAACCAGGGTCTCCACATGCTTGTGAATGCCCTGGTTTGGCAGAATAATACATGCTTGAGGGCTTTTACTTTTCCATCTTGAAATATAAATAGTTCATCAGGTCAGAAAGAGAACTTATCCTCCTATTTGTCCCAGTGTGCATGGTAACTTTTACTAAGGAAACAATTCTAAACAACGACAGAGAAATGCTACAAGACTGTAACTATGTGTAAGTACCTCTTTTCTGTTTGAGAACCGTCTGCTGAAAATTTTAGTGAAAATTTTCTCAAAATGCCAGCCAAGCCCACAAGGAGCTGTGTAAGCACTCCAGATGAAAACTAGGACTGGTTTGTCCTTGTTCTCTCTTGGGAGAAGAGAGGCTGATTGTATAAGTTTCATGATATTTTATCAGTTGTTTGGATGGGAGAGTTGCCACTTTAGCATAGCATGAGCACTACTTTTCCTGTGGTGACTGCCTGGTGTTTGGACTGCTCCTAGCTGATTTTCATTCTATAATCATTAAAACTGAGAAGATATTTCCTAAGCTAATTTAAAGGGGAAAGATGATTCAGAAAGATACATAGATACATAGAGAGCATATCTGTGATTCAGATTGTTCAGATTTTTTTAAAAATAAATGGTATCATCCAAGCAAAAGGAATAATCTTCAATGTAAGTAATAAGTAACTTTCTATCACTCAGCACTAATTCTAATATAAGGAAATGTTGAAATTCTTCCAGAAATTACAGCTAAAATAAATCCCTAAATAACAAAATGTTAGCTCCAGTATGATTGAAACTTTAAGAGCAAAATTTTACTTTTAATGATATTAGGTCAATGCAGACTTTAAAATAAGAGGAATTACAGGTTCTGAAAATAGAGTTTTAGCCTTATTGTTTTGATAAAGCTCCGTGACCCCCGGCCCTGTAAAAATTGAACTTAGGCTGAAAAAATATCACTTCTTATTGATCACATGGTTATTAAAGTCAGCCAAATGCTCAATTTATATGTCAAATACTTGTAATATTTCCTGTAAATATTAGAACAAAAGAAGAATGTGATAATATTTTGTTCAGTTGCATTGGATTTATTCAGCTTTTCATCACTGAGAAATAATAAAAGTGGCACTAAATAATGCGTTAAATATGCCAAACATATATCAAAGCTAAATTAATTTCCATCTGCATCATGTATGTGGTGTTTGCATGCAATAGTTCATGTATATGAAAGCCGGAACATACCCATCCATGTAACTGAGTGTGACTATTAATAGACCATGGGTTTTCACTATCACCCTTCAGTACACCTTCCTACTCCCTGCCACGTACTTGCAACCTTTGGAAGGTGTGGCTTCTTTGTTGAACCTCAAGGAGAATGAGGAAACATGATAAGTCAACAGATACTAATTAAATGTTAAAGGTAGGTTTTAAAGCACCTTCAGTATATGTTGCTTCTAATGACATTCAAGTGCTCTTACAAGGGAGGTCAGTGGGGAGATCTTTAGATCCCCCAGGCTCCCCCAAGATGCCTTTCCATTACCAAATGCTTTCATATGAGTAATCAAAAGAAACCTTTAGTCAACCACTGGGGAGTCTTTACAGCCTGGCTTTGATTGGAGTCTGAGTGGAGGCCTGTGAGCAGGATGTGTTTGTAAGCATTTCTAATGGCATTTTGATGTACATGTACAAAATTGATGTCAGAAGGATCATTGTAAACTCCGAAACAGTAGAATATTGAGAACGTTTTCAGGTGGCAGTCAGATTCTGGCTGGCTGAGCCCAGTATATTTTCTCATGTCACAGTTGATTAGGTTCACAGGGAAGTGGAAAGAGTAAAAAATTCTCTTATTACTGCAGCAATGCCATATCAGCCTCTTTTCCCTTTGAATGCAACATTAGTTTTTGTCCAGAACTCTAACTGCTTTCTACAGTTTGGGGAATTGTAAAGCAGAAACAATTTTCCCAGCTAGGCTGACCTTCACAGTAATGAGAAATGACTGGAATTTCTCTCTATTTCTCTAACATTTGGTGAGGAGGGATAGGAGGTATGTGTTTGTTTTACCTGATATTATGTTGTGGGCGTCTATTTGGCACTTTGAGCCTAATTTTTTTCCATTCAGGAGATTACATGGACTGCTGCACCATCTGACCCGGTAGCCAGCCCTCAAGTGTATACAAAAGTGACAGTAATGCACTTTAAACCTTCTGTTATCACAGCAGTGATGGCATTTTGTTTTAGCCATTAAATGATCTTTTCTTTTTTCAATGGATGGCTATTTTCATTTACTCTTCAGTATTTGTTCAGGTGATGAGCAATGATCTTGAGAAAATTTAAGATTCATTGCCAGCCAGGTAGATAAGGAATTCTCAAAGTGAACCTATATCTGCAGAGTATTTTCCTTATGAGTCTGGTGCTATACCACTACAATGCTTGGGGATGGGAAAGAAATAAGAAAATTCTGCAGTTATGTGTGGAGCAAGTAAGAGCTATATCTGAAGAGTCTTTAACAGTGTTGGGGGTTGGGACAGCAACACATTTGTCTAGAAATATGAGTTGCTTCCTTTTTCTTTCCAGGTGTTCAGAATAAACCTCTTTCCCTGTGGAATCTGAGGCCTCTAGCAATGCATGGTAGTCCAGGCTAGGTCTGCCCTGCAGATGCAGAAGTAGAACTGCAGAGGTGCCAGTATAACGAGGCAAGGATTCCTGAAGCAAGATTCAATGCCAGGAAGAGTGAAGGCACTATGACAGGGCATTAAAAGCAATAAGCCACTCAAGTAAACATTGCAGGATCCCAGGCACAGCTTACACTGGAGTCCATACTGCTGCATGCTCATGGTGGCATCAGCATGAACTAGATGGGCTTGGATAGGACTATGCCTGCTCCTGATTACAGTGTAGACCACTCCACCACTGGCATCTGTGCTAGTAAAATATCTGGAATTCCTGGAAATGGGCAGAGTGAAAGCATTTCAAACAGAAGACAAATTGAATCAAATCTCTGGTTGCAAATCACTCACACATGAAAGCTGAGTGGTAGTTTCAGGGAATTCATAAGTTTCAAGTGTTTTACCTTAATCCTGGCTTTTTTATAGGTAGAACATGCTATGGAAGTGTCAAAATATCATGGAGAAGGCAGGTTTTCACCTCTTTTTACTGTGGAGGAAGAAATCGTTTCATGGTATTTCTAGAAGAAGAAGGTTGCATAATACTCTGTAAACTTTCAAGAGTTTGACTGTGCTCCTCCACTGTTACTCTATATGAAAGGCCTGAAATGGTGACCATATTCCTTTAGGCTGGAGTGCCATGCTTCCAGGTAATATTTGTGTGTTATAGCTACGACGTTAGGACATTGCTTTGATTCCCTGTTAATAGCCCATAATATGGGGAGCAAAGTCAAGGAATATTAAATTCTGTGATCACACTCTAATACTATGGGTGCACTATTTCATTGATTACAATTAGTGGGGCCACCAGAGCCTCCACTTGAATTTTTTTTAAGCCATCAATGTTAGTGGTATGCTATGATGCTAACAGGAGATTTTTTTTTCTGATCTGCTCTGTTGCTCAGAAATACCTGCATGTCTGCAGCTCATCAATCATGAATGAGGTCAATAGGGAGGAAAATCCTTGAAATTGCAAGGAACATTTCCTTTTTATTGATACAGAGCATTACAGTAAGCTTAATTTAGATGGTTTTTTTCTAATTTTATATTAAACTATTTGGTACTCATGCTTGCATTCTCTTCTGAACTTTTAAGGCAGATATTTCTTGAAGCTCTCAACAGACTATTTCTTAGCCAGTGGTGCTTTCTCTCTGTATTCCCTTGTCTCTGTACATGATTATTATGAGTAAGAAGAATTGCATTCATGTGGCCCCTGCAATGAACAGAAATAGACTAAAGCAAAATCTGTGTGGATCAAGACAGATCTGCTGTTTCTTACTTTCTAGGAAAGGAGATGTCTTGGGTTATGTAACAAAAAAAATGTTTATTCTATTCCATCTGTTGAAACTGGTTGGGGAGGTGTTTTTTTTATGTCTTATAGCTCCAGGGGGAGGGGGCCTTCTGATAATGGGCCAGCTGTTAAAACCAGGTGGGGCATTGTTCCTTATCTCTTTCCACCCTCCGGGGGATATCTTTTGGTAATGGGCCATTAAGGCTCACCAATGACATGACACATGACATCATCCCATTGTGAGATGTTCCACCCAGTGGGGGGAGCCAAACCATTCCTACCCAGATAAAAACTGAGACATAGGTACACCAGATGCTGGTTTTCCACTGGATTACCAAAGGAAGACCAGACCTATCTCGCCATTACTGGACCCTTTTGTCTACAGGACCATCTCTACTCCAACAGAACCACATCTGCCACTCCAGGAGGGTTTACTCTGGACTGCTTCCAACACCTTGACCAACAGAATGTCAGGTTGTATTTCTGACTCTGCCAGGGTTTCTAGGATTTTCTGGTTGTTTCGTTTGCTTGTTTTTTTGTACTACTACATTTGTATTCTAAATATTTCTAGTAAAAATATTTCTGTTACTCCTATTCCCAAATCTTTGCCTGAAAAGCCTTTAATTGCAAAATTATAATAATTTGGAAGAGGGAGCTTACATTCTCCATTCCGAGGGAAGCTCCAGCTTTCCCTGGCAGATACCTGTTTTCCCAAACCAAGACAGGAGAACATAGAGGAGGAAGAATTATAAGTGGTATAAGTCAAGAAGTATAAGAAGTATAAGTCAAGACTCTCTGCACACTTGGATTCAAGTTTTTTCAGGAAATCCTCTGTCTTGGTCTTCATATAAGACTGGACAAATATTTTATATCCTAGGAACACTATAACATCAACAATGAGCTTATAGAGTGTTATGATGGAGAAAACCAGGGGTGTCAAATGATGCTTGATAAAACAGAGCTCAGATAATACCTTTGCTTAAATTAGTTGCTGGAAATAAATTAATAGTCCAAAGCACTGCTTTCTTTTCCTAATAATTAGCAATGCCCTGCTTTGTTCACCATTTGGAGTGTCCCGATGTTTGATTCATACTTCCATTTATACCTAAATTTTATGAAGGCCTCATAAAAGGACAGCACATAATTAAATATGTTCAAAAATTTTCAGTATTCATTGCAAAGTGACTGCATACATGTGATCTTCCTTTTTCTACTGGTAACATTATACACACTTTTGTCTAGTCCAGAATCAAACACTAAGTCTAATACATCATGCTAGGGTAAATCAGATCCCACTCTGTAGGAGGTCAAGTGGAATACACAGTACGAAAGTGGTGTAAATGAGATTGATCTTAGTGACTGTGAATTTTGGGAAGTTTGTCTTCATAGCACAGCTAGAACTTTATGACTGTGACTTGTTTTCATCCTTGAGTTTCTCTTAAACATTCTGCACATGAGAAACATCAGTAGAGCTTTTGCCACAGCATCATCAGAGCCTTCCCTGCCAGGTTGGCATTGAGACATTGAGAAGCTTTTCACAGAGTAACGCAAGATTTGACCCTGGAAAAACAGAAGTGTTAATCTGTTTCCATGACTGGTAAATCAGTGTCTGGCACTAGCAGGCCTCACTGAAAGAGGAAAGTGTATATTTGCATTAAATTGAGCAAGCAAGACAAGATACACTCCAACTTTAAAAATAGCATTAGTGTCTCCACACCAAGTGCTTTGGGACTTGGATGATACACTTGGCAGTGTTTGTTTTTCTCTCCTAGGTAGCAGTGACAAATCACTGGGTGAACACACCCAGTAAGAATGAAAGTTGTTCTACCTGCCCATTTCTCTCCCTGGTGTATTATGAGGGAACATTGCTTGTTCTGTATGTAACAATCTAAATGTGTGAAAACTGATCATCCAGTCTCAGAGCAGTGGGCTTACTAAGAAAGGGACAAAGCATCTAAGATGTGTGGAGAAGTTGCCTGCAGGTACTACCGTACATTAATTATCAATGTCGTGGTCAACTTGGGGCCATCTCCTTCAAACTGAAAAGCTTATGGATAGGATACTGTAATGAGAAGTGTGTATGTGGGGTCCCAAATACATGAATGGCACAAAGGGGCTGTGGTTGTCCTGTCTGCCACTGGCAAGTGGTGGAAACTAAATCTCACCAGGCTGCCAAACTGAGTATGAGGAGTAATGGTATCCTACATCCCACTGGGCCCCACAGACTGAGTCTGCACACTCCCTGTGGCTGTTAGGAATAAATTAAAATTCTATAAATTGGTTACAGGAGCAGTTAGTGAAACTAAAACCAGTATCTAAATATAGGAGAAATAAAAGCATTATATAAATTTTGAAAACAGTGCTCATTCCTGGTTCTAGGCTGCAGGAAACAGACGAGCGCTGCCAGTAACTGGAGAGCCAGGACTTTACTGCTTTTGCTCTACATGTCTACAGGAAACCTCAGCATAACCTTTATCATGTGATCTTGTAAATGCAAATGATGTTCATAGCAATTATTTTAAGGGTTTTTTTTTCTCCCTCCTACTGCTGGCCAGAGTAAATGACGTAGCATTAGAACAAGCAAGTACTACAGAGAAGTGCCCTGGCCTGTGTGCCATAGATGTAAGCACCAGCTTGCACCTCCCCCTGCCATAATTTTGTAAGCAAAATGCCCTTGTAGAGCTAAATCTGACCCCTCACCTTTTTCTTAAGAGGGTCCCATTCTCAGTACATTTCCTCCACCCCAATTTCCTTTACATCTACCCAAATTGGATGAAGGCCCAGTCTTCCACCCTCTGGACTCTCATACTGGGCCTAGCTGCTATACCAGTAATTCTTCTTGCTTTTTCTTCATTACTTCCTTCCAGAGAGCCCATGATCATGAAGCCACTGGGCCTGGGCAGCAAGTGGAGAGAAAGTGTTTCCAGAAAATAACAGGATACTAGTCTGCTGAAATGGGGATATATAGGGTCCTTAGCTTTGGTGAAAAAGAGTGAAGTATAAAGCATGGGGTAGCATTACTTGCTGTTGTTCATCAACAGCTGGACTTGCTCTCAGTCCCCCACTCTATTTTTTGCAGCATTTGGAGATTTCTGAATCTCTAATGAAACCAACAGCACTTATTCCTCTTCCAGCTGTCAAGGAAGGTTTATAATTTGCTGCCTTTTTCATTCTGCCATTAATTTAATCTTTTTGAAATACACATAGTTCTTTTTTATCAATACAGACAACACTGAAAATAAAAATACACTAAATATATCTATTAAACATGAATTATTGTCCCAACTTGGCTGAGTATGATTTCAAGTAATACTGATTAAAAAAAAAAAAAAAAACAAACAAAAAAACTAAGGAAAGCACAGCTTTAAAAACTGCTGTTTCCTTATCTGGGCTTCTCTTACACCTTAGTCAGTCTGTATTTTAGCACAGTAGTTTTGCCTACCCTCCATGACACAGTGCCTTACTGGAGTGTCAAAACCAAATCACAGTGATTAGCAGTCAGATGGGCTGTTGACTTTTACCATCCTAGAGCAGTTCAGAGCTCCCTCTGCTCCTGCAGAACAAAGATGAAATTGATAAAAAAGATGCAGAGTAGGAGTGGGTGTTAGGAAAGGGTCTAGAAGGACAGGCTAAGGCCACTGGGCTACATGAAGTATGGGCACAATCTGTAACATTTCCTATTCCCAAACACATTGTCTTAACAGACAAGCAAGACAAAGGAATTACAATTATCTCCACTTTACAGATGGAGAAATGAGTTAGTAGGAGATTAAGTAGCTTGTCCAAGGTCACTTAGAGAGCCTGACAAGCACAGGACTAACACCAAGATTTTCTGAGTTCTTAAGTAAGAATCAGTCTCTGAGAAAGAGTGTCCTAAGATACGTTTCTTTACAGAAGAATCCCATATTAAAACATTACAAAAGTAAAAATGCAGTTTCTTTACCTTTCAGTTTGATTAATGGATTTTTCACAACACTACAATAAAGCAAATTCTTTTTCTAATACAGAGTATTTGAGTCTTTTTTTTTTCTTTGTAAGAAAGTAGTGATGGGGGAAAAAATCCCCTTTTTTTGATTAATTACAGGTGGATGTTGTTTTCTCTTCTTTTCTAGCCAATAATTTCTAGCTATCAAATAGATGTACTTTAAAGTGCTAGGACTTGGAACAATGATGAGCCAACTAGCGAGGGACCACCCTTTAGAGATAATATATTAGTTGAAAAAAATTGAGTTTGTGGACCTTAATCTTCTAAGAAAAGCTGAAATCTTAGGGGAAAACTTCCTCTGTGTTACTCAGTTGGTTCACCCTATTTGATTGCTGGTTGGTACATTAATCCTATTTTAGAAGTTATATGATTTCTGTCTAAAATAAGCTGTTTACAGTGTTCTACAGGCTATTACAGTTTGAATGCTAGTTTCTAAAGTTCTTGAAAGGAGTCTACATTAAAGCAGCATCCAAAAGATTGTAGGATTATTTTGTATTTTCTCTGAAATAGAATGTGATTTGATCTTCATCAGCTGATTTATATGAATTATTTTGTTGGTTTGTTTTTGAACATTTAATGAACTCACAGAGAGATTATTTACCCTTCTTTAAAAGTTTTTATAGAGAGAGAGTTTTATATATTTTTCCTTTTTTTTTTTTGTTTGTTTTTGTTTGTTTTTGTTATAAGTAAAACTTAAAAGTGAAGGCAGAGTTAGGTGGTGTGCGCATCAGGACTTTTTGTGACTTCCCTTGCAGTGTAGTATTGCAAAGTACAACAGTTGCAGAAAACAGGATGTTGTGATTTAACCCCAGCCCCATGCAGCCACTCACTCAAACCCCACAATGGAATGGGAAAATAAATGAAGAGTAAAGGCGAAAAAGCTTGTGGGTTTAAATAAAGACACTTTAATAGGTAAAGCAAAAGCTGTGAACACAAGCAAAGGAAAACAAACACTTATTTCACCGCTTCCAGCACACAGGGAGGTGCTCAGCCATCCCCAGGAGAGCAGGGCTCCATCACATGTACCAGTGACTTGGGAAGACAAATGTCATCACTCTGAATATACCCTCTTCCTCCTTCTTCCCACACCTTTTATTCCTGAGCATGATGCCATAGGGTACTGGGATATCCATCTGGCCAGTTGCAGTCCCAGCTGTGTGCCCCAAACTTCTTGTGCACCCCCAGTCTACTCCCTGTAGAGTGTGAGACACACAAAAGGCCTCATCTCCGTGCAACCACTGCTCAGCAAAAATTAAAACACCCCTATCAACACTGGTTATCAATACAGTTATCAACACTGTTTTCAGCACAAATCCAAAACATAATCCCGTGCTATCTACTGTGAAGAAAATTAACTTCACCCCACACAAAACTCACAGACAGGATCACAACCAACCAGGGATACTCAGTGAAGAGCAATGACTTAAGAATAATCGAAGGATCAATTTTTAATTATTTTCTTAGAGGTTGGTGTACTCTTTTGTTAAAAAGAGTTAAAATTTTGTTAGACTTCCTAACACTTTCCTTGTAACTGGATTACTTTTGGGACAGCATCTTTATTGTTCATGAGAAGTATATGGTCAAAGGGAAGCATAATTTAAGCAGAACAGCACATTTTCAGTACCTTGGCTCTTGGGTTTGCCCTGTGTGATACAGAATTGTGTGACAGTACTGAAGCTGGGGCAGAGGTCCGTGTTTCATATTGCTGTACTCACGATAACTAGAATGAATTAAAATTAGGGAGAGGAGGAATACCATGTTAGCACAGCCAAGGCAAGCAGTCTACATTCTATTATTTTTGTAGCCTGGGCAAGCATTTCTACGTTGCTTCTCTTTACAGTTAGCTTTCATTACAAGAAGTCAGTGTATGCTGATGCTTGGAGACTTTTCATAGGTTCCTGAAGATAAGAGCTGCAAGGTCCTGAATCTATCATTTTGCTTTAGATGCAAAGATAGTTATTCTGTCATTTAACTTAATGATCACTTCACTTAAACATTTCATTTGGGACCTAGACTGTACAGTCCCGTATAGTTAACATTCAGAGGTAGGCCCTTAATGCAGGTTTCTTACCTCTCTCTACTCAAATCTAAATTGCCAAGTAATGCATACACATACCCAAAGACAGGCAGTGGGATTTGGTGTGCAGTGCGTCCAAAACCTAGGAAAGCTGCAAAACTCCACTGGCAATATGTCCTCATACAAGATGCATGCTTTTGTTACTTGCCTTTGGTGCATGGCTCCCAACCAAGCCGCTTAGACATATGTTTAGATGCCTCTTATGGTCAGTGAAAAAAGCATTTTCACTGAAAGACAACTCAGAAAAGGGTCTTCTCTTGTAAGGTCTGGATTACCCCCAAGACCATCTGTTTCCCATAGAGATGATGAAGGCTTGGTAACTTCAGCATCAGATTGTAGGTATTTGTGTATTCCCCAAACAGACAGGAAAGCAAAAGTGTTGTTGGACAGCGTGGACTTACTGTATTATGGCACAGGTTATTTTTACAGCTTTATATCAGAATATGGGCTTGAGAGGAGCATTACTGCAAGTTTTATTCTCCTAAACTAATGTAAGTTATATCAGAATAGTTTTGACACAATTTTGTAAACTAAAAAGAACAGTAGTCAAAAAAACTGCATGTTTTGAAGATTGTCACAAGTAGATTAAAGTCTCATCTCTCATACAGTGACTTATATTTGCCTATCATCTCTTCTCCTAGATCTTCTGCACAGCAGGACTGCTGTATAGGCTTCATGAGATGCAGAAAAGATGACAGAAATACATAAGTGTTTTGATTTATCTATAGTCTTATCTCTTCTATTTCTAACCTAGAATTTAGTGGATTTATTATATGTTGTATGTCATGTGTCTCATTTAATGTAATTATTTCAATAGTCATTCTTGTGATTCCAATTTTTATGTTTCAGAACTCTTGTGCTGATATGTTAGGATTATTTATTTCTTTTATTAACTCAACGGTGCTTTGCTTCCGTAAATAAAATTAAAAACCTTTAATTTTCTTTATCTTTGGTGAAATTAACCTCTATACACATTTTTAATAGTGTTCTGCTTGGGCAATGAGAACATTCCAAAACGTATACATGGCATATTTCTTGGTTTTGTTTTGATATAGCCTATCACCTTAATTAGCAGATAGTCCATTGGAGGGTGTTATTTGTTCGTTAAAATTTATGGAGCAATCCTGTGTTTAATGAATTTTCTCTTGCATATTTCTTATTTACAGCATATATTTCTATATATACAGCATGCACGCACACTCAGAGTCACGAACTTCCAGGTCTCTGAAAAGCATACTGAAGGCAACCAACTCACCTGCAATTGCTTTTCAGTTTCTTTTTTATATTCTTTTTTTTTCCTTTATGCTTGTTTTCTTCTGTAATTTGCCTTCAGGGAAGTTGTTCATACAAGTTTGGCAAATACAAGTGTTCCATGTACCACATTGCCATGGTATTCCTTTCTTTTTATTACTGCATTTTTGTTCTGTAATACTGTAATTTGATTATTTGTCCATCTATTTTCACTTTTAAGTGTCCAAATTTATAGTGTTTTCATTTCTTACATTGGTGTAAGCAAAGACCAGGCCTTCAGCTCTGCCAGGTTTTTCCAAACTTTTACCTCCTTTTTGAGGTGAAGGGTAGCTCAAGAATAATTTGATTATGCACATTTTTCCTACCGCCTCTATTTTTACACATCCAAAGCAGGACATTTTTAAAGAATGGATAGTAAGCACTAGACATTAATCTCAGCTGTGAGAGAAGATTCTTAACCTGAATTGCCCTCACATCATCTGTTGAGTTCCCCTGAATAAGGCACCACCTCCAGTTTTGGTCCTGACTAAGTAATATATTTTGAAGACTCGAGGGCATTCAGTACTCAGACTATGGGATCGCATGCAGTAATATATAGTTTCTATTGACTCTTCAACTTCTTTCCCTGAGCAAAGAAAAAGCTGTGACAAAGAAGCAAAACTAGATCTTTGGTAGTGAGAGTACCCTGAAGAGATGTAGGACTGCGGATTGTAGTATCTACTCAGAAGACGCACAAAAACCCTACCAAAACTGAACCTCAAACAAGAAACAAATTAGGCCAATTAGGGCCATCCCTCCTGGGACAAGAGCCATCCCCACGACACTGCCAGTGATTTAGGGAGCAGGCTGCCACGGAAGCAGCTCCAAATGAAGGCAGAACCATCTGTGTCCCAAACAAGATGCAGGACAAGAGCTCCATAGTGCTGCCCACCGTATCATCAACCCTTCTTTTCCACATCAGCCAGTTGCACAGATGAGTCAATGAGGCCTTGCATCCATGGCCACTCATCTCTATCTACCAAATGGGGTCCAGTTAGCACTGATCATAAACAAGGGGGCTGTAGTACTCTGTAGTACAGCTCTCATAGTTTGACATACAGTTTTCTTCCCTGATTTTGTTATATTTAACAGCTACAGATGGTCATTTATACAAGTGAGTCATCTTTTCTGCTTAATAAGATAGACTGTTAGGTCTAGAGCTCAGCTTAGCATTATTTGAGTTATTGTCCTTCACTTTAAAATAGGACTTGATAAAAACAAAGTATCATATGTGACATATGTGACTACAAGAGTGTGAATAAATAGAAAACCAGAAGGAATGCGAAGATGCATTGGGAATTTCCCCACAACTGCAGTGTTAAGCTGTGTAATTGGTTTATCTCACAAACAGTGTCTAGAACATTAGTGATAAAATTTGTGTTTTTTAAATATAACATAGGTTATGATATCACAACTTCAGAACCAAGACAAGGCTTTCTTTTATGCAGGGTGCTCTGATAATATAAACTAACAACTTGTAACCAGTTAACTTAGAAAGAGCAGCAAATCCAGACTTATGTAGAATGGTCTCCTGGATTTATCATTTCCCTATGTAAAGTCAGTCTTCACTTTGAAATAGCCTCTTGTAGTTATTTTTACCATTTTTCTGCTTCTTAGCTAAAAACCTACATTTTGTGAACAGCTTTGCTAGTGACTTAGATGTTCATTCATTTCTGTACCTCAGAAGGATTTTTGGCCTCCATTATTATTACCTGGATATATATTATGGCAGTGGCTAAAAATACTAGGTAAATACATAAATCAGTGTGTACTGTGTAGTAAAGAGAAAAATGTATTCCATATACAGATTTAACCTGAAATAAGAAAAACTGTTTTATCTTTGATCTTGCCATAGTTTGGTGCACGTGCATACATAATCCAGTGTTGATGGGCTTGCAGATGTATTATCTAATGAGAAAAGAAGCAAACAATGAGAAAGAAGGAAAGAGAATTTTATTATTTATTTTATTTTTTCAGGCAGGAAATTAAATAAAAGGAAATACATGGAAGAATTGGACCCCCGGTGAGGTTTTTAGATCTTTACCCAGTGACTGTAATTGCAAGACTTCCTTCCTTCTCAAACATAATTATTACTATTTTCATCACATATGCTTTGGAAAGTTTTTCTTGTTTCCACATGAAATACTTATTTTCTAACCCTGAACCTTCCTTTTAAGCAAAATCAATGAAAAGCTATTGTTGGTTTTACAGATGCCAGGGAGAATTATTACCATCATAGCCAGCAATAAAAGATATATTTTTGCCCTTGGTCAATTGAATTACTGAGAAATAACCTTATAATTACTGTATAAAACACCGTTTTAACACTGTTTTTAATATCCATAAAGTTTCTGATTTATTTTTCACATGCCAGCATCAATGCACTAAATTCTTCATTGGTCTAAACTGGTGCAATTACACTGACCTCTGTGGGACTACTGTTGCATTGATGGCTCTTAAGAGCAATGTTATTTTTGGATGAATATTAGGAACAAAGAGAGAGAGATCTGATTTCACGGGCATTGATTTAAATAAGGAATGTCATTTTCTTGAAATCAAAGGAAATATTTTTGTGTTCTACCTGTATATCAGGTAAATCTGCTTTAAATTAGGTCTTTGTCAGACCAATGGGGAAAAAAAGCCTTCTGATATTCCCTACTATGGGATTAAGAACTGGAAATGCCAGCAAAACCTTGAGTATAGGTGAACATGGCAAATGGACCTTTGTCCCTCTTTCCATGAAGATATTGGTTCAGATGTCTTAGCAACCTGCAATGCTCAGTGGTCTCATAGTCTTCAGGAAAAAGAAAGGACACCTTTTTAGCACACTCGGGTTGCTTTCATGCTGCTACAACTAAAAAACTGGTTCCTTGACCCATGTGAAAGCAGCAATTTCTGGTTTGATTTAGACTATTGAGTTTGTTTGCCTCTTCTAGCTGGCTGATGACCACCAGGTTTTCTGTGGGTCATAGTCCTTGTCTGTCTCTTTGAGGTGAAACTCGGATTGTTACCTGCCTCCTGATTCCCACTGCTGAAAGAGGACCTGTACAAGTATTACAAATGTGTTAGGCATAATGAAAGAGTTCTGTCTTAATTGCACTCAGGCTGAGCTCAGTTTCTGACATGTTGGAGGTGCATTAGGACAGCAGCACTGTCTGACTAGGTTGTCTGCAAAAACATTTCTGACCCTTGACTTACCCCTTTTACTGACACAATTACCAGTAGCATCCTCCACTACCAGTGACTGCAAAGAGGTCTGCATACTTCACCATTTCCAAAGGTATATTTTGGCAAATAGTTAGGTAGATGTATACGTCCCTCCCAACCCAAAATGGATGAGATTAAGAAAAGGCATATAAGAATGATTTTTTGAAGTCAAGTATTTCCACTCAATTATATAACACCCATATGTGAGAGTGATTCATTTTATATTTCCTTTCAAGAAACCATTTTGGTCTGAACTGAATGTTTCAAGTGACCTGAAATTTATTTCTTTTCAATTTTTTCCCACTCCAGGTCTGCCTGGACTGTGTTTTGTTACTGGGGTTTTTTGTTTGTTTGTTTTTAAGGGGCTGAATAGAGTGTTTCAGGGAAATTTTTCAGTCCACAAACTGAAAAATCCATTTAGTTTCACAACTACAGGTGTCAGTGTTTTGACTTCTGACTTTAATGCTTCTCTAGTTTATAGAGGCATAAACGCAAAAAAAACCCAAAATAAACAAAACAAAACAAAAACAACCCTAAATGACAAAAAACATAGGCTTTTGGTGAGACTATTTGATTTAAATACAGTATCAGTGTAATTAGCTAACTTTAGCATTTCAAGGGAAAGAATCATTTCCCCTCCCCCTTATTGCAGATTTGAATTTCATAAGAAATTGAAGGGACTAATTCTGACAGCAGTTTCTCTGTTTTAACTAATTGAAACTTTGCTGACATCAATAAATGAGACCAGATTTATATTCTGGTAGAGAGAAATGAGAATCAGACCAAGAACGTGGAACTTATGTTATTTTTAGCACCAAAATAATCCCTTGTTTTGTAAAGCACAAGAATTGCTACAGGGCCCATAAATATTTTGTGAATCTGGTCAACAGATAAAAGTAGAAAATGCTTAGAACATGAAGAAATTCATCTGTCTGTCTATTGACAGTGCCTTATGGAAGAACAAGAGTCTAGGTACAATAAGGCAATAATGAATTTAATGAAAAAGCTACAGACATTCAGGTTGTAAGCTGAGCTGCTGTTGGAAGATAGTACATATTTTTGCCTGTATAGCAGAATTCCTCGGCTGAATGTTTATGAGTAGATTTCCATTGATAATAAATATGGAGGAAATTATTTATTGTAAATGGTAATTAGACTTTCCCCAGGCTATGCATTCAGCCAGTAGCAGATATTGAGTAATAACATAGGCATTATTTTTGACATTCTGTCTCCATAAAAAAAAAAAAAAAAAAAATTGAGAGGATGATAGGAGCTAAACTTTGCTATGTCTTTTGTTTAAAATACCGTAATATCACCATAGGCAGTAATTAATATTGGTGTGTGATTTTATGTAATGACATGTGTAACGTGGAGTATAAGGTCACACCACAACTTTATTTATGAAATAGAAAAATGACAGTCACAAGACCACGCTAGCACAAACTCTCTCAAATTTACCCAGGACTGCATTAGGATTACATGCAGGCTAACTAAGCATTTTTTGCAGGATTTCAGCATCAGATTTTAACAAATTTGGAACTGATCCTTGCAGGAAAAAGAAATTACACAGTTTATACTTGCAGTCATCACTCACATTCATCTGAGAGTTCTTCTGTTACCTCAAGCAATTTGGAGCTATGCTTTTGTTATAAGAGGATCTCAGTTTCATATACCCTCTTGCCATCAATTTATAGTGTCTAGTACAGTGACAATTGCAAAGACCTCAGAAACAATACGTTCCTAGCCTATATGTTTTTAATTATATTTTCAAGTTTCATTTGCTCTTGGCAACTTGATGTTATTTTGATTTTGCTGAGGTGAAATATATGAGTTTCAAATAGGGCTTTGAAATTGATTAGGAATTAATATGGCAGCATTACAGATACAGTAGAGTCACTCCTTCTTTTGCAGCTCAGTGTGAATTCCCATGTGGAAAACCTATTGTGACCAGATTCAGAGTGACATGAGCAAAGTAGTTGATACTGGAGATGAGAGATCAGAGAAATGGAGTCAAATAGGTAAAAGCAGAAAGGGGTTCTATCACAGCAAAAAAAATTATCACACTCCAAAAAGGAAAAATCCAGGGAGGAATCACATGAAAGGTGAGACATGGATGGATTATGAAAGCAAAGAAAAAAACAAACAAACAAACAAAACACCAAAAGCCAACCAAACAAATTAAAAATGCTTTCAAGGTAGTTGACAATTTAAAACATTCTCTATACTTTTTAGAAGAACATTAACAAAATTAAATCTGGAATTGCCCAGCTGATGCTGAGCATAGCCCAGCCGAACACTGCATGCATGTGCTGGTTCTGGGGCAGGACTTACACTTCATTTTTGGGAGCAGGTTTCTTGATGACAGCAAATGGGACAGAAGGGACATTCTCTCTGAGAGGAGAGAATGCTCTCTGCAGAAAAGTTACACATGTGGCTGCAAATGTGACATATGTCAGATATGTGGCTGTGATATTAACCCTTCTGTCTTTCTCCTTCTATAGGAGCTGCATTGAGGGCACAATTTTTGGCAAGTTAAATACACAACTATCACCAATTTACATGTAACTTTATCTACAGAGCAGGACTGCCGGTGAAAAAGACAACACTGGATGTATGTATGTATTATAAACAGGGGCTTCAAATTGCAGTAGTCCTTCTTGTGCTATCTAGTGTCTTCCAGTATGTTTATCCTCAAAGTAAGCTGTCCAAATATGAATGTGGCAGAGGGTTGCTACCATCTAAGATGCAATATGCTCACATAGTGGTCGTGCAAAGAGGCTCAGAGGTGTTTATTGTTCTATCTTTAGAAAAAGAGTAGCAGCAGTAACCTTCCCATTGACAGACAGGAAAGAGTCAAACAAAATCACACTTCCAGTCTACCACTGGGCATTCAGAACTGTACTAAAGTAAAAAAAAAAAAAAAAAAAAAAAAAAAA